>JAJMRZ010000029.1:0-172993 GCA_030558205.1 Kodamaea kaohsiungensis (nom. inval.) | reverse complement strand
GTCAAGAGAAACTCATGGCCTAAGACCAGAGGTGTGGCTATGAACCCAGTCGATCACCCTCACGGTGGTGGTAACCATCAGCACATTGGTAAGGCTTCTACTATTTCTAGAGGTGCCGTTTCCGGTCAAAAGGCTGGTTTGATTGCTGCTAGAAGAACTGGTTTATTGAGAGGTACCCAAAAGACTTCCGATTAAATAATTTAGTACAAACATAATACATAAATATTTGATATAAATCTTAGAGGAAATAAGTACAAAGCTTCAGTATACTGAAGCTTAACGGAATTGTAATCTCTTATCTGGATCTGGTAAGGCTTGTAATGTAACCATTTTTTGCAGCCAACGATTTTTCAATTTACTCTACACTTCAGGCGATTGTTTTGATATATATTCTAATAACCATCGGACAATACTATTGCACCTTCTCAAAAGCTTTATCAAAGTCAGTGAGAACAAATCTGAACCTAACGTCCCCTTTGTCGACTCTCTGCAATGCTTCAGAACATCCCTGTTCAGAAATAGGAATAGCTTCAATCCATGGTTTAATGTTATGTTTCAAAGCAGTTTCAAGCATTTTTACAGCTTCCTTATTGCTACCCACAGCACTTGAAGCTAAACAAGCAGAGGACATGAAGAAACGAATGGCACTAAAATCAAACTTGTCTCTGATTTCTGGAACACCAATAATAACGTATTTGCAACCAATGTTCAAGGTAGTAAAGTACTTTGATAAGTCTTGATTTGCACCAGGTGCACAGTCAAGTATCAAGTCTAATTGACTAGTGTATCTCAGCGACCATTCAGTGTCTTCTCCAGTTGCAACAAAATCCTTTGCACCCAATTTAAGAGAATCTTCCTTCTTTGCTGAGGAACGCAGAAACGCAACAACATCAGCACCAAGAGCTTTAGCGAACTGAATCGCTAAATGACCCAATCCACCAATACCAATAACACCAACAGTCTTCCCATTGAGATCGTAACCGAGGTTTCTCACTAAAGGAGAGAAAACTGTCAATCCAGCACACATCAAAGGTGCAGCAGTATTGCTTTCCAAGCCGTCTGGAATTGGAACAATAAATTGGTCCTTACCAATGGAATGAGATGCATACCCTCCTTGAGTCACATAACCTTCAAGAGGGAAGTTATAGGTCGCAGCACGTTTGGAACAATACTGCTCGTTATCTTCCTTGCATAGCTTACATTCACCGCAAGCAGAAGACAACGGACCAAGGCCAACTCTCTGGCCAATTTTAACTGAGGTGACTGAATCACCAACAGCAACGACATGTCCAATTATTTCATGCCCAACAACCAAGTCTGGTCTCTTAGGCGGCCCGTATGAACCGTGAAGTATGTGCACGTCCGAGCTACAGACACCACATGCAATATTCTTGATAAGTACGTCATGGGCTCCGATCTCCTTTCTCTTGTACTCCAATAATTTGGGATGGGCCCAATCTCTATCTTCCGAGACCCCAAAACCTTTAAAAAAATCAGGAACTCCTTCTGTCATTATGTTGATGGTGAGTTAGTCAATCAAAGACATGGAGTTTTACTTGCCATTTTATCCTTTAGTTAACCTCACCTGGAGGTTTGCCACCCCGCTTAAAATCCGCCCACTACTGAATCCCTTGTAACGCCGTGCTTCCTATATCTTCCTTACCACTAACAAAAACCTTATCATCACCTCATTTTCTATCCTCAGCTCAGGAAGGCTTAAGATCTTTTTTTGAAATTAGCGGGGCTAAATTGGAAACAATTAAAGTCTAATAGAACGGAACAGCTTTTGGAACAGATAAATTAACATTTTCATACAAATGGTGGTTTAAGAAAACAAGAGACATGCTTTCGATTCTTTGGATAACCAATTTGAGTGGCATAATCTGAATACTAAGTTACCTTTCTAAAAAAATTATCTTCATTTAAATAGTTATATATTTAAGAAAGGAGATCAATAAACTACATGTAAGCCAAATACTTGGATGCTAGTTGAAAGTCTCAATATTTTGCAACCACCTTCAAGTAAGTTTTGCAACCAGTCGGATATTCCAGAAAAGTCATGTGACCAACCTCATCTCTTTTCTGAAAATTTCCGATGAGCCAAATCTGATATACCTTGCAAAGCATCAGTAACTCACTATGGACACTTCTAAGTTGAACTTGGCTTCGTTGAAGGACAAGATTTCTAGTAAATTGTCTGAGCTGAATAAGAAAAGCAAGAAGAAGGTCGATAAGAAGGCTGAAAAGAAGGCTGCCAATATCGATGCTGCTAAAGAGAAGGAGGGAAAGCCTGAGAAGAAGAGAGACCAGAAGGTGGATTATAAGAAGGACCTGAGGGTGGATTATAAGAAAGACCTGAAGAAGGATTACAAGAAGTCTGACTTCAAGCCAAAGGAGGAAAAGAAGGTCTCTGAATCTAAGAATACCGAAGACGTTTTACGTCGTGAAGCTCTTGCCTTGGGTGCTTCTGAAGAAGACTTGAAGTTATTGAATGGAGTTGAAGAAGATGATGAAAGTGAAGAAGAGTTTCAAGCCAATGGTAGCTTGGACAAGAACTTCTCGTCGGATTTGAGCAGCTTCATGAAGGGAATTGGCTTGGTTAATACTGAACCTACCATTGTTGACGATGATGCTCCAGAATTACAGGAGGAAGACATCGAAGAGGATATTGAGGAGGATATCGAGGAGGAGGACGAAGAATCCGAAGAAGAACAACCTGAAGAAATCATTGAACCAAAAAAAGCATCCCCTAAAGAACCTGTGAATAAACCTCAAGAAGAATCTGAATCTGAGTCTGAATCTGAATCTGAATCCGAATCCAATCCAAACATCAAAATCCAAGAAACAGATCTTTCTCAACCAAAGAAGTCTGACAAGGTAAGCAACCTCTACTCTGTCAACTCCGCAAAATTAGTTATACAGCCTAGAGTAGACTGGTACAATTCTGAGAGACCTGCTATTGAAAACGTTGAGAAATTAGATAGATTTGCTCGTGAGCGTTTACTTGAGCGTGCCCAGAAGCTTATTGACACCGAAAACAAAACCTACTTGGAAGAATTTGCCTCTAACAACTCCCAGAAGAAGTTTTTGTCGCAAATCTTGTCTGATGGTACGTTGAACGATAAAATCTCAGCATTGACCTTGTTGGTCCAAGAAGCCCCATTGCACAACTTGAGAGCTTTTGACACCTTGCTCGGATACTGTGAAAAGAAGTCGAGAACTGCATCTTTACAGGCAATTAATGCCATGAAGGATTTGCTTGTAAATGGTTTGTTACCAGACCGTAAATTGCTGTTCTTTGAGAAACAAGACTTGTCAAAAACCATGACTGATGTACAGTTGGCTGTTGCATACTTTGAAGACTACTTGAAGAAGGCATATTTCAAATTAATTTCCGTATTGGAGACTTTAAGTCGTGATCCTATTTTGCATGTTAGAATGACAGTTCTCACTCATTTGTTTGATTTACTTAAGGCAAAGCCTGAGCAAGAAGCAAACTTGTTGAACTTGGGTATTAACAAGTTGGGTGACGTTGACAACAAGGTTGCTGCAAAGACTTCGTACCAGATCTTACAATTAGAACAAGCTCACCCAGCTATGAAGAAAATTGTATCTGATGCTGTTATTGACGTTATCTTCAAGAGAAACACCGAATACAATGCTCAGTACTATGCAATCACCACTTTGAACCAAACCATTTTAACTAGAAGCGAAGATGAATTAGCAAATGCCTTAGTCAAGACATACTTTGCTTTGTTCGAGAAGGTGCTAGTGGAAACTGACATCTTTGGAGCTGAAAAACCTGAAGATAAGACTTTGGGTCAATCGCAAAAGGGAAGAAAAGACAAAAGAAAGGGCGCTAAGAGAGGTAAAAAGGGTGGTAAATCCGTTAAGGTTGTTGAAAAGGACGAGAGCGAAATCGTTGAAGAAAGAAATACCAAGTTGTTCTCAGCTTTGCTTACTGGTTTGAACAGAGCGTTCCCATTTTCAAACTTACCAAATGAGATTTTCCAAAAGCACTTGGACACCTTGTTCAAGATTACACACTCTACCAACTTTAATACCTCTGTCCAAGCTCTTGTCTTGGTGAACCACATTATCACTGAACAGAAGTTGGACGCAGGTAGATACTACAGAACATTATACGAGTCTCTCTTGGATCCAAGATTGGTGCAATCGTCTAAGCAAGGTATCTACTTAAATTTGTTATTCAAGTCCTTGAAGGCTGACACCGCTAACATACCAAGAGTTCTCGCATTTGTCAAGAGAATCTTGCAAGTTTGTTCCAACTGGTTGAATGTAGGTGCCATAACAGGTATGTTGTTCTTGCTCATGGAATTGTCTAAGACATTCCCTCAAATCCGCAACCTTCTCATCAACAAGGTAGGAAACCCTACAGAAGAAGAGGCATACGACTCGAAGAAAAGAGACCCACAATACGCCCATGCAGAGCTGTCAGCTTTGTGGGAATTAAACCAGTTCTTGGATCACTACCATCCTTCGGTTGCAATCTATGCTAAATCAATTTTGGACGGTAAGTCACAGCCAAAGCCTGACTTGGGATTATACACATTATCTCACTTCTTGGACAGGTTTGTATACAAAAACCCTAAACAAAAAACCACCACCAAGGGTAATTCTATTATGCAGCCATTAGGAGGTGCTCACACAGGTTCGCTCTTGGTTAAAGCCACTGGTGTTTCTGATAAAGCTATTCCTGCTAATACTGTGGATTGGTTGTCAAAGAAAGCAAGTCAAGTCAGACCTGACGAACAATTCTTCTACCAATACTTTTCAACTAAACAAGAAAAGATTGTGGGTAAAAAGAGTGACGAACCAGTTGATGAAGAGGAAGCTTTGCAAATGCATGATGATGAAATTTGGAATGCTCTTGTTAAATCGAAACCAGACATTGAAGCTGGTTCAGATGATGAATTGAACTTTAGCGACATGGACGATTTCTCAATGTCGGATGATGATGACGATGAGGCTGCTCCTGACTTAGATGATGTTTCTGATGGTTCTGAAGACGACTTTGAAGACGCACAAACTACTTTGAACGAAGAGGAAGAGATATTCGGTATCAATGAAGATGATGAGCTTGACGACGAAAACAGCGCCCCAGAATCAGAACAAGAATCAGACACCGAAACCTCGAAACGTCCTAGAGAAGACGATGCTGACAACAAAAAGAAGAAAAAGCTCAAGCACTTGCCTGTGTTTGCATCGGCAGATGACTATGCCCAGTACTTGGATTCTGACGATGAAGATTACAGTTAGAATACATTAAGCAATATTAACATCATAATTTTAAAAATGTAGAAAACAAATCAACTTTTTATATATAAATTGTAAAAAACAACCATTTTGCAGCCAAATTTCTTTAACATTTTAATACGGCTTATAACAAAAACTTAAAAGCTACTTTGGCTTAGTTAGTATTAATGGGAAGATTAGCGGCCGTAACTGTGGGGATTGGAACCTCAACAATTAACGTAGTTGTATCTCCTGGGGTTGCTGTGACTGTGGTACTGGTGGATACACTTCCTAATCCTGTGTTCATAGTAGTAATTGTAGGAATTGGAACCAAAACTTAAGTTGTTTTTGAACCAACGTAGGTACTAAATGGTAATGTGGTTGTAGAAGTTCCTGGGTAGGTCCAAGTGGCAGTTACAACTGTTGGAACGAATCCTACCACACGAACTCATAGAATTGAAAAAAAAAAAGGCACTCCTACCTGAGTTTGCCGTATGAGTAGTGGTACTATTTTCTACAGCAATATTTGAATTGTGCAAAAAAGTGAACCGGCCATTTGCAGGAGTCACTCGAGCTTTGATTGAGGCAAACTGGTTTGTACCAAGTGGGTGTTGAATACCAAAAGGACTATTAGTTATAATAATTGCGCTCGTTATACAGTTGAGAGTTACAGGCGCCAAACCTAGCTAAGTTGCGGCATTTTTGTCGAATTTGAGCTGTTTGAATTCAGTCAACCTAGAGTATTGAACTATTACTTCTATATAAATGATAAAAGAATGGCAAACACAACGCTGGTTTTTGAAGCTAGATTTTTGATAGCCAACTGAATGTATGTTTGCGCGCTCACTGGCCCAATATTTGATGAGGTAGATGATGCCGAGTTTACTGTTGTAAGAGCATTATTCGTTTCTAGGATAGATCCTATTATGGTATCTCTCGTTACAGTAGGAGTTACCGGGGTATTAGTTACTAGTGAGGCAGTATTTTGATTGTTTCGTGAACTCTGTTGGCCTTCATATGAAGAGAAAGGTTCTCCTTGGTTTGGAGTACTATGATCTTCATATCCTACTGAATCAGTAGTGGTTTGATCTCTAGAACTCGTTTTTGGTGGTTGATCGTTTTTGGAAGAAGTAGGAGATTCTAAGTTAGTAATTGAAGGTGTCAAGGCATCCTTAGTGCATGACGGACAAATAGTGGAAATTGAAGTGTACGTATCAGTAAAGGTGAAAGTACCGTCTTTAAAAATTTCAGAAGTCACACTAGAGCTCACTGTAAGCGTTGTTGAGTTCCAGAAAATAGGTGTGGAAGAAGAACAACTTAACAGTGAGCTTGGAGTAGAACTTGACGGTGAAATGGATTCTTTACTGCTGGAAGACGAACTGGGTGGTTCAGTGTTTGATGAAGAACTTGGCGGCTCGGAACTTGTTGATGCACTTGGTGGTTCACTACTAGATGATGAGCTTGGTGGCTCGGAGCTTGAAGATGAACTTGATGGCTCGGAATTTGAAGATGAACTTGATGGCTCGGAGCTTGAAGATGAGCTTGGTAGCTCGCTACTTGAAGTCGAGCTTGGCGGTTCACTACTAGAAGATGAGCTAGGAGGTTCACTGCTAGACGAACTCGAAATATCAGGAACTTCAACAATCAAAGTAGCAGTTTCACCTGGAGCAGCCGTCACTGTTGTACTCGTAGCTTTGCTTCCCAGTCCAGTAGACGTAGAAGTCACTGTAGGAATTGGAACCTCAACAATCAAAGTAGCCGTTTCACCTGGAGCAGCCGTCACTGTTGTACTCGTAGTCTCACTACCTAATCCGGTGGTAGTAGAGGTAACAGTTGTAATAGGAAGCTCAACAATCAAACTAGCAGTTTCACCTGATGCGGATGTCAGTGTTGCATTCGTAGTCTCACTACTTAACCCAGTAGTAGTGATTGCAGTAATATTTTCGTCGTCAGTGTAGCGAACCTGAGCCAATGAAATTAGGTTGTCTTCTAAGTCATACACCACATAGGCGTGCCTCAAAAATATATCTCCTATAATATTGCTTCCTGGAGTAATTGCAAGGATACATTGAGGAGACCCATCAGGTTTTATGTTACCTGTATAGACAACAGCATCTGTGAAGGGCATACGAATCAGTTTGGTGTAGTTGAAGGAGAAGTCAATATAGTTTTCATCATTAATGAGACCACAGTCGACAGTGTATCCACCTGATATCATATCAAGAGGTGCACCTGGAGAAACAATGTCAATAATCCCATTAATAATATCTTCTTTTAAAACCATGAAAGTAGTCCCTGAATCTAAAACTACTGGAGTGTTGTCAGTTCCAATTAACGAATTCAGGGTGTCAAAGTTCTTTACAGTACCCAATGTCACCTGAACAGAACTCAATGGGACCAGCAAATCAGTGTAATACCCATTTTCCATTGCAACAGGGAAAGTTGCCAAGTCACCGTCCACCTTAGCATAGTCAATGCCTCCAAACAAGATCGTACCAGAAGTTGCGTTAGGTTTGTTCAAGTACAAACTGTATGCAACTTTTTCAATTAATCCTTGCTTTTTCAATAAAACAGGAACATTGTCGTAAGGGGTTTGACTAGCCTCGTTTCCAACGTAACCAATACCAAGAACTCCAACGGAGGAGTTTGAATAAATTCCAACTCCAAAAGTAACATTTTGAATTGGCAAAATATCGTTCAATGAAACCTCGTCTTGTGCCCAGTATCCGTTTGAAAACGTACCATCGTAGTATTGAGTTCCAAACGCTGCCCCAGTGTTCACCAAGGTTTTGGAAGCTTTCTCGTCGAAAACACCATAGACACTACAGTTGACAGATGCGCACAATGGATTGTCAGCAGCGTTAACCCACAAGTCTGATGAGCCTGTGTCAATAAGAACCATCACATTACTTGGTGGATTTCCTATTGAGATATTAACAGAATAAAATCCTTGCAGGCTTCCCGTCATGTCACCTATACTGATTGGATGAATTTCTCCATCATCAGCCTTCTTTGCACGGGAATTAGCTAAAGCAGATTGGAAATCAACACCTCTGTGAACCTCAAAGTTCAACTTGAAAAAACCGTCAGCTTGAACGAAAGCAACAGAGGCTGCAATATAAAGTAGTTGGAGAACTCTCATTGATGATTTTGTAAAGTTGTACAGTTTAAGCTTGGTATTTATACTACTGAGGTGGCTGCAAAAGCTTGATGCCTTGGTAGATAAGTAAACATGGGGTGAGATCAATAGTCGACTAAGAAGAATAATGAATGTACAAGTGTTAAGACGAATTCGATAACATTTATGCGTAATCAGCTGTCATTTTTCGGCATGGTTGCAAAAAAAAGCCGTTATTGTGTCAAATGTGACACTAGGGTATTTACCGAACCACCATGGTGTTTCATTCAGTTTAGATTTTGTACTCAGAGACTTATAAGCAGCTTCTTATCAAGGGTTTTATGTGTGACGGTCTCTTATATCTTCCGATAACAGCACTAGAGAATAAATGACGAAGTCTTTTTAGGTGAGTACTGCTATGAAGGTTCTTATCAGCTACTCACACAAAATAAAATAGAATAAGCTACTGTTGCGATTAAAATGCACCTTAGACGAAGTATGAGTAAATGGATCTATTTTCTATGAACAGCTTAGATTAAATTTCTTCTAGACGTCTCCGGAAAAACTGGAACCTGTATGACTACTGTGCTGTTTCTGCCTTGTGAATAACATAAAAGTAAGAATGCACGAATTTAAACTCTACAAGAACAATCTTTTGCAATTATCCGAACACGGGTAATTTTTAGTGTATTTCCTTGTTGTATTGAGGCTATTTTGATATTTTAACTAGAAACCTCTTGAGAATGTTGAGGATATGCAGCAAGATAGCAATCAAGAGAGCAACTATTGAATTTCATGCGCCTCTTCTTATTTAGCACAACAATTCAATGTCCAAGTGGGATGTTCAAAACGGTTTTAGGAGAATTAGTCAATATTTAGACTTCTTAAGCCACGGAGGGGTGAAGTGCAGTTTCCTTAAACCAAAACATCCAAGAAGGGAACCGTGTATTAGCTTTCTTTAATCTTTAGACATGTGGTATATTCCAGTTGAAGATTGAGCAAGAGAATTTAAGGAAACTCTAAACCCACGCTTCGTTACTTTTTCCATAATTAATTTTACAAAATTGACTGATTATTGTCTCAGACTTTACTGTATGTAAGGATTCTTTGAAACGTTTGTTATTTCCAACACCTTAAGGAAGGGGTACACTCGAATGTGTAAACTAGATAGCTACGACTTTCCAGTATTTTATTAAAGGATTCCAATGGAGACTTCAAAACTCTAGAGAAGGCAAATATGTGCATTTCCTTACTTAATAGTGCAGTTATGGACAGATAAGTTGAGCTGGAAGCTGTAAATGGATGCAAAATAATCAGGACTGGAAAGTTGCCAAAAGGCTAAGAAGGAAGTATACTGTTCAATACAGCTGATTCCAAAGTTATAAGGTGAAAGATGAATATAAATACGTGGTTTACTTCATGAATATGGCTATTGACTTGATACATTAAACATGGTTTACAAAAAGGTATTGTTTTTCGCAGCCACTGCTGCTTTGACAGTTGCTTCTGATGAAGAAGGATTTGACTTGGCAAAGTATGACCATCACAAGTCAAAATCCGAGCCAGTTCCAGTGGAGCCTACAACTCCATGTGAGCCTAAAACGGAACCAACTCCTACTCCAGAGCCTACAACTCCTTGTGAGTCTACAAAGCCAACAACAGAGCCAACCCCAGAGACGACTACTATTCCAACTCCAGAGTCTTCTAAGCCTACTCCAGAGCCTACTCCAGAGACAACTCCGGAACCGACTCCGGAACCGACTCCGGAACCTACTCCAGTACCAACCACGCCAACCGAACCAATCCCCGAGTCTACTTCTACAACTCCCTGCGAAACATCAACCATTCCAGAGAAACCAGTTGAGCCAACTACTATCCCAACTACTCCTACATCGCCCACCACTCCAACCACTCCAACTACTCCAATTACTCCTCCTACGACCCCTATCACTTCCCCAACACCAATCACTTCCCCAACACCAGTCACTACCAACACACCAATAACTTTCACCACTCCTACCAAACCAACAACCCCTTCTGAGTCATCCAGTACTACCCATGTAGTTCCAACTCACTCCTTTGAAGGTAATGCAAGAAGATTGGCTTTAGACTTTACTTTAGGTGCAGCACTCTTAGCTCTATTGTAGAGCGCAAATATTTTGCAACCCCAAATAAATGTCAACCCATTTAAGCTTGTAGTTTTCTTTACAGACTCCCGAGGAGTTTTCCCCCACAGAACTCCCCGAGGATCTTTCCAAATGCGCTTTACTGACTTCTAAATTGTATGGTTAACCGGAGAACCACCTCTTTATAAAGCCGATTTCGGGGTTTTTTGGAGTCATTCTCTAGGCTTGCATTTGCATATTCGCTGTTGCCCAGCTCATCAAATTCTCTCGTCCCGTCTTTGCCCTAAATCTTATCCACCCTGAACTTAAATATCTCTTCAAATAGTCTCTCCACTAACTTAAAATATATAACCTCCAAGTAATTTAACTAATCTATTGCATCATCTACTGGATTAAAAGTCCGCCACGAGAACGTCGCTTTTTTTTTTTTTTTTTTTTTATATATATTTTATTTAAGTTGAACTTATAATTGCCCTTTTTGCAGCCTTCCATTTCAGCCTTTTGTTTTAAACCTTAAAGGTCCCAACCTAGGGGGTTACGACGTAAGTTCCCAGATCAACGGAGATCGTCTTCTAGATAGTAGATCACATGTAAGAATAGTAACCACCTTCAACAGACGAGCAGTTGACTTCTCTCCGGTTCTTTTCACCAGCGACTCGTACTATAGCAACCCCAAGGTGACACATAGATATAACACTCACAAAAAGAACCCACACACGTTGCCAAACAGACAAAACTCGTCTGCACATTCTTGACTCCGTCCGTTAACCCATCAGACTTAGACTAAGAGTCACCTTATTCACCATCTCCTCCACACAGCAAACTTAACTCTCCACCAAGGTCATTTTTGAGTCAACCAGTAAACACGCCACACATCAAAAAATTTTCGCAACGGTATTCGCCTCATCTATAATTCTCAACAAACTAATTTAATAGGTCTCATAAAGAAGATCAACGTTTATGTTAACAACGTTCATCCTGAATAATTGGTCCACCCCCTTACCCCTTTTTCAAATAATGTAACATCTCTTCGGATTCCTTCCCTATCTCGCCCCATGCTACTGACTTCACTAATCATATTTCCATTCTTCTACTAAAAGAAATTACCCTAAAAAAAGAAACATTGGAAGGGTGCACTATGCATACAGATTGTCTCGAAAATGGGAAGACCAATACCAATATATAAGGAAGATATAACCTGTTAAGTTAGCGGAAAAAGGTGATCTAATTTTTTGTTTTCTTTATGAGATATTAGAATGGATAGTTTAGCAGCATTAGAAAGAGGTTATGATATATGTGTTCTTGGTACTGGTCAGACTGGTAGGTCTGCTTTGATTTTGCATTATCTTCAAAACAAGTTTATTGAAATGGATCTGCTGGTTGAGGACTTGTATACCAAGGTTTTAAGGAACAATAATGGTTATAATGAGATTACTATCTTGGATACCAACCTGGCACAGGATTTCTATCTGAACTCGCGTCGTAAGCAGATTGAGAATACTTTGTCGATAATGCTTGTCTATGCCACAGATAATTTTGAATCGTTTGAGGCTGTGGAAGAAATCTTTGAACGTGTGGTTCACCTTAGAACTGAAGATGACATGCCACCCATCATGTTGGTAGGTACAAAATCAGACTTACAATCAAGAGAAGTGTTCTACGAAGAGGGTAAACAGTTGGCAGAGAAGATCGGGGCCATCGGATTCACAGAATGCCTGGCATTAAGAGGAACATTAATTGAAGAAGCATTCCAACCATTGGTCGACTACGTCACTACTAAACAAGGTAGAAAATCAAACAAGAGCATCATGTCAAGAACATCAGTAGTCATTGAAGAACCTACCATTATCGAAAACACAATAATCGAAAACACAATTGTTGAACCCCCAACTGTAATCAAGATTGAAAACGAAGTGATATACAAAAAATCAAGCGACAATGACATGAACGCAAGAGGTGTACTCAGCACTCCTTCATCTCCTAAAAGCAGAATATCTTCCCCTGCTAAGATCCCAGAAAGCATTCGCCTGATTCAACAAAACTCAAGAGAAGTTAAACGAGAAATAATTTCAAGCGAAAGGAATGTGATTGACCCTAACGATCCAACCAAATGCTGTGTTATCATGTAACTTTTTTTTGCTGTTGCGTTGTCAGTCACTTGTTATGAATAACCGATTTTGGATCAATCACATTGTTCGGAAGTTTATTTGTCTAACACCGAGTATTTTGTACTACATTTTAGAGTTATCGCCGTTGGTATGCCTACAACAGCTTAAAGGATCTACTTATTCAATTCAACCATTCAAACGAAGATGAACACTCACTATTTTATTCAATTCTCTGATACAAATTGAACCCCAAATTGAACCCCCTACAAACCCCTCCCCCCCCTACTTTGCACGCCAAGCAAGTCACAAATCTACAGCATCTCTTATACCATTTCTTGCATTTCATGAATATTCATGATATAAAAGCATAGCCTTTCTAGGGCAAGTGGTTCGCTCCACATACACATTTATTTAGTTTGCATCATTAGTAGCTTAAGTATTAGGCATGTTTATAGAAAATTTTGTACACAATATTAATTAAATGAGACTCTTATTTTTAAATGGTAGCATTATCAGAAATGTGAGAGAAGCCACGGAACTGTTCTTGCATCTCGGACGTGAGAACAGTGTCGACTGGAGTCAATCTTGGAGTCTCCGACGTAAACTCCAGGTCAAAGTTGGAGTAATCATGCTCAGATGTGATCTCAGGCAAATATGGGGCTTGGATACGGCAGTTCAATACATCATCAAAGTTCACCTCAGCGAAATATGGGTGTTCCATGATTTCTTCAGCATCTCTTTCTCCAGATCCAAGACGCACTGTAGGGTCCTTGGTGAGTAACGCTTGCAACACCAAAACAGTTTGACGTGGCATACTGATTGGGTACTTGACGTCATCGTGCTCAATGGCATTGAAGATTTCATCCTCGTCGTCACCCTTGAATGGAGACTGGCACAAGAGCATCTGGAACAATAAAACACCAAACGCCCACCAGTCAACACTACGGTTATACTGTCTACCAGCAATAATCTCAGGAGCCATAAACTCCGGAGTACCACAGAAAGTACCTGTCGTCTTGTTGTACTCCATATTCTCCTTACACAAACCATAATCACCAATCTTGATGTGACCTTGTGTGGTCAACAAGATGTTATCCAACTTCAAATCACGGTACACAATGCCATTGTCGTGGAAATATTTGAGACCAAGTAAGACCTCACATGCATAGAATTTGGCACGGCGGGCTGAGAAACGCGACTTCTGGATGTGCCACATCAAGTCACCTCCTGAAATATACTCCATCACAAAGTAAATACGGTTTTCTGTTTGGAAACAGCAATGCAAGTTCAACAAGAAGGGATGCTTTTCTTTGTTGGCCGTCAAAAAGACTCGCTTTTCTGATTTAACATTATCTGCCTCGTCATTCTCCACAATAAAGTCCTTCTTCAACACCTTGATGGCACACAAGTTCTGTGTATGCCTCGACTCAGCCAACATAACCTTACCAAAGTTACCCTTACCCAAGACCGCCAAAAACTGGAAGTCGTCTAAACCAACCTTTCTTCTGCGACGCTTGGGCTTGTGAGGTGATGGTGGGGTCTTATTTTCTTCTGGCTGCTGTTCATATATGGCTTGTGGGATGGCCGCCGAACGCACTGGTGACGTGACTGATGCAGCAGCAGTATCTCCAGCAGCTCCAACTGCAGCAGCAAACAGCAGTCTCTTATTCACTTGAAGATCTGGAATAAGCTGTTGTTGCATTTGGTGGTTGGAGTAGTCAAAGTTGTTGAAGTCTACATTGAGCGGACCATCGCCAAATGGGTTCTCGCCGCCTGAAGGAGTCTCTTCGTAGGAGTGTGTATGCTTGTGATTTGGTTGGCCTTGAGAGAGCAGTAGCTGTTGTTCATCCTGGTACTGCTGAGCATCCTCGTGATTGTGCTGCTGTTGTTGATGCTGCATTTGAATTTGCCTGTATTGCTCTTGCGCCGCATCTGGGCCTGGAGGTTGACGCCTTGAAGCGTAAGGGTGAGGTGTTTCCTCCTGGTACCTGTTGGCGTTTGCTGTAGGTAATCTAGAATCGAACTGTTCTTCTTGATCATTCACCAACGTCGATCTAGAATCAGGGTGTGTATCTGACTTGGAGATGGTGATTGAAGGTGTACTGGTACTAGAAGTTGGTGACGGATACGCAGGTAACTCATTAGATTGTTGTTTCAAGTGCTGGTATCTCGACTTTACTGGTTGTTTAGGTGTCTTGGTGGTCGACTTGATAGTCATTAAAATCTTGTTGGCCATTTCCATGGACATACCACAGAAATCGGGCACCAAATGGGTACAATGAGCGTGGCACATAACACCACATTCTGTACATTTCCTGACATTCTTACGACCCCAAGGTAAAATGTAACCACAGTGGCAACACCATTTAGTACCGTGGTTCGTGATAGGTTCAAACCTATGTGGAATACGGTGATTCAACATTGTCGAGTCATCAATGTCGGTAGATGATTTGGAAATACACTTGGTGACAACCTTTTGGTAACACTTCTTGTGACAGAGGAACTTACAATCCTGACACTGGTAACCTGTGTAACGCAAGAACTCTCCACACAAGGCACAGCTCATGATATTGTAGAATTGTTTTTGAACAAACTGATGTCCATGTTGCTCAAAGACTTCTTCCTTCTTTTGACGGATGGCACCGTGACGGCCCAATCCTCCCATAAACTGTTTGCCAGGCCTGTTAGTTTTCTCAAACGAGAGGCTGACTAAAATCTGCCCAACAGGTTCCAAGCTTAACCACGTGTTAATTTGGATCTTCTGTCCATCGTCAGAGCTTGTTGCAGCTGACTGTGACACGTTAGTGCTCAATACACTGTCGACAGCTAAAGTCTGGTTGTATGCGCCGCCAGCACCACCAGCGCCGCCGCTGGCATTAGGATGGTCAGAGGAATGCGACGACAAGTTCTTGGCCAGGAGCCAACCACTCGATCCCAACTCGTTGGCAACCTTACGCTTACGGATCTCTTCTGTAATGTCAGACAAGAGCGCCCAGTTGACAGCCACAGGGACCATACTTGAACCAGACTTGTCGAATACCAGGAACTCTATTTCGTGTCCCTTGTCGACATCAAAGGTATACTCCTCGTTCCACTTGCCGGTTCTAGATCCCTTTGTTCTTACTTTTTCAACATCGTCAACTTTAATAACAACAACAGTTTCGGGTCTTTTGGAAAACATAGGCAGTGAAATGTGATCAATGTCTCTAATACACGTTACTCCGATCGTCAATTTACCGTTGAGTGGCTTTCTCGCATGTTTGGGTGTCAGAAGAATTTCAAAGTCTCGTGTGACATCTTCCACATTGATGTGAACATTCTGGTATTTCCTTAATGCTTTGTTGAGTAACAAAATCCGTTGGTCCAGTTCAAGTCTCCCGCCTTCAGCCGCGTTCAGTGACAGACGGTCACCGTCCATAAGGTACAAGTGTGAGATCTTTTCGTTGGCTTCACGATATTGGTTTTCAACTTGTAACTTGAACTGCAACTGTTGTAACATATACTGGATCTTGTGGCCTAACGAGGGACAGTCATACTTGACAAGATCAAAACGAGAGTACGCCTCACTGCCACCGCCACTTCCACTATTATTGCCTCCTATCGCATCATCATTCGCGTTTCTACGCTCGGGAGACGAGGGATCTTGTCGCAGCAACGTCACTTTCCTCAATGTCTCTTGAAGAAAGTCAAGGTTGGATTGCGTCTCTCGAATTTGTGTATTACATCTCTGGATCACATCGGGATTCGTCGTGTTCTTCTTCACTCCTTGGAACCCTTGGATGAGTTTCATCTCTCTCTCAATCTTGGCATTGATATCACTCAACACATCGTCATTGGAAAGTGGTTGTGACATCTTATGCTACTTCTTCTTCTTCTTCTTCTTCTACTACTTCTGCTGCTGCTACTGCTTGCTGCTTGCTGCTGCTGTTGTTTCTCCTTCTATCTGTGATAAACAAATTAATAAAGGGAAAAAAAAAACACTAAACCAAAAACAGGAAATTATCAGCAAATAAAGTTGATTGCGTCTGGAGGGGTGGGATTAGTACCTTGTGGTTGGAGGGGGTGGGTGATTTGTAAAGATCTTTAGAGCTAAGTCCTTACTTTTCAAATTGAAGGGGGCTGTGAATAGGGACGTATTCAAATTCCAAACGTTTCTTTAAACACACGCCTTTCAAAATGGGTTTATTTTGCCTTGTACTGATTTGGGGCAAAAAAGGGGGATGGTATTATGATATCTGGGAATCCTTCTTAGGTTCTTGGCCGATCTGATTATTGGCGAGCCCTTATTAGAAATTGAAACAAAGAGTTAAATGGAACAATTCCAACCTGGTTGTTCGTTTACTACTTTGATCTGTTTGGTTTTAAGAAGACAAATCATTCTATTAAAAAAAATTGACGAATTTTGTTTTTCCTTCAACAAAGGTCAGGTGACCTCGTAGCTTTTTAGTTATGAGCACTCTATGGTATTACCAAAAATAGCAATGATAGGACGGCTGGAAGTTAGAGTTGATAACCCGTTGTTGTTGGTTTAGTTGTTAATGATGTAAGATTTGAGAGTTGGTGATGGTGTTTATATGATATTGAGTTTGATTGATACACTTTGGAATGTATATTTGTATGATTATACGTATATATATATATATACATGTATGTATGTGTGCTTGAAAACTATTAGACAGAATTGAATGTTACTAGAAATACTCGCATGCTATTCTATTGACAACTCAGCCCCATTTGATTGGGTAAACAGTAGTGGAGAAACCCATTTAATGTTGGGGAATCTTGCAAATCAATTGATAAATTCATTGATTTAGAGATGAGAATCCCGAGTATTCTAATGATCACAAGTAGATGATTGAGTTGAATTGACATGATTTGACATCTTAATCGATTCCAGACCTTTTTCTAAATTCGCAGCCAATTTTATATAAACTTTCGTAAATAATGTATGGTGGATTAAGTTATTGTTATTGTTTGAATTATAAATCTTAAGCAAGTAGTAAAGTCTTTACTGTGAGATATATGTAATTCAATCAAGTATGATTAATATTTACTTGATTTCTTTCATTTCTTTCGAGATTCTTCACATCTTCTCATGACTATTGGTCAAGCAACATACGAAACTAATATACCTGACATCCTCTTATTCTACAAATTGATTACCCTCCAAATACCTCTCTTAACTAAGCTATCTACTATTACACCGACAATTGCAATCTGGAACAGGACAAACATAATGCTTTGAAAACCACTCCTCTGCATGGTGTGCATGTGAACCATGATTACAACTAAGACAGAAACTAAACCATTCCCTAAACCGGTTCTCTATCTTACTACCCAATTCCAATTCCAGTAATCTGTCTGATGGTTCCATAGGCAATGGGGTGCCCATATTGAGAAGACAAATAGAACAACGTGGCAACGGTGAACCACAGTGCGGACAGGCGGTCACAGTCTCATTATTCTGCGATTTATTGTTCATTTTATTGAATTGTTTCAACATCACTTGTGTATTTCCCTGCGGTGCTCCATTGCCACCAGGAACACTACCACTACCAACGGCATTGGGGAAATGATGGATATTTGCTGACTTACCAGGCTTGGCAATGTTCTTGTTGCACCTAATACATTGCAAGTAAACTTGCTTAGGAGCAGCTTTAAGCGTCACTTGTCCGTTGGATGCCTTCAGGAGCTTAGTACGAGCAACATCAAACTTGGCTCGTACACTAAACAATCCCCATGAATTGAGCAAGTTACGGTAACAGTCGACCCAATGCTTTACTCGATCGTCTGCAAAGTAACGAGGACATGCATACGCAGAGATGAGTGCTGCGGTTTGTACATCACTAGTACGATCAACAAAACTCTGCAACAAATCAATCCCTCTCGGCGTAATACCCGTAAGGATCAACCCTTCAAGTTCTCCCTTTGCAACAACCGTGTCTGCGACTCTATTCAAGTACACATTCAAATCTTTATCTGAAAGGAAACGCAAAGCGACTCCAAGTCTTTCACGAAGTGGCAACGAATGCTCGTCCAAGACATCCCACCAATCATTGTCAGCGATAAAGGCAAATATTGCTCGCAAATATGGATCACTCAAATCCAGCGCCATACGACGACACTGGTCTTTCCATGGACTATTCACAGAATCATTTTTATACGCCAAGTAACCAGCCACTGCAGTCGACATCAACCGCAATCTTTCCTTAGGAGAGTTGGCTAATATCTCTATCGCCCGAGGGACATCACCATGGAACACAGCCCAACCAGCAGCCTTCTCTGTGTATCCCAAGTTAACCAAGATTTTCAACTTTTGGTCAAACTCCGTGTCTGTAAGATACCACCCAGAAACAATAAGACAAAGTTTACGTTGGACCTTAAACTCACTATTTCCAGGAATACTGATCCCTGAAGTTTTCTTACCTTTCGACAGAACAATCAGTTTCACTGCATGTGAAAACAGCTGGTCGGTGACCGGTTCATTGGAGGTTGCAACTCGGCTGTGGTTTAGTTCTTCCAAACCTTTCCATATCCCAAGAACACCTTGATACCCCAAGTCTATGCCTTCCAGAATCATCGTTCCCTTGTCTAAAGATTTCTTAGCTAAACTCAACCACTTCCATGTGTTCCTCAAAAACTGTTGATTGTCTAGCACACTCAAGTTTCCTATGATCCGGATATTCTTGTCTGAGTCAACACCGTATCCCAAATGAGCTCTACGCCTAATCGATGAGCCAATATCATTGCTGATGACATTCAGTGCGTCTAAAAATTTCAGTGGGATAATGTAGTCGTCGTCGTAATCATCAAGCCCTGCAGCTGCCCTTGGCCCACTGAATCCACCATTGACACTTTCATCGTCTATGGTGGAATCTACTTCAGACGACCCAGCGCCACTATACTTACGTGCATCGTCTTGAAGATTAAGTTCGGCAAGGCCTGCAGTTTCATGCTCAATTTCCTCATCTTCACTTTTCACTGGGGGGAGCGGTGTGTTTGTTTTACTCACAATGTCTCGGTCGCTTACGAATTTCGTTAAAGTTCCTTCGGTACCTGCAATAGTGAACTCGTTGAAAGAATTGAATGCTAATGTCTCTATCAGCTCAACAACAGGCATTCTGAAAACTGTTCCCGATTGCCTCATGCAAACAAAATTCGTTGAGGTGTGCGATAAAATGTCTGGTGAATAGTCAAACGATACCACCTTCTCGTAGTCAGTCTTGACGTCTAAAACAGACGACACGAAAATAGACTCTTCGTTAGGTTTATACAACTGTGCTGACTGATTCTTTAAACTTTGTAGTATAGTTAATTCTTTTTTGAGTCGATTTACGGTAGGTGTTGGGGTGGGTGTTCCAGCATTCAGTGGTGTAGATGCTGGGTTTGCATTTAAAGTTACAGTTTCAGTAGAAGCAGGTACTATAGCAGTCCCCCATCTTCTAATTATATCTCCATTGAATACAGCAGCGAATTCTCCAGGACGGATTGTGGAGTAACGAACACAAGGATTATGGTTTTTGCGTAATGACGAATCACTCAACAACTTGTTGAATTGCAATACTGGTAATTCTGCAGATGCCAGTTTCAGCTTGGAGTATCCTCCGCTTGATAACTTACGTTTGTCCCAAATTGCTATGGACCCATCTTCACTGAGCGAATGGAATAGGTGTGTCTGGAAGGGGTCAACGGTCAAGCCCAAGGTGTACTTACTAGCTAACTGGAATGCAGGCTGTTCTTGTCGTAAATCAATCTCACGTAAAAACTTGTATGAACCGCAGATTAAGTTGGTGCCCTTTTCAGGGTAGAACACAGCAGAAAGAATGGCTTCATTGGGCAAGTACGTACTTACTGGTCTTTTAATATGATCGTTTGTTTTAGTTCGCGAGTAATGCTCGATGTTCCAAATGTGTAATGAGTTGTCTTGTCTTCCTTTATCAAACCCTGCAGCCACCAAGCTGTTGCTGTTGAAACTAATAGCATTGCAGGGCCTATTCTGTTTGGGCCTCAACTTAAGTATCGAAGAAGTGGGCGAAGTGATATCAAAGATAGAAATGTTCCCACTAATCGACCCAACACCTGTTATACCACGATTGACCTCTGAATAAGATGAACATTGAATGTTTTCGAATCCCAGCCGACTGTTGACTTTAATTAAATCATTAGCGTGAACACCAGGATCTTCATGGTTTGTTTGATACAAAATAACTTCATCACCAATTGGATTCACAGCAAGAAACTGCTGCTCGTAATCATTATCCCAATGAAGAGCTCTGACGATAGATCCACTCATCTAATGTATTGATAATGATTGCATTTTAAACATAGAATAAATCCAAAATAGGCTCAAAGTTGGTTATGTAAGAATTACGACTAGATTATATAATCAATATAGAATACCATTAGATGAGTTGATTATTATTGATTAGCGAAAGGTTGAAAGGACACATGTGAGTGATCATGTGAGTAATCGGATGAGAGCCATCTATCGTTCAAGGATTAGTAATGAGTTGTTGACTACTCATAATGTAAGTGTTAATAGTTCAATAAAATTTCACTTGAGGTTCACTATATTGTTGAGTCAATACAGAACCAACAGTTGAATTTGAAAAGCATTCTTTTCAGAGGGGAGACCGACCAAAGTGTGAATAGTTGAGATTTTCAGATGCCCAAGACAAAGTATGGCCCAATAACTGGTGAAGAAATATTGGCACTACCCGAGGATATCACAAGACAATAAAGAAAACCGAATAAATTAAGATTCACAAACAAGTCTGTGCATGCAGTTACGTTACCTAATTCACTCTAGTCAAGATACATCAGAAGAAACAACCAAGTGGCAAATACACACACCAGAGACTCACAATGTCTAGAAAATAAGTACAGTCCAATACGTAATAGTTGGACTAGAACTGTGCAAAGTTCTGTCCGAAAGTAGATTATGTACAACCAACACCTTGAGTATTCAGCAATGGTTAAACTCAAGTTCCTTAGCAACCTTAATCAACTATTGGAGGTCATTTAGCTTAATCCTACTTCATCTTACTCAGCTACACACCCTATTGAATATGTCCAATGGAACCTTCACGTGACTTTTTTTAATTACCACAAACCACTACTCTGTGCAATGATTAAGGGGGTTTAAGTGGGATTAACGGCGTCACAAGATGCTAAAAGTCTAGAGCCATAGGTTAGATTCAACTGCGCCATGTCTTGGGAGCCATTACAAAAAAAGGCGGGAATTGCTTGGGCACTTGATTGTCCAATATCACTAAGGAAAATGATTTGTGACAATTAAGTGTCTTTGATGCATACTACAAATGACTCCTTGAAGTGTAAATCCCCCACTCCCTGGTAACTCCTATGTTCCTATGTGCAAGTTATCCAAATTAGTCCTTACTTCTACATTCTAATACTCTTTACGCCACCACCGTTCGAGGATGCACCCAACTAAAAGAGGTGAAAAATTTAGTAAATTGCATACCAGGCACCTTTTGACTATTACCCGACAAAATAATGGAGGCTTCTGAAGGCATCTGGTGGGAACTGCTGCTTACATTTAAAGTTATACACCTTTAATTGGTCAAATAGTTTATTAAATGGACACATCACACCCTCATTGGTTGCTCTCTCTACTGATCACAGTTTCATTTGTACAGGACATGCTTAGTACCAATACAGAATATCCAGTAAACCCGAAATGAACATAACCCAACAGTAGACAGGATCGGCGTACTCATCTCTATTGGTCGTTCCCTCTTAGTAACTGAACACTACTAATCAACTTACACATGCAGGACTCTAATACAACTACTCTCATTCCAATCCCAACCAAAGCACAATCGTACAAAATGACTATAAAACTTTTCATCCAATTTACGAATCGATGGCGAAGAGTTGGCTCACCACCAACCTCACCGAACCAAACAATTAAAATGTGCTCGGTTGGCTCTCTCGATGCCATTTCCTCGAGTGGGCCTTGCATATTCGGCTATTTCGACAGACGTTTCATATCAAAATTACACGACGATGACAAAGGCTTCTGAAAGAAATAAAAACCTTGATACTATGCTCGTACTCTCTTAAACAAGCTGTCCATGTTCGAATCTGGTTGTTTGATACTCTCGAACTGGACATCGCCTTAGTCTAGAACCTTAATTTTTTTTTCTTTTCTTTTGGCTGCAACTCAACTAATAAATTCAATTAGAGTCAACAAAAGGAAAGACCTCTTTCCAAATTGGTTAAATATGTAAACCTCTCGATGTATCTCGGCTAACTTTTGCTTCGTTTTCAAGTAGTTTAGATCTGTAACGGCCAGTCAAAATTGGTTTCAAGGCATGCTTTTTTTTTTTTTTTTTGGGTGCATCTCACTACTTGAAAATTTTTGACACCCCAGGTGACATCCAATATGACATATAGATGCACTAGAGTGAAAAAGGGCCATCGAAAACTAATAAGAAAAGAGAAAATACAACATGAATGATGAAAGAGTGCCGTACAAGTCGATCGCTAGAGCTTTTTTGAATCACAGTCTTGAAACTATTGGATATATTTTTTTACTACATGGTTTGAACCTATATTTTCTCACTTATATGCAAATTGAAGCTTGATTAAAGTTGTTTGACACGGCGGGGGGAGCCGCTAGCTCTTACTCATGAGACAAAACTCACACAATACTCTCTATCACTTCGTCCATAAGTAGTATCTTTTCCATATCGAGTGAAAAGTGTGAGAGTGCATACTGGAACTTTAATTAATGCATTAAATTAGCAAATCCAAAACGGTGAAGGTGCATTTACTTTATTCAACTATAGTTCCGAATCCAAGCTGATAGCTCCTAATCCGCAAAAAGTCTAGCCCTATCTTGCGTGATAATACTCGTTGCGACGCAGGTCTTATTACATTTCCCCTTTCTTTTGTGACAGCCAGTTGGTCCAGTTTGGTTGAAAATTTTGATCTACACTAGTAATTTCTGTATCCAGCTATAGTAAAGCAAAAAGTATATAAAGTCAAGCTATCTCCCCCCTCTTTCCTTTCATACCCCAGTAAACAACTCACCTACATTCCTTTTAAATTACTTGCGACAGATCCTTTAGCGGTCCCCTTACATTCTTTTATCAATCAAATAGATTTTATCGTTCCTTACACAATGTTATTCAAGACTATCACTACTTTTATTACTATCGCTACTTCAGTTAACGCTGCTCCAGTTTTCGAAAAGAGAGGCAACACTTGTGCTTTCCCTACTGATGCTGGATTGGTTTCCGTTACTTCTGGATCTAAAAACGCCGGCTGGGCCATGCTGCCTGATGAACAATGTACCTCTGGTAACTACTGTCCATACGCTTGCCCACCAGGTAAGTTGATGGCTCAGTGGGATCCAAAGGCTACCTCTTACACCTACCCTCAATCTCAAAATGGTGGGTTGTTGTGTAACCTGGATGGTACTGTTTCCAAGCCATTTAGCAACAAGGACTACTGTGTCGATGGCACTGGTACCCTTAACGTTAACAACAAGGCTGACGGTGAAGTTGCTTTCTGTCAAACCGTCTTGCCAGGTAACGAAGCCATGTTGATCCCAACTTCGGTCAACGGTGGATCGTCCAAGGCCCTCGCTGTTCCAGGTCCAGACTACTGGGCTGGAACCGCCGCTCACTACTACATTAACGAACCAGGTACCTCTGTCGCTGATGCCTGTGTTTGGGGTTCTTCGAGCCAAGCCAAGGGTAACTGGGCTCCTTACGTTGCTGGTACCAACGCCGACTCAAACGGTAACACCTACATTAAAATTGGATGGAATCCAAAATATATTGACGACTTTAACGGTGTCAAGCCAAACTTCGGTATTAGAATTACCTGTGACAATGAAGGTGACTGTAACGGTTTAGACTGTGAAATCGATCCTTCTAAGGACGGCTACGACGGTATCTCGGCCTCTTCGGGCGACAAACTGTTGGGCTCTGCTTACTGTGTTGTCACAGCTAAGAACAACGCTAAGGCCAACATTGAGGTCTTTAGCGTTTAAAATTTTTTAAACTTTGTATTATATGGGTATACTTTTAGCTACCATCAACACTTTATGGGTGTTTGAGTGGTTCTTGAAGCTTTTTTAAATAGGTTATTATAGGCTCGAATAGAATTTTATCACGTTCACATTTTTGTAAATTGCTGCAAAAAAATTGTTGCAACCATTTTTTTTGGGCCATTTAAAAATCCAAATCGAGATTTAGTAGATAAAGAAGGATTTGACGCTGTTGGTAGTTGAACTTATTGAAGTAGAGCGCGTGGATTAGGTATGTCAGATACCAAAGGAGTAGATGAAGATCAACGTCCCTTTAGTTCCTCCATTAAATTTGGTGAGAGTTTACAGCAAGAGAAGCATAGTAAACGCCTAGTGTTATGCTTGGATGGAACAGCAAATGAGTTTGGAGAACAACCCTTTACAAACGTTCTCAAATTTTTTGGTATGTTGGATAAGGATCTACCGGACCAACTTACGTATTACCAACCGGGGATTGGGAAATGTGTAACCAATGATGAATCCAATTTTTTACAAACAAGAATAGGAAAGGTACAACAACTGATGGATGCACTTCTTGCGATTACGTTGAAGAAACATGTCCTAGAAGCATACAACTATTTGTGCCGCTACTATCTGAGAGGAGACCGAATCTACTTGATTGGATTCAGTAGAGGCAGTTTCTGCGCACGTATTATAGCAGGGATGATAGAGTGTGTTGGGCTTTTAAACAAGGGGATGGAAGAAATGGCAAATACAGCTTGGCAGCTTTACAATAGCTGGGAGCACGCTGGACAACCAGGATATACAACATCAAAGCTACCGCTCATCAATGAGTTTAAGAGAACCTTTTGTAGAAGCAATGTCGAAATACACTTTATGGGGCTATGGGATTCTGTTAATTCTGTGGGGTTCATCAGAGATAGGCTCTTCCCATTTCTGACAAGAAGCTCTATAGTTGAGCACGTTAGACACGCAGTAAGTCTTGATGAAAGGAGAAGCAAATTCAAGCTGGTGATGTTTGACCCAAACACAGACGAGAATAAAAGCACGCGTGAGACTCCTGGATCGAGTTTAATAACCCTCATTTCTGAATCAGCAGGTCTATTGAGTAGTGGGGGTGACAGACAGACTCTTCAGAGTATTGGTAGATTCTTTGAAGGCATAATGAAGAGACGCAAGAAGACACAGCGGTTAGAGTCGATTGCATCAGAAGATATTATCGAGATGTTCTTCCCTGGCAATCATGGAGACTGCGGAGGTGGCTGGGATACCGATGTAAATGGGCAAATCTTGTCTGATGTTTCATTGAGGTGGATGCTTCTGGAAGCCATTGAATTTGGAGTGAGTTTCAAGATGGGGTCGATCAACGAGTTTCATGGAAACTATCCTTCGTACGCCAGCTTCCTCTCTTGTGACCATGACATGCTTGGTTTCTCCAGTCTGCCGTCAATCTACCCAGGCACAGATTTGTCACTTCCAATCCAGCCAATACGTAAATTCGATGCTGGAGATGGACAAACCACTTTTGAATGGCTACTATGGTGGCTCATTGAACTATTTCCAATCGGGTACAAGGTAGAGAACAGCTATAATGAATGGAAAACCGTGTTCATTCCTAACTTTGGACGAAGACGTAAGGTCCCATTAAAGGGTAGTATTATCCATTGGAGCGTTTTCTACAGAATGCACTATTGTGAAGACTACCTTCCTGTGAATATCAACAGAGAGTTGATACCTCAATATTTCAAGGAACTGCTTCAGTATTTCCCCAAAATAATAGAGGAGTATTCAGTTTACTGTGATATGTTGACCATAGAGAAAATAAAGGAAGACTGGGAATGTGGAATATGGAGGACAATCCCTGACGAATTGGCTGATATAATAGAAGGCAACAAGAAGTTGTGAAGGTAGAGGTACTACGGTAGAAAGTTCCTAAACTTCTTAGGAGTCAATTCAAATCCACGATAGTAGATAACTAACTGTAAATGCTTGTATTGACCTAAATAAACACCTTTAACGTTTTGTACATGGATATTTCACTTTTTCAATTTTTCCAGATGTTTATTAAATATATGGCGAGTTGTGCTTATGATTGGGGTTGTACATTGGTATGGATAACTTTGTGAAGTGTGCTTAACCAACGAGCAAGGTCTCATCGTCGGTGAATTCGTAAGCTGGGATTTCCAAGTTCAATGGAGCTGGGCCTCTTCTGATTCTACCGGAGATATCGTAATGGGAACCGTGACATGGGCAGAACCAACCACCGAAGTCACCGGCCTCACCGATAGGGACACATCCCAAGTGGGTACAGATACCAAGCATGACCAACCATTCTGGCTTCTTGACACGGTCAGCATCGTTTTGTGGGTCTCTCAAGTGCGAGATGTCGACGGCGTTGGCTTCCGAGATTTCTTCGGAAGTTCTGTGTCTGATAAACACAGGCTTACCTTGCCACTTGACAACGACGTTCTTACCTTCTGGGATGGCACCCAAGGCAACTTCGACCTTGGCCATGGCCAACACATCGGCCGAGGCAGCGATAGACGAGAGGAAGGCTTCCACGGTCGACTTGGCACCGGCAGCGGAGAGCAATCCCATGGATCCTACCATGAAGTAGGCAAAGTTCTTGGTCTTGTCTTCAGACTTCTTGTTCAAGTACGATGAGAAGTCTGGGTGTTGGTAGTTAGACAAGCCAGCGGAGGTGGACGAAAGAGCTCTAACTGAGTCTAGATATTTGTTAGTATTATTCCATAATGTTTTAATGATTGTACATCTCTTTTATAATGTAAACATTGTGCATGTGTGTGATGATAATATGTCTTTAATATTGTTATTATGAGATAGTTCCAAACGAATTAGATGTTGAAAGGTATGACATTTCCCATTCTAATCTGACATCTTGTATTTAGGGACCCACTGAATTAACATCATCGATTGCCTCATATTTCCTTTCCTTTACTTCAATAACATTCCATTTCTTAGGCATTACTATGACTTCCACTTGATAACTTTCCCACATTTCAACAAACTGATGATTCCATTCAATACCCATCACATCCACATCCAATGTTCACTTAAATATCCCAAATAAAACATACTCTTCAAGCCAAGACCGCTTCTCAATGATCTGAATGCAAGGGAGGACATCTTTATTCTATACTGTAGTCTTGCTAGGCCGTTGTTGTAGCTGAAATTTTTTTCTCAACTGGTGTTTTTTTGTTATACTTCATTTGTTATTTAGTGTTGTGGTGTGGGTTTTTTAGTCTATGAAAATCACGCTTCTGTGATTGGCTGAGGAATTGGGATTTTTACACGACTCGCTTAACTATGGACTGATTAGTTGTAATGTATGAAGAGTTAGACTATGTTTGAGTGGTTGAAGTTGTTAAAGAGTAAGAGTATTCAGTTGTAAATATATGAGTCGATATATTTACGTAAAAAATTATACTTAAAATTCACATTTTAACGTGTTTAAGTGTACCATAATAATTTCTATTTAATGTGAATTTATTGGCTGCAAATGTTCATTATGTTATCCCAATCCAAATATCATATTTATAAAACTTATAAGTCTAGAAAGAATAGCAACTGAATAGCTATCTCTCTCTCTCTTTTTAATATCCCATATTTTTTATTTCTATTTCATATTTACTTATCTTATTTATTTAATACCTCCCATTAAGTTACTCACCATAGTTACTTAATCCCAAACCCTTCACTCTCATTCACTGCTCTAGTCAATTTCTCAATTAACTTATTCGGTGAACTATAATTGAATATCGCCAACTCGTTGAAACACGTGTGTGCAACAGGTAACCTATCACTATCTCTTCCATGGTTGAGTAAACTGATCTTAAAGTTGAGGTTCTGGATTCCCGTTGCTGGTAATCTATCTGAACCTGTGATGAAAATCAACAACTTCTTCTTCTCTTTGAGCGTGAGCGATGCAACATGGTTCCAGAACCATGCTACTACTATACTGTTCTGTGCTGCTTCTGGGGAATCCCATCCAGAGTACTTGGTCACTGACCTCAAAATATCGACATCTATATCAGCCTCCTCGGTCCCACACAAAAGCAACTGAATCTCTTCAGCCAGGAAGAGTGAAAGACCGTTACCTCCAATCACATTGAGAAATCCTTTATGCAATGCCAGTAATTGTTTGGAGATTCCATTCATCAAAAAGAAGCTCCAGTACTGTTTAATATATGTATTCAAGTTGTCGGCATTCACACTGATTCGTGATCCATTCTTAATAATCTCACTAGTGCTGTAACGCCCAAACACATCTTGATACGTAACCTCAAAGGTTAAATCTATGACTTCCAACTCCTGAGGTGTCATTTTTGTCAACTTCATCAAGTTATTGTATGCAACTGGAAATATCTGTTGGAAATCTTCAATACTCAATGCCTTCCCGACAAGTACTTTATAAATGGCAAGAGGGAAGCTGAGTTCTAAAATGGTTGAGTTGTAAATAGCAAGCCCCAAGATTGATCCAAACAAGTAGTACATTTCAAAGTTGTCTATAGGTTTGATACTGAACCATAAAAGATTCGAATCCTCAACATTATACAACATTCCAGTTTGCGGATTGAAAATCTCCTTGGTAAGCAAGTAAAACCATTCCTTCTTGAGCCCTCCAGCATCGATACCAGGTTCATCAACAAACTGAACCTTGAGTGATTTCTTCAAGTTCTCAGTTCCCAACTCAATTGCTTGAAGTGAGTCTTGTACAATGTGCTCACGACGTACTTTAATTCTAAAGTACACGTCAATAGCAATCCTTTTATCCAATGAGTTGATGAATGCTTCTTCTGCCTTTCTTTCCATTTGGCGACGTGCTTCATATTCTAATACCGAGATCTTGCCTCCAAGTGATATAAGAAATGGGTACTGGCATATATAATATGAGACTGCTGTTGGAAGACTGCTTTGTGCAGACCCATGTATGTAATCTAAAACAGCCGATATGTCCCCGTTCATTTCTTCTGTACTCATGTTCTTCTTGCGGCTGAATTGTTGCCATACATCGAAATCTAACTTCATGTTGATGTAGTCAACTAATGTGTTGTAGAAAGCCGAAACAGAGACTTTCTCGTCTCCTCTAATCAGGTTAGCTTTCCAGAACATGGATAATACCAGTGCCAGTGTACGTATATGCCAGTTGTTTCCGTATTGTTGGATACGGATCTTACTAGATTGCTGCTTTGGCTTCAACTTATTGATTGCTGGAGAGAAAAGCAACTCTTCGTCATCTGGATCATCCTTGATTGTAATTGTTTGGAAATACTCAGAGTTACGTCTTGGGTCTGGTGTTCCGTTGGTTGGTGGACGTGCTGCTGCTTGTGAATATGAACCTGAACGTGTATGTAAAGTGGGTTTATTCGCCAAATACAAGTATTTTCTCAAATGAAACGTAATGTACAAGTTCAACAAGTCAACCTTCTTGATAAACTCATCGGTAGAAAGCTTCAGGTACCAGCTTGCAAGGTAATTGATTTGGTTTGGAGTTGCCATGTTCAGCAAAAGTCCGAAACACCGTTTGAGAATATCGTAACATAAGCTATGGATTTCAGGGCAATCAAACATCTTCTTAGATGTGTTGGTTGTTTTCGTGATTGGGTCATTCAAAGCTCTTGATAAAAAGGGAATCTCCAAGAGAATGAGGATCCAAGTTAAGGATTGTGGGCCGTCATCTTGGTGGTATACATATACTCTTCTTGTCAAGTCAAATGCTCCACATAAAGCATTATACAATGGTCGTTTTGTAGGTAATTTGAGTAATAGTTCAAACGAGTCTTTAATATCTTTGGTGTTGATGTTGGAACTTGAGTAGTGAGCTCTTTGGCTTCGAGGTCTAATTTTGAATGAATTGTTTAAACACTCGTACGACTTAAACAGTTGGTATAATGTACCTGATAACTTTTCAAATACTTCATGCACAGATTTATTATTGTCTTCGAGTTGTGCTTGTTCTAGACACTTGTCAACAAGTGATTTGATGTAGGAATATGATAATGGTCTGGGTTGCGGTGTGGTCTGGGAAAGTGATGGGTCATATTTAGTAAGTACACTTGTTGTTTCACAGACAGAGCATCTGAATTTCCGGGACTTGGATGGGTATGTGAGTAATGTCCCGCAACAGGGACAGTTGCTAACTGTAGTAGTTTCCTTCTCACTTTTAATGGTACCTTGCGATCTACCAGAATTGGTTGTTAAATCATGTCTTCTTGATTTAGTGGAATGTATGAATTCATTATCTTTAGATACATTAGGTTGACCTCCACTACTTGGTATTGCACTTGCTGATCCTCCCTCGCTTATAGATTCACTTCCTTTCTCTTGCTTCTTAGACGGAATCCTCAATAGATTCTTAAACTTCCACAGACCTTTATTAGACCCTGTCTGATAAGAAGCAGAAGCAGAAGAAGAAGAAGTAGAAGACCTATTTCGACGAGCTTCCCCTCGCAAACGAGCTTCAATTGATGCACTTCTAGTTATAGCACTCATATTAATCAATTATAAGATAACTATAAACTCATAACAATTACAACAACGTCTTCTACTTAAACCGTTCAATACATTCCCTTTGTTGCTTTAAAGGAACCACAAATAAAAAACGCTAAATTTTGAAAGTTACGCGACGAAGTTGATGAGGCAAACATCGAGTAATTGGACACTACAAATAGGGATCATTTGGCCTATTGTTTTCGAGAAAAGCTAAGTGTCTGTACTACATATTAAGGTTGGGTAGAGCATAGCCTTGAAAATGTATTTGTTATCTGAAATCCTAGCTTCCAATTCGTCAGATGTATCGGTGTATTGTGCATTTTCCGATCTAAACTCAGCCCTCGTCCAGGCTAAGCAGAATAGGATAGACATTTCGGATGTAAGTTTGACGCCTTATGGGGTGCAAGTGATTTATTCGGTTTTCTTGGATCTGAAGATCCTTGCTATTTCTCCTTTATTGCTAGGTCTGGATCTGGTATTAATTGTTCTAGATGCTTCCCATACATTATCTTTAGTTTATAGAGATGGGGGTAATCTGGTGGTACATAAGTTAACGCAGTTAGATGTCGAAGGACATCAATTAACTATCGACTCGTCTCCATTAGTGGCACAAGTAGTGGAAGGTAAAGTGTTTGTGGTACACTTCGTAATGGGGTACCTTCAAGTATTCACAATCAATAAAGACATGAATATCGGAGAACTTAAAAAGAGATCGAGAAAAAGACCCCCTCGCCACACAAGTTTATGGGAAAGCCAATCATTCCATGTGGGTGCTATAACTATCTTGAAACTTGAAGTATTGGCAGACTCAAAAACTGTAGCCATTCTCTATAGAGATTTTGACTTCAACTACTCCATGAGATACTACCAACTAACAAATGGAAAATTACAATTGTCAAAACAATTCGAAGAATTCGACGTCCCCCCTTCGTGTATCATTCCTGCCCCTCAAGGAGGTGCCATAGTATTGACTCCTACACATGTATTTTATTTCCCAGCTGAAAATATTACTATCCAATTGGATGACTATGAAGATGGTACTTTAGGCATAGACGAGAATGTGATCACTAAAACCATTCCAAAAGAACTCACTACTGAAACATTCCAATCATTCACTGTGATTGACGAAACTAGACTGCTAGTGGTATCTAATTTAGGCTCAACATTTCTCATTTACTTGAAAATTGACACCTCAAACAGACTTGCAACAATTTCGAAATTCAACTTTGTCAACTTGGGGAGATCTTCAATTCCTATAACAAATGGACTCCATCACATTTCAGAAAACTACTTCTTCATTACTTCAAAGTATTCCCAGTCTGTAATATTTCAAGTGCTTTCGCTGCAACCACATATCAACATTAACGTTTTTGAGCAAAATACCACTCCAATACTTGATGTGGTTAAAAATGAGAAAGGTATTATAACTTGTCAAGGAGGATATGAAAGTGGGGAAGTAGGAAGTACAAGATATGGTAACATTAAATCAAACTTAATACTTCAAGCTCCAGCAACTAAGTTATACCATAGAATAATACCGGTGAAAAATTCCCAGAAATTCATATTAAGTGACATAAAAAATGAAAATAATACTTTAATGGAGGGAATAGAAGATTTGGGAACAAGTACCAGTCAAAACCATATTTTTGACAGTGCTTATAATGAGAACAGCCTTGTTCTCATAACTGATATTGGAATAATGAAGGATAGTGAATTAGTTATAAGCGAAACTATCAGTGATGGGAAATTTATTGATAATTTCGCATTTATCTTGACAAGTAACACCATCAAGGTTTTCCATAAATACCAAGAAGTCTCGAGTATACTCATCAAAGACTCACAAGAACTGCCAACATTGAATGTTCTCCAAAGTGAACATGGTGTTTACTACATATTTTTAACATGGAACGACAGAAGCTACAACGTCTTTAAATATTCCAAGGTGTTGAAGGAAATCACTAGTGGAGAACTCCCTGACGACTCAACTGTTTTCAGTTCAGCAGTGATATTAGAGAGCTCTTACATTCTCTTTATTTACCTGAACTTGGATGGTGATTTGATCCAGATCAAGTTTAACAAAAATTCGTTGAAACAGGAAGGATACGTCTACAACACTAAATCAAAACTCCCGTTGAGGATTGTACAATCGTCAGATAGAGTACTATTATATTCAGATCAAGAATTGTTTACTCTATTGAAAGACCCACTTTACGAGTACTACAGACTCTGTAGTATTTCATACCAGAGCATATCTAGTGTTGCGATTGTGAATGAGAAAATACTCGTGTTGAGCCAAAATTCATTATCTTTGTTGGATGCAACATATAACCAGGCACTAGTGCACACAGATAAGAAGTACTCAAGAAACTTATATCTAAAGGTACTACAATTAAAAAACGAATACATCGCTATCTCACAGGAAAATAAAATAAACGATAGCGGAAATATAACAAAGTATTCCCACATTGAGTTATTGAACTCACAAACAAAGAAAACAATTCACAAGTTTACGAATTCCACACCAGTAGAGTTTGTTGACATGTGTGTGTTTCCTAAGCTGGAAAACCACAGTTTGCAAGTCAAAGGATCTGCGTTTCTTGTGATAGCAAAAGATTCAGATGATAGATATCTGCTCTGGTTGTTTTCCGTCAAGAAAAGCAAGATCCATTTGACACATTGTTTCAACATCGATATTGAAGGTAGTATATTACAGTCAATCCAAGTTTACGACAAGGAGAATTTGATATTCAGTCTTGCTGGAAACATTGTAATGTTAGTTGAATACCAGATAGACGACAAAGGACAGATAATTGTGAGTAAACATGTCTCGACAAATGTGAAAATCCCTGTTCTAGCAGTGTCACATTCAGTTGTGGAAGATCGTATGTTTGTCTCAGATGTGACTGGGATGTTGGAGGCAGAAATCAGAGACGACAATGATAAGTATTTCATTGCAAGCAAAAAGATACCTGAACCCACGCAACAATTTTTGACCTGTTTAGATGCACAAAAGTCTCCAACTGGAGGGATAATTAGTATTTCAGGTGATGCTCATGGGAACGTAATTATTAAAGACGATAAAGGTACATTTTCATTCAATGTTGGTTGGGACCAGATTAATACTGTTACTTTAGTGAAGGGTACTGAGGGCGGTAATGTAAATGCTTTTGCCATTATTGGGACATTGAATGGTGCACTCTATCAATTGTCAAGTCTCCAATCTGAAAGCTTAGAAGATATACTCAGAGAATGTACTGAAGAACTTAGCAATTATTCAATTCAGTACAATGCAGAATCATTAGCATATAAACGTCGAAAATTGGCTAGCTCTGAATTGGTAAGAGTACAGTCAGAGGGAATAATAGATTTGCGGTTGATCCGCAAATTCGTTGTTGCTAAACTAAACAAGAAGGAAAAGTCCAAGGTTTACATAACATGCAACAACAATTTACAATTATTGCAAAGTTTATGTTTCGAGGGTTCAAATATTTAGATAACATTACATTACATTGATTAATAATAGTAGTAAAAATTTGTGCTCAATATCGAAGTATAATTTAGAATTAGATGAATGTATAAGATAGATTTTGGATAGGTTGTAGATTTTTATGTCAGGGTAGCAATACCTTCTAGTTTATAGTCTTGAGGGTGTCATTTTAGATGGCTGCAAAATTAATTTGGTACTGAAAAATTTCATTACATTTTATTAAAACAACACAGCAAGGTAAATTTATAAAGACAATCATCAAGATATACTTAGGGTTTCAACTTACAACTTACCATTCAGTATAGAACGTATCATACTTTAAGAGCTACTTCATCTTAAAGATCTTCATCTTTAACCAACTTCATCTTAGCCATTTTGCACGACCAAATTGATTTCCAAAAAAACTTTCATCACAACAGTCACCAACAGGAGCACAATGGAAGACTTTGAAGCTTCACAGAAGAGATTCGATGACATTGAGATGTTAGATATTCCGGATGATGACGAGGAGGAGTATCTTTCGTCTTCTTCTGAAACTGAGGGGTTGTCAGATGAGCAAACATCAGGCCGTAAAGGTAAACAACTGGATGAGACTACATATGATTCAGAAGTGTTTGGTAGGGAAGTGTTCAATTCGTCCAAGAGGTACATTGAGTTGTCTGATTGGTTGTTGACATCTGATCCACTTGAGATACAGTTTGATCCTGAACAGTATGATGCCAGTTTAGCACCACCTACAGAATACAGTCAAAGATACATTCAATATGTGAACTCATTATTCAAGGTGGTTGAAGGATTGAGTAAGAACAATATCACAAGAGTAGATTTAGAAAAACCACAAGAAGAGCAAATCGGTTTGATAACAGACAAAACCAGTCCATCGATACAATATAAAAAGAAGCAAAATGATGTGAATAATTCATTTGCACAAGTTGTTGAAAACTTGAAGAGCCTTGTGAATGACTTGGAAGAATCAGAAGTATATGATAACCCAGAATTGGCCAACGCATTAATTATTCTTGAATGTTTGCAAGCAAATGTATTCTATACTCATGTGAACCAAAAGCCAGAATTATTAGTTAAATGGGTAAACACATTTGACCCTCAAATTAGTGACGAATTCATTGATTTAATCATGTACCAGACCCCTGAACCATATTTGCATAAACAGTTCTGGAACGTATTGCTCAGTCAATTACTCGTCAGAGGTTTATTTGAACAGGCCGATGGAGTTTTGGAAGCATCAAAGTATCAAACCTTGGAAGATTCAGACCCTGTGCTCTTTGAGATTATCAGCGACTTAAAAGAATTGATTTCCAACTACACAAGTCTTTCATTGAAGGGAAACTTCAAAGATTGGAAATTAAAGGCTTGTGAATTTAGAGACCTGTTGTCGAAGAATAAAGAAGTGAGTGCAGAAAACGATTTCATATTCAGACAAATTGTCAGCTTGTCGCGTATAATCACGGGAATGACCAACACCATAGCTGAATTCTGTAACTCTTGGTACGACTTATTACTTGCATTTTCATTGTACCAAGTTAGAGATGACGAGGCATCTTATGCGGCATACTTTAAGAAAGCTATACTGCTAAAGCCTGTATTGGATCTTGAAGCAGATGATGACCAAGATGCTACGGCTATAACAGGACAATGTTTCAAGCACATATTGGAAGAAAACTTCCTTCGAGTATTAAAGACATTGCACGAGTTTGATCCTGCAACTGCAGCTACAGTATCCAAACACTTGGAGTTGAAGGGATTACTCAAGATTTATTACAAGGTTGAAACCAAGAGTATTCAAGACGTTATAGAGAAGAGGACAATCTCAGAATACTTTTTAGTAAAGCATGCCTTTGAGTGTTTAAACATTTACGATTTGGCATCAGTGGGTGTTGGATTACTTTTGAATGAAGATACCTCGACTTCATACAACTCCAGCTCCAATAATAGAAACATAATTGCCAAGTTATTGCCAAAACTCGAGCACAGGACGAACGATGATTTGGAGTGGGCTCTCACTGTATGTGCCAAGGTCAACTTAATAGCTACTGCTCGTGAATTATACTATGTACATGGTTTAAAGTCATTGGACGCAGGTATGCTTTATGAAGCACTCAACATGTTTGTCAAGTCGTTCGACCCTTCAAACCTTGCTAATCCAGACATCATTAGTAACGATGGATTCAAAAAGGTACATCATATTGTATGGGAGCTTGTTTTCCAAGACAGTTTGATCAATAACAGACCAGTGGACGATGAGTTGATCAATAATATTGTGAACAACGATGTCGATGACTCGTTTGAAGTGCACCCAATTATCAGACAGTGTCTCTCACCATACGCAGTATTGTACCAGTTCTTCAACTCATTGGATTCAGGGTATGATAAATCATCATCGATGAAGAAATTAGTACACTTATTAAAGTTCAACTTCTTGCCAAAGAAATTCTATCCATTATTGTTGAGTCAGATCTTACCATTCTTAATCGATGCAAACTACAGATTTGAGCTTCCCAACTTGGTTATCTTGATTGAATTCATCAACAGCTACGAATCTCATAGAAGTGCCACCGACTTGAACGATGGCGAGGCCTTATACAAATACTCCATCGACCACTACGAAACCAACCTCCAACACTACGACTGGAGACAAGTGTTGAAGAACAAAAACGTCTCTATTCCTCAAAATACAATCGAACTTGTGAAAACAATAAGAAATGAGATAACCTCGAAAATTGGCCAGGTCTATATAAATGTATAGAAACAAAAGAGTTAAGTAAACGAATATAATAATAATTGTATTAATGTTTTTTTATTTTCAATCTGCTTTTAAAAGAGCACTATTGGGTCTTTTTCTTCTCTAAATGGCCATCTCAAGAAATGAAGGTCAATGAAACGTTAAAATAAAATAAAGAATTCTACTTTTTAATGATTGTTCACTCAACACTTGACATCAGCGTCGGCCTTAGAGTTCAACAACAAGGCGACAATCAAACCGTACAAACCCAAGACTTCGGCGAAAATCAAAATCAAAATCATTCCGACAAACAATCTAGGTTGTTGGGCAGAACCTCTGACACCAGCGTCACCAACAATACCAATGGCGAAACCAGCAGCCAAACCAGACAAACCAACAGACAAACCAGCACCTAATTGGATGAAACCGGTGTACAAGGCTTGTTGTTGCTTAAGGGAGTCAGAGACCAAGACGGAAACAACCAAACCGTAAATGGCAATGATACCTGCCATGATAACAGGAACAATGTTCTTCACCAACAAGTCGGGTCTGGTGACACTGGTGACACAGATACCGACACCGGACTTAGCAGTACCGTACGAAGCACCGAAACAGGTGAAGACAATAGCGGCAGTACAACCGATGGCACCAAAGAATGGAGCGTAAACTGGACTACAATGTTGTTAGTATTTTTCTCTTTTTATGCGTTTGCGTGTGTGTGTAAGTGCTTTGGTTCTGCCCATTGATTGGTTGTTCACTTCCAATTTGTTGTTCACTTTGAATGATAGATAATGATGAATGGCGAAAAAAAAAAGGCTGGTGATGATAAGGAAAACCGTGGGGAGTGTTATCAGCCGTCAATCAATTGGCGTTCATGATTGACGATGCCAACATCCTATGACTCTCTGGAGCTCTGCAATTCACAATAACTCTCGAAGAACATTCAAGTCCGATAAGAAAGTTGATTATTGCTGTTTGTCGACACTCAAGGCAAGATGTTCACACGTTTATCAACATCAATCAATCATTCCACTTCAAGAAAAGCCAATTCACCACACACACTTAAGTGATTGACCAGAAACCAATACGCGAATTTCAATGTACATACCATAAATCAGACATTATGGACGGTGTTGTTAAAGTTGAAGGTGTTGTTGTTAATCGAAATTCTCTTTTTCCCTCTCGTTGAATTTCAAAGTAATTTAGCTGGTCTCAGATATACGAATATGAGTACATGTGGGACCGCGATCCTAAAAAAAACCTTATAAAGAAGATGAGATGGCGAAAATCTTTAAAGACTCTATAACATACTGGTGAGCTAATTTGCAAGGAACCCCCCAGATCAATATCAATTAAAAACATAAGATGTCTGCACCAAACCCAAAGGCCTTTCCATTAGCTGACTCTGCTTTGACCCAGCAAATCTTGGACGTTGTCCAACAATCTCAAAACTTGAGACAATTGAAGAAGGGTGCTAACGAAGCTACCAAGACCTTGAACAGAGGTATCTCTGAATTCATTATCATGGCTGCTGACACTGAACCTATTGAGATCTTGTTGCACTTGCCTTTGTTATGTGAAGACAAGAACGTTCCTTACGTTTTCGTTCCTTCTAAGGCTGCCCTTGGTAGAGCTTGTGGTGTTTCCAGACCAGTCATTGCTGCTTCTGTTACCTCTAACGATGCTTCTTCCATCAAGAACCAAATCTACGGTATCAAGGACAAGATTGAAACTTTGTTGATCTAGATGTATATACTTTAACGACTTCATTGAACGGAGTAATAATTCTTAATAAACAAATTACAATAGATTATAAGTAATAGGGTTGTTCATGTGTAGAGTGAAAAAAAAAGAGTACTGGAGGTGAGCTGTATTGTAAATAGTAGTCTGACTTTAAAGTGTTAGTAATCATAAAGATAGACGCTTAATACATTGCATCACTCTATTCTCGCCTCTCTTACTGCTCTTCAACTCCCACTTTCCCACTCTCCCACTCTTCACCCCACCGCTCCACCTCCATCTCATCTCAAAATTCAAATTACGACATTTGATTTCCGACATTCTCAATACAATTAGACATTTTGCAGGCATCTTAAAAATTTACATACATAGAGAAGTGGGATGTTGGATAGTGCCGAATCGGTGACGAAGTTCCTCAGATCCAAGGATTCAAGTCTTGATGATATTGTTTCTACCAGTAATGATTTACTCAACGACAATCTCCCTCAGATATACTTGCCAAATAAAGATATCTTTGTATTTGAATTGATATGTGATAGATTAAACCAGAATTCTCCACAATCTTTCAAAGCATGGAAGTACAATTCTCAGGTTTGGGCACTTTTAATTAAAGCCTGGACGAAATTAAGCAAAAAGGCAGAAACTCTAGGCTTAAGAAACAAGGTTTTCAGTAATGTTAAATTCATTGACTTAATGATCAATGTACTTAACAAAGCAGACAACCAGTTATGGGAACAAGTCTTCCAATTCACAGTATTGGTTAGAAACCAGGTTTATATTGAAATTGACGAAAATAGATCCTTAAACTTGTTGAACACTTACTGTACAAATGCCTTGCAATTAGATATTAAAGATGAATGGACCCAGATCATAAAAGATTTGGTGGATTTACAGAATATGAAAATAACAAACTCTTTCAGCAAGAAAGGTTACAGCAAGGTTGTTCTTGAAATCTTACCAAACCTGTTGAAATTCTTGATCAGTAAACAAGACTCTAAATCTGCAGAGTTGGTGAAAGACATATTGATAGACTTCCTTTTCAACAACAACAACGAATATGCTAGTAAAATTTTCATCTCCAACATCAACGAATTATTCAAAAAGGATGCTGATAAAATATCCATAGACTGTGTGAACTTGTTGTTCAAGTTGACAATTAATTCTTTCCAAAATACAAAGATTTGCGAAGAATTATTCATCACCATCATATCTCATGAAAATTATACTTCCATTTCTGAAGACTTGCTTTCTATCTTGTCTGCAAACTTACAGAACAAGTCATTATCATCTGATTTTTTGAAGTCAATTTACGGTAATGAAATCGACTCGAAGGAAATTGTTAACTGGAAATTGATCTCGCATTTACTTGTCTTGGATGTTGAATTAACCATTGAATACGCTCCTAAAATATTCACTCTTTTGAACATTAAAGATACGACTTTAGCAACTTCCATCGGAGAAAGAATATTAGAAGCATATTTAAAGGGTAGAGAATTCCATGAATTCTTCACGATTGTTTGGATAAATGCTATCAAACAAAATAAGTTATGGAAGTCACCTGAATTCATTCAACTTGTATCTAATCATATTAATTCGATGTCTGTTAACCAATTGACGAAATTGTTGAATGACATTTTCAAAATTGAACAAGAGTATCAAATCCCATTGTTGAAATCTATCGCAAGGGGATTGAACACTAGTACATCTGCTAAAAGAGAAGGTTTACTTCCTTTGATAATAGAAAATGCATCAGTTTTAGATAGCACTGACAATAGCTACTGGGAAATATCTTACTATTTATTATGTGCATTGGGTCAAGATTTTGCACCTATAATCGAAAAGAAACTCAACACACCATCATCATCTGAAAGTGAATTCTACTACACCACTGTGTTCCGTTTTCTGGAATTAGTTGGTGAATGCTCCTTACAAGTACAAACCAAGTTTATTGCGTACTTAAAACAACCAAAGTATGTTCAACACGTATTGAGCAGGTGGATTGTATCATTAGAGGCTTTCTTTAATGAAGAACAGTTGAATTCATTCATTCAAATTGTATTCAAACAGTTGACAAGCGATGAAATTTTGGAATATTTCCAAGACCTGGATATCTTTTTCGAACAACCAAAGTTGACATCTGCATTGAATAAGCACATTCAGAATACCTTGAATTCTTCAAGCGAAACTGAAACTAAATTAATTCAAATAATTCCTATACAATGTTTTGATAGAGGAACCAGAAAATCTTTAAGCACCAAATTATACAAATTATCTCTTGACACTAAAGATGTGCTAAACTCGGATTATAGGCTTTCAATAAAGCACTTGATGAATAACAATTCGCTCTTGTTTTATTCATCCTTCAGTGAATTATCTGCCTTAGTTGGAACTTCAACAGAAAGCTCAAAGGAAATTTCTTTGCAAATTGTTGACACTGTATGGGAAAATTGCCTAACCAACAAGTCTGACGAGAACTCAAAGTTCATCAAAAGCTCATTGAAACAGTTGACAAAGGAGACCAAATTTAACCTCAAAAACTTTAGCATAACCCCAACACTTGAACTCGTTTTACATTTGTTAAGAAAAATCAAAGCTATGAAAGATGATGTCCAATATACTCAAGAGGTCCTGGTGTTAGTCTCGACATTAACTGAGAGCTTGAAAACGACTTTAAGTCAATTGATTTCAAAAAAGTTAATCTTGAAAGAAATTAACAAAACAGAATGGATTTTCCAAGCCATTTATGCTAACTTTGAAGATGACAATCAAGACTTAGCATCAAGCATTAAAGCAGTAGGAAAAGAATTGACAGGGTCAAAGAATCTTAAAGCTGAATCTTTAAGAAAGACATTATTTTCATTGTCTTCAAAGATTTACAAGAATGAAAATACCATTTATATAATTTCATTGTACTTTGCTTTGGAGTCAGATGGGTTAGATCTTTTACCTGAATTATCAACATACATATCCTCATTAAGTATTCAGTCTTATGAAGAGGTTTATCTGTTTGTCTTAACTTCAGCTTCGGACATGAGACCAGAAAATTCACAAGTATTCATTAAGTTGATTACTGCTCTTATTAGTGGATTGAGTAGGAATGAAAAGAGTGTTGACTTATTCGTGGCATCATTGTCCACCTTAATAGACCATGTTGACATTTTAAATGAAGAATCGATAATCAAAGTCCTCGAAGTTCTCAGGTCAAACCTTAGTGAAAACAATTGGCTTTTCAACCAATATTCAACTGAACTAACATTGACTTTGTTGACAAAGATTACCTACTTATTCACTGGTAACCTCAAGAACTCTGTGGAAGCCTATATTAAGGCTACACATGTCATGTCTCACATGTTACTTTTCCATAGATTCAAACTCAGTTCAAGACATCACTTGGTTATAAATACCTTTGCCTCGCTTCTCCAAGTCTTATCTTTGAAATCTCCTAGTGCCATATCTCAAAGTAAAATAGCCTCAGCGAGTTATGCACGTTTATTGGTTAATTTATGTGACCCTACACAGTTCCTGAGACAGGTTTCTAAGAATGCTCTTAATTCAGTGGCATCATTATTAAAAAAGACATTAAGAAGACATTTACCAATTCTTTTAGTGAACTACGTTTACCTCAACTTGAAATTCAACTTTGAGATTAAGGTCTTGGAAGAGTTAATGCCTGGAGTTTACACTATGTTTGATGTACTTTCACAGAATGAATTGCAATTGGTCAGTACTTCGTTGGACATACCAGGGAAAACATATTACAAGACTTTGTATTCCAAGTATAAAGATAATGGTAAATGGACGGATGTCTAGACCCATTTATAGAATTAAAATTTTAATTATAAAGTTGTAGAAACAGAGGTGTCTCTTATGAAACAAGTTGGGTAGTGTGTAATTTGTGATCACTAGTTATACATTCTAATACAGTCGCGGTTTTAACGATCTATTATGTTACAAGAAACGCTGATCATCATTGAAGAATAGTTTACCCATGTTCCTTTTGAAGTTTATAGTCATTAGCACCATCAAGTCCCATACTCTTTGTTCTATCAATGCATTGTTTTGTTGCTCTGTAGAGTCACTATTATGCAAGTGATGTAATGTGTACTCATATCTAAGAATGTCTTTTCGAGTTACTATACCCACAAGTAAACCTTCATTATTCTGGACAAGTACATACCTAGGACCCAACTTAACGAATATCTCAAGAAGATATTCAAGTGATACGCTAATATTGATTGTCGTAGGTGAAGTATTGACAAACTGTTTGAGATTGAGTCCGTTGCCATCAGAATCTGAGAAGAAGATTTGAGTACCAGGTTCCAGATTGATTGCTTCCAAGTCTGTTCTCAGTACAAAGCCAACAATTTTTGGGTTATCTGGACTTTGAATGACAGGGAACCCACCAAGGTTTGGGTTCTTCAGTAATGTAGATTCCAACACTTCAATAGTGATTGGCTTTTTGGTTTCCGCCGAGAATGCTGTAATCACAGTAGACATACAGCTTTCCACCGTAGTGTTGAAAGAAAACTCTTCTTTGGCATCTATCAATGGCAAGCCATTAAACTTTATCATTTGATCAGCGATTCCTCCACGTCCCCACTTGTCGTTAATGAGTTTGGTTATAGCTACGACAATCATGGTTGGAATAATATAACGGAGGGCACCTGTTAATTCGAACATGATAATGACAACCGTGACAGTCAAGTGTGTTATCCCACTGAGTGCAGCAGCTGCGCCCAAGAATGCGTATGTTCCAGGAATAATACATCTGCCATTGGCAGGACAAGTCAAGAAGACCAGAGAATCTTTGTGGCTCAAATAAAACTTATCCACCAATATTCCCAAAGCACGTCCAAAGGTAGCTCCTGCAGCCATTGAAGGTACAAAGATTCCTGCTGGTACCTTACATCCATAAGTAATGATGGTGAGACCCATACGGGCCACGGTTGCAAAAAGCAAAGAGGCCAATATTTTTGTCTTGTTTGAGTCCAAGTGACAGATGGGGTGGTCAAAGTCAGCGTTACATTGATGGAAGAGGGTTTGCATTGACTCAGTCATGTCTAGTTTCAAGTATTCGTTAAAGAAGGAGAAACTAGAAGTGAATAATGCCAAAAGAACAACCTCACGAATAGCATAGTTCTTTAAGAACCTTTTGCGGAAGGAGACGACACGTATGTTGAGTTTTGAGACTATGATACCGTAACATCCACCGAAAACTCCAATGAGAATGTACAATGGAATTTCAAAGTAGTGCCAGTTTGATTCGTAACTGACTTCAAATAAGACCAATTGACCAGTTCTAAATGGGTTCATTGCAGCCAAGGTTGTCACAGCTACAAGGGCGCAAAAGTATGATTTCCAGATAGTGGAGAGTTCAAAGACTGATGATATTTCTTCAATTGAAAAAAGTACACCACCCATTGGCGATCCAAAGGCAACAGCAACACCAGCTGCAGATGTTGCGGTTAAGAAGGTACGACCTTTCAGTGCAGATTTCTTGTATCTACTCACTAATTTGGTTATATTATTACCAACACAAACAGCGTAATGCACACTAGGGCCTTCTTTACCAACACTCAAACCAGAGGCAATAGCCAATGGCAAGCCCAAGCTTTTAATAAGTAAAGTCCACCAACCTAAAAAGCCTTCCATAACGAATCCACTCACAATACACTTTATTTCAGATATTCCAGAACCTGCTGCACTTGGAGAGTAAAACTTGACCAAAATCGCTGCTGTCGAGGCGAAGATGAGTGATATCGTCACATACGCAATATAATTGGGGAACAGATGTGAAGACCATTCATTCCAATTAGAACACCCCAGTTCTGCAGACTCTCCCCAACAACAAAATTGTTTACTAAGATACCAATGCAGTGAACAGTATCCTAATCTAGAACTCGATAACCAAGCAGTAATTATATTAAGAAACCCAGCTATCACTCCGATTATAATCCCCATCAATGCTAACAATAGCCATGTTTGCATTAATGAATATAACCTATCTCTAGTAGAAGAAGACTTGGACAAGTTCTTGAACTTCCCTATCCTAGTTTTATGTTCATTCAATTCATCTTCCACCCAATCCACCGTACGGAACTCATGAAACCGTTTAACCTGTTCAACATCATCTTGATTAATCCATGAACCTGTGCTCCGACTTCTAATTTGCAGTGGATGAAGACTTTCTAATTCGTGTTCTTCCATATTCAAAATAGGTTTATTAAACAAGAAGAAACCTTTTATCAATAGAAATCAACAATTCTATACGACTAGCCAAACTCAAACTTGTTCTGTCTCGTAGGTCTTTCAATACGGGAGACTTGTTCATATACTGCAAGTCGAATTGATCTTGACATGTGCCCAGTCATGTGCATCATCATGTGCATTATCATGTGCCTTAATCATCATGTGACTAAAATAACGTCCTCCACATATACGGCACCTCCTATATGCAAACCCTATAGATAACCACTATAAAGGTATAAAGGAAGGCAAAGCCCACTTTTTTCTATAGCTAAGTATAAAGAAGTATTCGTTATGAAGGTATCTACACTTCTTAGTATTGCTACAGTTTGTTGTTCCGGGGTTCAAGCAATTTCCCTTGGTAATGGATTAGATTATATTAAGCATCAATTCGATGACCACAAACAAGATATCATTAAGGTTGGGGAAGCTGTGCAAGAGGGAGAAGATAAGGTGTTTTCCTTTTTGGAAGAACAAAGACTGGTTTGGGGTGACTTAAAGGAGAGTTACTCTCCTGAAGTCGTCCAAGCTTGGAAGTCAATGGAGTCTAAGTATAGTGTTCAAGAGATTAAGAAGGCTATTAGAAAGTACGCACTGACCAAGCAATTGGACCAATCTCAATTGAGAAACAAGTTTAGAGACACTTTTGAGAATGCTGCTAAGGGTTTCGAAACTATTAGAATGAATGCTTTCGATGGACATGCATTGAGAGTAAAGAAGAACAACCCAGAAGCTTTGGGTTTGGACTCTGTTAACCAGTATACTGGATACCTTGATGTTGAAAAATTGGACAAGCACTTCTTCTATTGGTTCTTTGAATCTAGAAACGACCCTGCTAACGACCCAATTATTTTATGGTTGAATGGTGGTCCAGGTTGCTCTTCGCTGACTGGATTATTCTTTGAATTGGGTCCATCCAGTGTTAACGCAACTTTGCAACCAGTCTACAACCCATACTCCTGGAATGCCAATGCCTCGGTTATCTTCTTGGATCAACCAGTCGGTGTCGGTTACTCTTACTCTGACGGTGAAAAGATTGGAACTTCGAGATCTGCAGCCAAAGATGTTTTTATCTTCTTGGAATTGTTCTTCCAAAAATTCCCTCAATTCTTGCTGAGCAAGTTCCACATTGCTGGTGAATCTTACGCTGGTCACTACATTCCAGCAATTGCAACTGAAATCTTGGAACACGCAGACAGATCTTTCGAATTGTCTTCCATCTTGATTGGTAATGGTATCACCGATGCTTTAATCCAAGAAGGTTCTTATAAGCCAATGGGTTGCGGTGAAGGTGGATACCCTGCTGTCTTAGACGAGCCAACTTGTGAAAAGATGGACGGTGATTATGAGAGATGTGCTGCTTTGGAATCCTTATGCTACAAGTTCGAGTCTGCTTTCACATGTATCCCTGCTGATCTTGCTTGTGGTGAATTATTCAAGCCATACTCAGAGACAGGCTTGAACCCATACGATATTAGAAAGAAATGTGAAGGTGATGACGGATTGTGCTACAAGGAAATGGCCTACATCGACGACTACTTAAACTCTGAGTTTGTCAAGAACGCCGTTGGTGCTGACGTAGACATCTTTACCAGTTGTGACGACACTGTCTTCTTCAACTTCTTGAAGACTGGTGACTTGGCTAGACCTTTCCACAGAGACATTGCTGCTGTCTTAGAAAAGAACTTGCCTGTTTTGATTTATGCTGGTGACAAGGATTACATTTGTAACTGGTTGGGTAACCATGCCTGGTCTGATGCTTTGGAATACTCTGGCCACGAGCAATTCAGCTCCGCAATCGTACAACCATGGTTCACCAAGGACAAGAAGTTGGCTGGTGAAGTTAAGAACTTTGAGAAATTTACCTTCTTGAGAGTTTACGATGCTGGACACATGGTACCTTTCGACCAACCAGAAGCTTCTTTGGATATGGTCAACAGATGGGTTGCTGGTGACTACTCTTTTGGTACTAAATAGTGCAAGAAGAAGAGAATCATTCTATAAAGAATTGAATAAATGTATTACTTATTTCCCGTATTTCAACATATTAACCTTAATCTCTGGTAACAAATGATCAAAGTTATCATACTTTTGATCATCAAAGTTATCATCATAGTAACTGAAAACAATATTCAATCCACCCTTTGGAGTTGAAACCATGTTAAGTACAAAGTCACTAACTTGAGGTGGGTGGTCTTGTCCAAAGACCATGCTTTCAATTAAGTCGTGCTTTACAAGACCCAAGTTGGACATTTTAGTGCTGTCTCCTCTTGGTGAACCCAAGAGTCCTTGGAAGAAATCATTGTGATCTCCAACCAAGTCTGTTTTAGTCTTGTCGAATAATCCTTTCGAAAGGTTAAGTAATTTTTTGTTGTTTACTATGGTCAGCATGTTCTTTTGAACATCTCTAACGGTGTCCCAATTGAACTCAGTCAATGGTGGGAACTTTTGTGCAAGGCCAGCATGTGCCATTGTAGCTATAATTTTGCGATTAGGTTCAACAGCCTTGAGGTCAAAGTGTCGTCTCATGTTGAGAGCTACTCTATGAGCCGAATGGTAATCGTTACCAAAAATAGGCTGCAAAGTAAGTGCCAATATGGTTTCAGTAAAGCATGTTAAACTAACACCTTCTCTTCTACAAGCATTCAATAAAGTCTTGAGTTCTTCAGAAGAGAAGTTAGCTGATTTGAAAGCCATAGACTTTTCAATTCTGCTAAACGATCTTCCTGGCCATTGAGGAAGGCCATGAGGTTTAGCTTTGTCAAAGTAATTGGGGTCACCATTGGTGTAGTCCAAGTTATAATCTTCATAAAAGTCATCAATGGCACATACCAAACCACGTTTAATATACTTCTTGTCTCTTGAAAAATTGAACACTTCACTTTCCAAGTCAATTGACTTTGGAGCAGTTGCATCTTGTTCTTCAATATAATCTTTACTTTGGAATAATTTCAATTTATCAGCAATCAACTCATGAACATAAACACCAACCATTCCATCAGCAATAGTATGTTCGAAACAAATATCTAAGGTATTCTCACCAACCAAGAAGATACGAAGTAAAGGTTCTTGAATACCATGTTTCATTGAAACTTCATTCACTTCTTTCATCAACTTTTCATTAATTAAACCATTCTCCAAATAATCCTTACCATCTTTAACTACCAATACTTGACCAAGCTTTACACTCTCAATTGGCCTATATACATGTCTTCCAAGATTCTCATCAAGAAAAACATTATTAACAAACATAGTATCATCAATGAAAATCAGCCTAAGGACCCTGAATAAAAGCTCAATACTCAAAGGCACAGAGTACGTGGCAGCAACTTGGAAGTTCCTATAAAACCCATTTGCATTTCTGCATCGGTTTGCATTCTCAACTATACTAAGCGGACGTGAATACTCTACCATTCTTCTGTATATTCTCTCTAATGTAGGATCTTAAGATAAACGGCTGTTCGCCTTATTTATATACCCCAAAAGATGACTCAATGAGAAATAATTTTTGCACCCATTCTGCTCCACACGGTTTGACTTACTTATTCAAGTTAATCAACGTAGCGGTAAGCCATTTGATTATCTAACTATCAAAGGCGTATGATTTAAGGCACTATGCATAGCTAAACTGAAGGAAACCGAGTTCCTCATTACACCTTAAAAATGCAGGAGGGGATTGGAATCGAAGAAATATGACAATAATGCCACTAACCTTAAACCATTGCCTCGAGTTATTAAGTGAAATCTAAAATAGGCACCTTTCCGCTAAAATGATAAAGAGCAACATTAAGTTATGGTGTCATAAATTTGTAATCATGGAGAGTTATCGAGAGTTATCGAGAGTCATCTAATCTGTTGGCGTATTTATTGTTTTGATCTCTACCATGTGATAGTTGTTTAGATTTGGTACTTGCTATTTTAACGGAACAAAGGTAGGTATTGATTGCTCGTCAGTTATCCTCTTTTCTCTCTTGCCACCTCAAACCTCTCTGCACACTCTCTCTTTCTCTACCCTCTCTAACTACCCTACACCCTATGGCCTCACCCTTATCTTGCATGCCTCGTAACCTGTTTAACGGCACGTGTATTTAAGATACACTCCTAACTCCTATACTTGTATATTTAAATATAGTGGGGTTGATATAGAAAGAGAAGTGATTAAGAATGGTTTTCATGAGTAAGTAAGAATAAAGGAATGAACGGATGGGCCTAGTAGACATAACTGTGACCGATACTAACAAAGTAGTCCCATTTTCAGTTAAAGTAGCATTAACAGCGGGTGCTGTAGCAGGAGCTACGGTGGCGTTGATCCAGAATAAGGATCTCCTTTTGGAAAGAATAGCTGAAGCATTAGAAAAGACAGCTCAACATTTAAGACGTAACCTAGAAGAAGCAGAGAAGCATTATGCTGATAATTATAAAGATGGACAGTTTGCTAATGAAAAGTTTAATGGTGCAGAAGATGAAGAAGAAGAAGAAGAACAAGAAGAAGCAAGTGGATATTCGAGTGGCGTAGATACTCCAAATACAACAGACGATGAATTAAATGACTTTAGCGAAATATCTTCAGTGAATGATAGTGAATTCGTCTATTCTGATGAGGAATCCTCAACAGAATCATACCATGAGAAGCATTTATCTTCTTAAAATAAAGGGTTAATAAATATGAGTATAGGTTTGGATTATGTTTTAGTTAATAAAAGGACAATGTATGTATGATTATCTCTATCTAGTAGAGTCTATCTCGTAGAGATAGAGATGGAGAAGGGGATTAGAGTAGAGTTGAGTAGAGTAGAGCAATTGCAATTAACTTTGACGTGGAGAGAGTTGAAGGTTAGAGTAGATCAATTCTAACTGAGCAATTGCTATACAGAATAATTCAAAACAATAAAGAAACCACAATTAACTTATAATAACCTAATAACTTCTACCTACATTTCTTTTTTAATCATAAACATCTTAATTAAGATTCATCGTAATTCCAAGATAATACCATTAATCCTAAATCACTCTTTTGAGTTAATTGCATCTTATCGAGAAGCAATAGTATAGTTAGCTTACTCAAGCATTTCATTCCTTCTTCCCTTCTAGTTACTTCTTTTTGCTTTAACTGAGCACTGCAAGTACTATAATCAATAAAAACACACACAATGCAATCAATAGTATACAACTCCACCTTCCCTTTTTCTTTTGATACTCGTCTGCCTTCACCAATTCTCGGTCTGCCTCGTGTGTATTTTGTTGGAGTTGTAATATGTTGTCTTCGATAGTATCTATTTGTTCTCCTTGTTGGTTTACCAACTGGCTTAAATCTTTGAAGATTGCATTCACTTCTACTATTCCTTGTGAGACTTTATTTATTTCTCGGTTTCTTTCTTCAGTGAGGAGTGTGTGGTATTGTAATTCAGTAGCACTGACTTGTTCTTCTTCTTGGATTTGCAATTGCTCTTGAGTTTGTTCTTGAGTATTGGCTTCGAGAAGTGGAGTATTCTCATCAATATCGACTTTAGTTACCAATGGTGTTGCTCTCTTCTTCTCCTTGTATATTCTCAACGACTTCTGATACTGTTTGTGCATTTCATTGAACTCATTAACCAATCTCTCTTTCACAACCACTTGCTTATCACTCACTTGGAATCCCTTTTTGCCACTACTCTTGTTCACCAACAGTGACAAGTTCAGGATTAACCCTTGGATGCCACGCTCTAACTCGGTAGTCTTATTAGATAACGTATCAAGTGATTCACGATGCTCCTTACTGTCTCGACGTGTACCTATTTGCCTGCGTTGCTGGTCAAACTGTGAAATTAATTGCCCAAAAACTTGCAATTGCCCTGATGTACTACTGATAATATGATCCAATTCATTGTCTCCACTGCTACTGGACGTTGGCTTGCTACTGACTACCGGCTTTTGTGCCTCCAAGTCATAATTTGCAAACGACATTGGCTTCTTCAAACTACCAGTAACTTCCTTTGTAACTCTTATTTTATTTTGAATTATTTCGTTAAAATTGATAATTTATGGAAAAAATTCCCAAAATGGATGTGTCTAAATCTTGTGAATGGCTGCAATTATTTGGAAAGTTGTGTTGAATGTGGGTTGATGTAGTTGGAAGTGGTGAAGTCTCTATTCAGTAAGCCACGTTTTCATTGATATATCTTGCTTGGCATTCTTAAAGTTTCCAGTTCTATTAAGGTTAGTTGGTATAGGGTGCAAAGGTACTTGGAAAGATTAAGGAAATATGATATCAAAAAAATTGATGGCTGCAAATCTGTATAAATAGACCAGTTTGGAATGACCACCCTTTTATCGAAACCATACTAGCTTTATTTGAAATCTACGAAAATGCAACTTTCTAAAGTCTCTGCTCAAGCTGTTTTGCTTTACTGTGCTCTCACCAGTGCTATCCCACTTAACCCAACTAGTACTCTCCAAGATGAGACTACTGGAAGTGACAATGTTAACGTATTTGTCACTGGTCCAAAGGGATTTGCAGGTGAAGATGTGCAACCTTTAGAGTCTAGTGCTCCTATTCTTTACGAAGGTGACCTTCCAAAGGATGTTCTTGACATTGAGAATGGCCATGGAGGAAGTGAAGAGGATGCTCTTGACTATGTTGTTTCATTGTTGGCTCAAACCGATGCTCCACTTTTGGACCTGGTTATGTCTATCATTGCAAGTACTGGTACTAGTACTCTTGTTGAGCTGGCTTTGTCGAACCCAGCTTTACTCCAAGCTTCTGCTGAGGCCACTATCTGGGTCTTGAAGTCTGGAACTGTTAACTTGGCTGATTTGCTTGTTGCTCTTAACGCTTCTGGCATGGTTCCACAAATTGTGGAGTTGGCTTTACTGGATGCCGAAATCTTGCCTAGTGTCTTGAGTGTTGGCAAGGACATGCTTACTGTGAATGGCGTCAATGTCTTGCAAAAGAGAGAACAAGATGAAGTTGATGACGATTGTCCAGAGGAAAAGAACAAGAACAAGAACAACAACAAGAACCAGAAGCAAAAGGGATCTTGGAAGGATAAGTTCAAGAAGAACAAGAACAAGAACACCAACAAGAATGAAGACCCAGACTGTCCTGATGAGAAGAAGGAGCAAAACAACAAGCAAAAGGGATCTTGGAAGGACAAGTTCAAGAAGAACAAGGACAACAACAAGAACAAGGATGAAGATCCAGATTGCCCTGATGAGAAGAAGGAGCAAAACAACAAGAAGAAGGGATCTTGGAAGGACAAGTTTAAGAAGAACAAGGACAAGAACACCAACAAGGATGAAGACCCAGACTGTCCTGATGAGAAGAAGGAACAAAACAACAAGCAGAAGGGATCTTGGAAGGACAAGTTCAAGAAGAACAAGAATAAGAACAACAACAAGAACCAAAAGAACTCTGGTAAGGGAGGTAAGAATGATGACGACGAAGACTGTCCAGAAGACAAGGACTCATCTAGCTACCAATCTAATGCTGCCAAGAGAGAAGTTGACATTCTGAGCTCGCTCCTCGAAGCATTTGTTCAATCTGGTGTTGCTGCATCGGTTGCTGAGGACTTACTCACCAACCCTGAGTTATCTTACCCAGCTACCCAGCTCTTGAGCACTGTATTGAGCTCCGGTGCTGTTTCTTCGCAGGATGTTTTCCATGCCTTGAAGGAATCTGACTCTGTTTCAGAGTTGGTTGTAGAAATGTCTACTGAACAAGCTTTGGTTGCACAGTTTGCTCAAACCCTCACTGCAAAGATTAACGAAGGTTCTATCTCCCGTCAACAATACGAGGCCATTTAAACAGCCTTTTTCTCACAAGATGAGACTGAGCGTTGAATGCCACGGGGTTATCTCTCATCAGTAACGAGGTTACCATTTTTTTTTTTTTTTTTTTTACATATACTTAATTTAAACATACAAAATTTGCAGCCAAACTGTAGGGATTTTTATATGGAGGGAGTGTAAGAAGTTGAGTTAAAAGGTTATGAAATGGCAATAAAAGGTGTACTGTTGTTGAATGGTAGTGATAAAGAATATTTGGTATATATGTATATTGTGCTATTGAGAGAAGAGAGGTATGATTTAATAGGATGGTATAAGTGATTGATATTACACTGATAAGAGCCAGGGTAACACTACATTCAATACTGTAAAGAAATTGAAATGACTTTCTTGAGGTAATATAATCTAAATGGAAAACAAAAGAACTAACAATAACTCTTATCATCATCGAACAGTTCTCCTACCTCCTCACTTCACATGACTTACATTACTTACATTACCTTCATGATGTAAATTTTACTCGTATATTTTTTTTTTTGCACCCTTTGGGACGCGTCTTTCAACGCGTTGATTTCGATTTCTTCAGTTCGTTTTCATCAACACACTCTTTCTTTACCATGTCCAAAGCTGAGAAGAGAGAGAAGTTGAAACTTCTTAGAGAGGCTAAGCGAGCCGGAACTGGTCTTTTAATAGATTCAGATAGTGACAACAATGTCGAAGATGATGGAATTTATGATGAAGTTGATGAGTCTACATACAGAGAACACAAGAGGAAACAGTTAATGAACGATGACTTTATTGTTGATGATGATGGAGAAGGGTATGTTGATAATGGTGTGGATGAGTGGGATGATAGTACCAGACCAAAGTACTATTCAGATGAAGAAGATAATGTTGGTAAGAAGAGAAAGAGGAAAGAAGCTAAGCCTGTGAAGGTAGCCAAAACTGCTCAAATCAACAACTTTTTCAAACCTACAAGCGCAACAGTCGTTACAAAGAAGGTAGAAACAAACATCGATGACATTCTTGATGATTTCCAAGACACCCCACTCAAGAAACAGAAGAGAGATGTACTGTTTGGTAGTGCCAAATCTGCCAACAAGAAGAAGCCAGTTAAGAAGCAAAACTTTTCCTTCTCAACAACTACTGTAAAACGACGCGTGGAAGAAGATGACAGTGAAGATGTGTCAATGATCATGGACCAACCATCTTCTCCCATCAAAACTTGGAACCTGGAAACCGGTCAAGACAGAGTTGAAGAGGACATTTCCGAAATCAAAGTTGAAACCAAAGAGATTCAAGTTCCAGCTAAATCAACTACACCAGAAGTCGCAGATGAGTCAGACGATGATGACTCTGAAGATGACGTCGTAGTAGCACGTAGACCAAGAGTGGCTGTTGCACCTAAGAGAACCACAATCAGCAACTTTTCATCAGTCAAAGCATCCAAAAACCCAATTCCATCCTCATCACCGTTGAGGCCTACAGCTCACTCGGAAGTTACAAGAACAGAAAAACTCGGAGAATCCACAATCACTGAAGCCGGTGAAACCTTCAAAATGTTCTGGCTTGACTACTGTGAAGTAGACAGCAGTTTACTTCTTTTTGGTAAAGTCTTGACTCGTGAAGGAAACTTGGTTTCTGGAATTGTTCAAATTAACGGTATGGTTCGTGAGTTATACTTTCTTCCAAGAAAACATAGAAGAGGTGAAGACGGTGAAGCTGACTTGGAGCAACCAGTCACTGCACTTGACGTGCATGAGGAGGTCACTCCAATGCTCTTGGAACAATTCGATTTGGAGAGTCTTAAATGTAAACCTGAGAAAATGAAGTATGCCTTTGAAATCCCAGGAGTACCAAAGGAAGAAACAGAGTACTTGAAGATCTTGCTTCCATACAAAACAAACAAGAACAGGAACTTGACCTTGCCTACTAACTTGGAAGGTGAAACATTTTCCAATGTGTTTGGAGGAAACGCAGGTATCTTAGAGTCATTTGTACTTCAACGCAATGTTATGGGTCCATGTTGGTTGGAAATTTCCAATGGTAACTTCAATGCTATTCAGAATACATCGCACTGTCAAGTTGAAGTTGCAGTGCCATCTCCAGATTGTATTACACCAATAACGGATAGACCACCACCACCACCAGCTCTCACGGTCACCTCCATTGCAGTGCAAACCATGTTGAACACTAAGCAGAATAAGCAAGAAATCGTCTCTGTCTCCCTCGCTACATTTAGAGACCTCCCACAAGATTTACCAATAGATGACAGTTTGAAACCAAACGAAATTGTCACATTGGTGAGGCCTGTCCACGGTACCAATGTACCTCCAGGATTACAGCAGATGGCAGAAAAGAGAGGCTTGAGCTTGAGAACCTTCCCCAACGAACGAGCATTACTTAATTGTCTTGCAGCACTCATCAAAGTATCTGATCCAGATATCTTTGTTGGACACAAGTTGGAGAATATCTCGTTGGATGTGATTGTCCACAGAATGCATCATTTTAAGGTGACAACTTGGTCCACATTGGGTCGTAGAAACAGAAGAGCATGGCCTGAGAAGTTTGGCCGTAACACAGGTTCATTTGGAAACAGTTTACAAATTCGTGAAATATTCCAAGGTCGTTTGTTATGTGATATTGCCAATGAAATGGGTCAGTCATTGACTCCAAAATGTCAATCCTGGGATTTGGCAGAAATGTATGATGTTGCATGTCAGAAAAAGCATACGTTACTCGATATCAACTTTCTGAATCCTCAATACGGAGAAGACGCTACTTTGCTTTTAATGGCACTTATTGAAAATGCCAACAACGTTCAGATAACTGCTGAAATTGCCTTTATGATCCAGATTTTATCTCTTTCAAAGCAATTGACTAATATTGCAGGTAATGCTTGGTCTCATACATTAAGTGGTACCAGAGTTGGTAGAAATGAGTACATTTTACTTCATGAATTCAAAAAGAACAACTTCATAGTCCCAGACAAGGAAAGCAAATACAACAAGCAGACCACACATCAACAACAGGCTAATATGGAATCTACTGAGGATGAAGCAACTGCTCAAACTTCAAACAAAAAGCCAAAGTATCAGGGTGGTTTAGTTTTTGAGCCTGAGAAGGGATTGCATAAGAATTACATTCTTGTTATGGATTTCAATTCTTTGTATCCATCTATTATTCAAGAATTTAACATCTGTTTCACCACGGTTGAAAGAGACAACTACAACAGAACGCATGATGAAGATAGAGATATGCCAGTCTTGCCAGAAAGAGACACGGCGCAAGGTGTTTTACCAATTTTATTGAACAAATTGGTTTCTCGTCGTCGTGAGGTCAAGAAGTTGCTTAAAGATCCTAAAAACACTCCATTCCAAAATGCCCAGTATGATATCAAACAACAAGCTTTGAAATTGACTGCAAATTCCATGTATGGTTGTTTGGGTTATGTGAATTCCCGTTTCTACGCCAAACCATTAGCTATGATGGTCACCAACAAGGGTAGAGAGATTTTGATGGACACAAGACAGTTAGCTGAACTGATTGGATTGCGTGTTGTCTACGGTGACACAGATTCGGTTATGATTGACACTGGTTCAGACAGCTTTCAAGATGCCTGGAAGGTTGGAGAAAGCTTCAAAGTGCAGGTCAATGAACGTTATAAGTTATTAGAGATTGATATTGATAACGTCTTCAAGAGACTTCTCTTACATGCTAAAAAGAAGTATGCTGCTATGAATGCGCTGATCAACAAAAAGACAGGAGAGGAGGTGACCACTTTGGAGGTTAAAGGTTTGGATATGAGACGTCGTGAGTACTGTCAACTCTCAAAGGACATCTCGACGTTTGTGTTGAACAAGATCTTATCCGACTTGGATCCAGAACAAGCATTGCAAGATGTTTACCAATACTTGGAAGAAACCAGTACTAAGGTCAAGCAGAATGAGATTCGTGTCGATAAGTTTAAGATTAACACTAAACTTTCCAAAGACCCTAACAACTATCCAAATGCGAAATCAATGCCACAGATTCAAGTTGCACTTAGATTGAGAGCAGAAGGTAAAGTTGTAAAGGCTGGAAGTGTTATCACATACGTGATTACAAAACCACAAGATGAAGAGAATGACCAACTGACTCCAGCCGAAAGAGCCAGAGCTATTCAGGAAGTGTTGAAGAACCCACTGTTAAAGCCAGATCCTAATTATTATTTGGAGAAGCAGATTTTAGCTCCAATTGAGAGATTGGTGGAGAGAATCGAGGGTGTTGATATGGTGCGGATTGCAGGGTCTCTTGGTATTGATACCAAACGTTACATCATCAGAGCCAGGAATGGAGACAATCCTCATTCACTGGGAGAAATTGCACCATTAGAGTCAAGTATTAGCGATTCCGAACGTTTCAGACAGTCTAGTTATTTGATCTTGCAATGCAAGTGTGGAAACAAATTCCGTTTTGGAGGTTTACAAGCATCTAATGAGTATGTTGTCAATCATAATGGTATTGGATGCACCAAGTGCAGTGCCAATATGCCAATTTTGAAGGTGAATGCTCAATTAGAATCCGCTATTAGAACCCATATCTCGCTTTATTACGCTGGTTGGCTCGTATGTGACGATTCTGCATGTCAATTAACAACCAGACAAATTTCAGTCTATGGTAAACGTTGTGTTGGCCATTCTGGTAAAGCACACGGATGTAAGGGTATCATGAGATACAAATACAGTGACAAGGCTTTGTACAACCAATTGTTATATTTCCATTCTGTGTTTGATGTTGACAAGGCTAAACAGACTAAGTTAAGACCTATCTATGACTTGGTAGATGGTAATCAAGCTGTTGCAAATCAACTTCCAACAGGAAGTATCCATGCATTAGCTGAACAAAATAGACAAATGTTTGAAGTTTCTCAAGAAGTTGTGCAAAAGTACTTGAGTGACTGTGGACGTAGATACGTCAACATGGGTTCTATCTTTGATTTCATGACTGTTGTATAGGGAAATCGAAGATATTGAAATGTGGAATGATAATTTAATAAAGATTAATAAATGAATAACTTAAATCCTATATTCTTGAAACAATCCGTAGTTACTTGTAAACAATGTAAGATTGAAGTATACAATATAAGACTTAAATATAGATGAGAAAGGTAATTTAGAGCACATATTTTAGCACTTTTAAAAGTTCCCTATTAATTGTTCCATCTTCAACTTTTCAACTACTGCTCTCATTAACACAACTCACCAATCTCCAACTCAAACCACCCTTCTATACCCCTCAAAACTTCATCACTGGAGTTGCACCTTTATTTTGCAACCATGATTACCTAATCACCATTTTGGACCTTTTTTACCAAACCGTTCAAACTTTGAAAAAACAAACAACGAACCGTAGCAGGAAAGAGACCTTTAAAGTAATACGTTAGATGAATTTCAATCAGCCTAATGGTTCAGGGGTACCACCGAACGGTCCTCCACAACAGGGTCAGCGGAGTGTACCAATGATAACACCGCAAATACTTGCTAGCTTGAATCCTCAACAGCTTCAGCAGTTCAAGAACCATCCTCAGTATCCAGAAATTATGCGTAATTTGCAGAGGCAGCAGTTGATGAAGCAGCAAGCTATACAGCAACAGCAGCAACAGCAACAGCAGCAGCAGCATAATCTTTCGCAGCAGCAGAATTTAGGTCAACTGAATATGCAGCAAGGTCCGTCTCAGATTAACAACCAAGGTGGTCAAATGGGGAACCAAAGGATGATGATGAACCAGATGCAAATGGGTAGAGCTATGGGTCAAGGCGACTCTGTAGGACAGCAGCAGGGGATTCCGCAAGGCTACCAAGGGGCACTAGGGGGTGCCGTTCCGCGCGGAAATATGGCACCTGGTGTTGTTGGAGGAGTTGCACCTCAACAGGGAGTGGGAGGAGGAGCCGCTGCCTTACAACAAGGAGGATCAATTCAGCAACGGTATGCTCCTGTGGGAGGCCAAGCAATGTACCAGGGACCTTCACTGCAACCCGGTCAAGTCGGCTCTGGCTCTGGCCCTGCAGGGTATGGCGGTGCAGCTGCTCAAATGAACCAGCAAATGCACAGAATGAATAACAAAATGGGTCCTGGACAAGGACTGGGACAGCCTGTACCAGGAGGGATAATCCCCGGTGGCCCACAATCAGGGCTTGGCTTAGCCAATTCACAATTTTCAACTGCCCCCAATGTCCCTTCGATAGTACCAACAACTGCACCACCAGGGCTGCTTGCAGGGTCAATTACAGCAGGAGTAGTAGGTGGATCTAGTGGTCTCCCACATGATCCAACTTTACCACCTAGCTTCACACCAGACGTGATGAGCAAAATCCCCATGAACACTATACAAAGTAACACCGAATGGACGGACAAATTAAAACGCGAAGGCAAAGAAGACGTAATTACACTGGAATTGACCATGTATGAACTGCTCATACGTAGAGACTCCGAATACTTGACTAAGTTGCTGAAACAAATTCATGGCAACAAACAGTTGATGGATGAGCTCTCACATAATATTCACGCTTATAACCAAATCAAACAGTTGAGAATGAACGCCATTAGTGTTGCAGCCAAGGGACAGTACAATAACAGCATCTGGGGCGAAGGTTTCCAAGGATACGGTAATGGTATCACCAACACCAGTACCAAATTGATACTACCTGACAAAGATTGGACTGATAAGCAAATCAATGAGCGTATCCTCAAAGACATTGCAGAAAGTTCGCAAGAATTAGTACCTATAAGGCTTGACTTTGACCAAGAAAAGGACCGTTTCAAGTTGCGTGATACCTTCTTGTGGGACTTGAATGAGAAGAGTCTTCCTGTGGAGAAGTTTGTAAGGCAATTGCTTGACGACTACAAGTTTATTCCTGCTATTCACTATGATATTGTGTTTGCGCTGGTTAGAGAACAGATTAATGATTACCAGAAGAGACCAAAGCCATCAGGAGGTGAGTTACGTGTGCCAATCAAGATCGATATAACCATCAACAATACGCAACTTACAGATCAATTTGAATGGGATATACTAAACTTTGAAGAGAACGATCCTGAAGACTTTGCCACGGTGATGTGTGACGAGATGGCATTGCCTGGCGAGTTTGCCACTGCCATTGCTCACAGTATCCGCGAACAATCACAGATGTACCACAAGGCACTTAGTCTTGTAGGATACAATTTCGATGGCAGTCCAGTTCAAGAAGATGAGATTCGCAGCCACCTATTACCCAATTTACGTTTGGTTGCGCCAGATTACAAGGTTGTAGACGACTTCTTTTCGATATTGAGGAACCCTGCGAATGTGGCCGACTTCACACCATCGCTTGTGAAGTTGACACAGCTTGAAGTTGAACGTTTAGATAAAGAGATTGAACGTGAGAGTAGAAGAAAGAGACGTCATTTGAACGTGGAACTGGACCCTGTTTTGCTGGTCAATGGAGGAAATCTTCAAAGTACACAGAACCGTACCAGTACGCTGAGAAGAGCATTCCATGCTGGTGGAAGAGGAGGACCTACGTTGCCTGATTTATCGGACTTACCTAAAACCTTCAGAACTCCAGCCCCATCATCTATTTTGCCGGGTGCAGTAGACTTAGGAGTACCTGATGTTTATGAATACGCAGAGATTTATGTGAATAAGTCACAGATTAGAAATCCAAACTACAAACCACCACCACCACCACCACAAGTACCATTCCATGGTAGCCATGTGCCATTGGTTAGGTATGCACATGATCCTATTCAAAACACATTCCACGTAGCTATCAGAGTGAGGAGATAGAAGGAAGGGACAAATGTGATTGAAAAATCTATCATAACCGTGGCTTGGGAGTAACTTGTATAGTTGTAATAATATTTGAGATAGAAATGAATAATATACATTCCACTATGGCCGTGTCTGATAACACAATTGAAAAGAATGTAAGAGAGGATAAATATGAAAGCCGTCTTAAGATCAGACCAACTTTAAGTCAACTACTTTGATAACTTAATATGGATATTTTAAATGTAAAGTGAGCAAATTTCCAGTCGATAATTACAATCATCCACACCCCCTCTATCTTTCAGTATGAACCGATAAAATAACTCTTCGAGGAAACTACCGATTATGATACAAGGTTCAATCAACCCTTGAGTAATATTTGAAATATTTGAATCTCTCCAAGTAACCTCCAAGTATGGATTAGTTGATTTGATAGATCTTGAATTAAGAACACACAAATGACTTAAAAAAGACCCCTTCAACCCCTCCAACCCCACGAGTTTCTACAGTCCCCCTCAGATCTAAGTACTCGTAAACCCTAATGACATCTCCACCTCAAGAAGCCTAAATCCAGGTGCACCTATTTGGACGAAATAGGTGTCTAAAATTGTTGAGCAGATTAACTTTCATATGATATGTCCACCCCGCCTTCTTTAGACCCACCAAAATCTGATACTTTTTGAATAGGAGCTCCACAGAGAATGGATGATGTATTTGTGTTAGTCGCCATGCGGTAAAAGCTTCTGTGCTTGCTTTGCAATCATATGAAAATACTTTGAGGGAAATCACCATTTATAACGAGGACTGTAGCCCACTTTAAATTAAGTTTATAATAATAGTATACTACAAATTGAAAAGAAAATGAGCAAGTACGCAGTTGTTAGTGGAGCATCATCAGGAATTGGGTATGCACTTTCCGAGGCATTAGGTAAAAGAGGTTATACGGTAATTGGTTTAGCACCTGAATCTGATCTTTGGGAAGCTGAACCTCTTAAGAAAAGGTTTGGTCTTATTCCTATTGCTACTGATTTGACCAAGTTGCAAGATATTAAGAACGCTGCCAAGCAAATTGGAGAGATCACTAACGGTAAGCTTGACTTACTTTTCAACAATGCCGGTGTATGTTACGGAGGTGCAGCGAGTGAAATGGATGATGAATTGGTAGATCGTATCTACAAGATCAATGTCACTGGTCATATACATGTTACCAAGTATCTTGCCGATTATTTGATTGCAGCACAAGGTGCCATTGCATTCACCTCGTCAGCGGCTTCGTTTATCCCTATGCCCTGGGGATCACTCTACAGTTCCACAAAACTGGCGATAGACATGTATGCAAAGGTGTTACGCCTGGAGTTAAAACCTTTCAATGTCAGGGTGTACAGTGTACTTCCTGGGTTTGTCAACACTGGTGTCCTCGATGCATCATTCACAGTCTCACTGGCTGCTGGGTCCAAATATGATGTCGATGGGATCTACTCCAGTCTTAACCATACAGCTAATTTTGCAAGAAACTCGGGATTTCCACCCACAAAATTGGCCGAATATGTGCTTAACCAAGTAATTGGAAAACTGGGTCTGTTCAATTTGTACCTGGGTCAACATGCCGTGAAACTTTATTACTTGCAAAGATTCCTTCCATTGTGGCTTTTGGATTGGTATTTGGTAGTGAAATTTAAACAAGCTAAGGTTTGGAGGAACATAAGAAGGGCAAGGTCATAATAAAGTCACAAATTGGGGATTTTTTGTGTCTATTGCAACATAACAACACTTCAAATGGTGAAATGAGGTGTATGAAAAGTATATCAAGTTCAAGTTGGTTATTTCTAGGTTGGTTTTATCAATAACAGGTTGATTTTATTTTAATATATTTGACCTTTTGGAGTAAGGAATTAAGTGCTTAAAAAAAGACGTAGAATTTTGTATTGAGAAGTGAGATATTGGAAGAGAAGAAAGAATTGAGTGTTGGGTAATTAAACTACGGTAGTGTCGTTGTCTTGGAAATGATTGCGCTTTGTTCTATTGAGGAGAAATGAGGTGCATTATATTGATATATCCACCTTTAAAAGTATCCTAAAAAAAATTACATATCTTTACTAATCACGACGTGGCTTAAGCACTTCAAAGCTTATTAGGCATCCATTACCAACTTGAATCATCATGGATTTATCACAACCTGAACATCCAAATCCCTTTGTGGTGGAAATATTTTGCAGCCAGATTGTGACGCGGTATAAATTGAAGAGACAAGAGATAAAAGAGGAGATGTAGTGACAATATTAGCATATGATGTTGAGTGTGGAATGTAAGAGAGTCAGAATGAGTTAGCAGACGTGGTATAGAGTAGAGTAGAGTCGAGTTGATTCGACTTCTATTAACATTAAATTCAAAGTCAATTCAATTGAACTCTCGTACTAGCATCTATTAATAGTGATTTGAGTAACTTCAAGGCATACTAAACAAAGCACACATTTCTTCAACACAACTCTTGATACCCATATCGTAAAGACCTTTCAAGAACATTAACGTCACCTATCCTCACCCACAATATTCAAACCTCACACCAAACATCCACCAAACTCATTCTTCAATCACATAACCACAACTTAACACACACACACACTCTCTCTCACTCTCTATTTAAATCAAAAGACTAAAAGAACAAATAAAGCTCATCAAAGAATATACTAACCACATTAAATTTTTCACTTTTTTCACTCCACTTCTACTCACTCCACTTCTACTCACACCACCTCCCACCACCTCCCACCACCTCCCAACACTCCCTTCAACCAACACTCACATCAACTAACACCAACACCAAATAACTTACCCTTTCTCTCACAAACTCCACCTTTAAAACTTCGCCTCAAACCAACTCCTTTGTGTAACAATAGCCCTTACAGCTTCGTATTTACTCACGTGACCAAATCCTCTGAAACAACTTGGCTTTAAATGATTTTTCTATTACATATAAAAGATTAATCGCTTAGCCCCTTTTATATAACGAGTATGAGTTATTCAAGAGTAAGTAATGATTTGTTGAGCGGTGGTGTTGGAGGAACATCGGTGAATCCGGTCTTGTTAGGCTATCCAAAACAGAATACTAATGATAATAACCAGGTCTCCGAAACGGAAATGAACACCTTGAGTGGCAACTTGGAAAACAACAGGTTGTTACATTCATTTGGTAGTAGCACCATGGTAAGTGATGAAGAGGAGTACGATGGAGAAGAAATGGATAAAAAAAGAGCTGCGGGAGAACTGCTGGTCCTGCTAGATACCTTGAACACCCAGGACACCCGATTAAACGAGCCTCAAACGACTAGAAATGCCATAGTTGACAGCATTCACGAAGCAATAGAAGGATCGTCATCATCAAACCAACACAGACACTCGGAAACACAGGGAAGTGACGAGGATGTTGACTTGGAGATGCAGGCATTACCAAGGCTCACTACAAAGCAACGTATATACAATGTTGTGCACCGGTTATTGCCTGTGAAACAAACGTACGAAAGAATAAGTAACGGGATTGTGACAGGAAGAATGCAATCAAACGCACGCGGTAGATTCATCGGTCAGGGTACCGACGGAGTGTTCCGTAACCTCATGGCTAAACCAGACACAGAATCACACCGCAACGACATGGAACTCCATCCTCCTTCATACGAAGAAGCTGCCGCAGATCTGCTGCCTGAATACTGGGAGTCGACCGTGATATCACCCATGTACGAAGACGAAGTATTTGTCGAGGGCTTGCCTGTAGGTGACATTGCGCTGTTTGTATGGAACGTCTTGGTGACAGTCGCATTCCAGTTTGTTGGTTTCTTCCTCTGCTACCTTCTCCACACGTCACACGCCGCTAAACAAGGTTCAAGAGCTGGATTAGGTGTGACGTTGGTGATGACCGGCTTTGAAATGGTACCTTCAAACTTTGGCCACCCAGACAAGGTGCCTACAAAGTACGAACCCAAAGATCCAAACAAGTTTGACATTAACAAATCACTGAGCATAAAAAGTGAATCGTTGGACTCATATATCCCACTGATTTTCAAGCAGTTCAGCAACAGCGAGGCTGCTGACTCAGTAGCACCCACATTAACTCCAACCCCTTACTTTGCATACGGTTTGATTGCATTTGGACTCTTTGTTATAATTAAAGCCATGGCTGACTACTACAGAGTAAAGAGAATTGAAAGAGCTATCATGTCTCCACCATCGTCAGCAACAATGACTACTACTAGCACTACAGAAGAAGCATTGAATGCTGACAGGGAATAGATCAGGAAATGGGCAAAAACAAAGTCATCTAATAATAATAATAATAATCCTCTAACTCAGGTGAACTAAATGATTCTTCAACTTTGGGAGAAACGATCTCTAATTGAACAGTCTTGGTAAAGCGAAGATGAACCAAATTCTTCTACATGTATTTAAGGCCAGTAATATGATAATTATAGATTAAATAAATGACTACTTCAACACCACAAGCATCTTTTCGTAGATTGTAAAGACAATACCTCCACTTAAAACAAGTCTTCCCAATCTTGGGGTAGCACCCTTCCAGAAGGTTAACAAACCTTCATCTCTGAAGATCTTGACAAAACAGTTGAGGGTGGACAGGTACACTTTGTTTGCACCCAAGGCTTGCATTCTCGTTTTTACTGTATCTACAGGCATTGTTGCATACACTGTGATGGTACCAGATATAGAACCAACCATGAATGTAGCAGCTGAGCTCAATGGTTCACCATGTTTTGTTCCCAGGGCTTGTTGTATCATCAGCTTAATGGAGTTGTACGAACCAAATCTCACAGCTTGATTCGATGCTTGTCTTAAAGAAACAGGGAGAACACCAGCATATATACCTTTGAATCCCAAATCTTTACATAATTTAACTGACCCTGAGAAAAGTCCACCTTGGTACTTTGGTTTAGCAGTTTGCTTGTCATCGATCAAGGCAGTTTTGATGGCTTCAAATGGTGTAACTGCAATCACAGACTCCATTAAACCAGCTCCTAATCCTGCAATTATACCTCTTGGTCCAGATAACTTACCATTCTTGTCTTCCAATAATGACTTGATCGAGTCAAACCCCAAGAATCTTACTGAGGCTTTGACAGTGTTTCCTACAACAAATGCTGGACATCCCACATATAATGACAGCACACCTTGGTGCTTGGCAATATTATAGATAAGTACAAGTGGATTACGCAGGGCAGTCAGCGACTTGTCCACCAACTGAAGCCTAGTCTTAGCAAACTCAAAGGGATATGTTATAACACCTTCAATTGCACCTGCAGTCCCACCTGCAATAAATGACTTGATCGGATCGACTTTCTAGTTTATGTTAGCTATGAATCAACCATTACTTGAATACTTATACTTACCTTGTCACTCATACTTGATGATAATTTTTCACTTCCTGTACCGGCGAAAATTGTATTAACGAGACTGTGGAGATTAGAGATGAGGATAAGAAATGTGATTTGCGGTTGAGAATTTGGGGTTGGGTGTGAGGTTAGTGGATATAGAGGTGATAATGTTTGTGATAGTATACATATTAGTTGAGGACGTACTCTGGTTTACAAGTTTACTTGTTTCTTGTATTGAATGATTAGAGTCTTGTGACTGACTGAGGTTGTGCTTTAAAGATTCGTATTTGTGATTATTAGAGTATGCCAAGAGTAAGGAAGGAGTAAGAGTAGTTGAAGTAATTTGAAAGTATGTGGATTTCTCAAGTCACATTGTCTAGGATATACATGTGTATATATATATTTATTGGAGGGCAGTTATAGAAATGGTTTCAGCCTCTTGTGATAGTATATTGAAAGGTCTGTAAAGAATTGATAGGCTGTGATTACCAAAGAACTTAGATAGTTTCACTTCAATTTCTTCATTATTGTTGTCTTATCAAAGACACAGCTTCTAGTGCTTTAGCATAGACATAAAATCAATTGCCCAACCACAAACCATTCTCAAGTGAGCTCATGAGATGTTTGGGTGATAGACCAAGCTTCTCCAGTTCAAGTGAACCCTTATCAAGTCTCTTTTTCACCACCAAACCCTTAGTGCACTTCTACCATCAACATTAATTAAAATTTGCACCCAAAACATACTGATGCTTATATTTACTCTACACTTCCCACATATAACTTTATCTTCCAATTGTTTCTTGATTTCTATTTATCACTACACTATATATTAACAACTATTTAATTCCTCTTTTACTCTAATTCACTATTCTAATCCGTGTAACATCTAGAATAGCCTTTCGATTATGCTGATTATTTTTTTATTATCCCTTAGATTAAATCATCAAACTCATCGTCGTCGTCGTCATCGTCATCCTCTTCATCTTCTGCTTCAGCCAATTGAGCATAGTAGGCAGCCAATGCGTCCTGTGCCTCTTTGTCGTTGATTTCTCCGCCAAAGGTGACTGGTGCGGCCGTAGCAGCAGGTGTGATGGATGCAGAGTTCGAGTTTGATGCAGATGAAATTTCGGGAGTGTTTATGCCTGTATCTGTTTCCAGTTTGATGTGATCTTGTTTGAAGTCCATAGGAGTACCTTCTGTTGAGTCTGCTTTCCCGTCTTCGTTGTCCAAAATCCCCAAACCTTGTTGTCCAACTGTTGAGTTCGAGTGCCAGGATGGTAAAGCGTTTTGTTCCATCTTGACTCTACGTTCTTCCTTTTCAACTTGTTCACGTTCGAGGTTCTCATCGTTTGCAGTGATGGAAACGTGTAAGGTAGCTTGGGATTTGGTTGCTGCGTTTTGTAGAGACTGCAGCATGTTTGCGCGCGAGCGTGCGCTCATTCTCAGCGACATGTTGTATTGTTGGTCTGAGGCTGATTGTGCTGGAATAGCCTTCATCAATGCAGATTCAAAGTCATTATCTTCAATAGACGACTCGTCAATCTTCTTCAAGTATCCAATGATTGGGTCCACTTGACCCAGCAACTTGTTAAGTTTCTCTTGTCTGAGAGATGCTTGTTGACTCGAGTCATCTTCTACCAAAACACCATTACACACATCACAGCGAAATTCTGTTTTATCTTCGCTCAATAATGAAATAGCATCCAACTGGCTCACTTTCTTACCACACCGTGGACAAACATACCCTTGTGGATTACCAAAGTTGGACATTTCCAGTTTCAATAAATTGACTATCGACTGAACCTTCCACTTGATTGCATCAATAGCCTCTGTGATATGTATGTAAAAATAAGTACGAGTGATCAACCTTTGCTGGTTATTTTCTTCCTTCTGGATATGATTAACAAGTAATCTATCATCAACCAACTTGTTACAAAGCGAACGTAATTCTTTACGTTTGATACTAAGTAAATGGATCAAATCATCCTCCAGGACAACAGAATGCAATAGCACAGCATCGAGAATAAGCACGTAAGGTGTGGAATAGAACCCACGCGCTACAAACCGGATCAAGGACCTCACGGTATCGTCCATAGTGTTGATGATTTGAATTCGTATGTTGGAGAAAAGTTGATGTTGAAATAAATTGATATATGTCACGTGAGATGGAAGTTGCAAATGTATGGCAGGAATACGGAGAAGAAAGAATAGTGATGGAAGGTGGTACGGATGCGATGAGAAGGGAGGAATTGAAGAAGGTGTGGATGATCTAAAGAATTGAGTTGGGTAAAGTTGAATAGAAGAAGTTTTAGAATAGAAATGTTTAGCATCAAGTAGATTACTAGTAGTTGATTGAGTAATTAATGATATACTTTTAAATCTTTCCACTTGGTAAGACTAGATGTTAATTCCTTCTGGAACATCTATACCTCTTCTTTACCCCAGTTTAAACTTTTCATCGGTTTCAATATTATTAGATTGAAAACTTTGTCCTCCAAACTTTTTGTTCGACGACGTTGGGTGTTGATATTTATGTTTGAGAATCTTCTACTTGAGATTCTTTTAGTTTCGGATAGAGTGGAAGTGGAATTGGAAGTGGAAAGGAAGGGTAGCGAAGAGAAGGGGAATTTGACAACATACTTTTTACTGTTCATACTCTCTTTTAACTATCAATGCTTATGTAAATGAATAATCTATTAATTTCCAAATGTCAATTGCCACTGTTAAGAAACAACAGCACATACTCAAACCCAAGTTCAATTGATCTATATAGACACCATACAACATCCTATAATATGCCACTTTCAAAGTGTACCTCATGTGTATCATTTAACTGCAACAGAACATTGATAGGGGCTTGGCACAATAGTTGGTAGTTACGTGTGTCTAGTTTGGGTGCAAAACATTAAAAATACCCACAAACATGTACAATGTATCTTGCACAACGTGGTTGACATACGTACAAAAGTGAATTATAGGAGTATTCATGTCTTTGAACGGTAGTATTATCCTAATCATTATCATAATCTTAGTCTCATAGGATCATAATCATTTACCAGCATTATTCAAGACTTGTCTTGAATAATTACTCACTGTGCATTTCTACTAATCCCGACAGAATACGTCAACTTATCCACGTCAATTCGCGTCTCATTTGTACTTACAAATACCAAAGATCCCCTCTCTCTACGACGCTCCCAACTCTCTCCTGAACCAATACAATAAACTTATACCTCTACTCCTGCGTACATTTCAAAGTACAAATGCAATAAACGGGATACTTCATTTGATGTACAATTCCAATTCAAATTCCAATTCCATGTCCATTTCCATTTCATCTTTAATCCCAATCGGTACAATCTACGGTTTATTGGAAAATAATGCATTACAAAAACGATATCATTATTCATTATTTTACCAATTCCATATCTTTTCACTAACTAATCTTGAGCACTAATCTTGAGCACTAATCTTGAGCACTTTATACATTAGTGAGTGAGTAATCACTCACTATCATTCATATTCCACTACTTATAATCCTCAACTTATATCCCATCCCATTACTCATACTCCACCTCTCATATATAACCCCTCACCTATCACCTATCACCACTAACTTACACTTTTAATTCTCCACCTCTCTCCTTCTCCTTTCTCCCTCTCCCTCTCCCTCTCCCTCTCTCTTTTTACAAATCCAAGCCACTAAAAACTCTCCACACTTCAACCAACCACTCCTTAAAACCATCCACCTGCAACGTTTCTTCTCATGCATCTAAATATCACATAGAGAGTCTCGTGCCACAATAATAAATAGAATAGAGAGACCCCTCACAACCTTGCACGCCTTATTCTATTTTCCTTAATTTCACTGGCTGGATTCGAACTTCTTTGTTTCAGGCCTAGACGGTGTAGATCTTCATTCGTTAATCTCTATTTCCCTAATGGAATTGACACCGTTTCAATTTCGCTATTTTTTTTTTTTTTAGATTCTTCATCTACACCCCCCCTTTTCATAAGTAAAAAAAAAAAAAACGACTCCAACGTTGGGATCCCTCGAGTACTACGGACCACCAATTTCACCTTCTTTCTCTTCACTTTTGTTGCTACGTTTTTTTGATAGATTCCATTACTTTAGCACTACTTTGGAACCGTGTTAAAAAATAAAACGCGACTTTTGCACGACACGACATTCTCGAATACGCTATTCTCGTCGTTTCTTTTTTGCCATTTTTCCCCTTTCATAGAGCAATTTTTTCCCTGAGCCTACGAGGGGGACGCGTTTCATGGTCCAAGCAAGATCCATCCTTGTCACGACCTCAGAAATTCATATATATATATATATACAACACTTTGCATGCACCGTGCGCTTCCAAAGCAATCATAGTCTAAAAAAAAAAAAGGGTTAAAATTTTTTACAAGTTAGAGACAGAGAGAAAAAAACGACAGTTTTACACTTTTTATCCTTCTTAATCATTTTCAACCTATGATGTCTACAGGTAACGGGTACTCTAGGGTACCATTACGGGAGCAGGCATTCAGCAGCAGTAATAATGGTGGAGGAGTTGTTGAGACTCCTTTGAATAAGGCTTCAGCCAGTTTCAAGTCTAATATTACCACCCCGCCTGAGATCCTTGTTGGTAAGAAACAAGATACTGGTCTGTTTGACCCGAGTGTAGTTGGTGGTGTTGGTGTTGGAGGTGGTGCCAGTGGTAGTTCTATGAATTATACGTCTGAAAGGCTGATCAACCAGCATCATATTCTTCAATTACAAAATGGTGGATCTCAAACTACCGCGTTATTGTCTCCAGCCTTCTCGTCTCCTAGTCAAGAACGTGCGTATGAGAAACGCGGTGGTGAAGAAAGGGAAAACGAAGTCCTGCTGCCTCCACCAGCTTGTATCGATCCATCCTCATCGCTCTCATTATCAGATGACACCTTGGGTGAACCACTTGCAATCAAAAAACAGAGAAAGAAACTGACTACCAAAAAGACAAAGAAAGAAATCAAAGAGTCTACTTTTGACTTGGACTCCGAGGATAAACCTCCTTACTCTTATGCAACCTTGATTGGAATCTCTATTTTAAGTCACCAAGATAAAAGATTACCCTTGTCACAAATTTACCAATGGATCTCAGACACGTTTCGTTACTACAAAAAGGAAGATGTAGGATGGCAAAACTCCATCAGACACAACCTTTCACTCAACAAAGCGTTCGTCAAGGGCGAAAAATCAAAGGATGGAAAGGGCCACTTTTGGTGCATCAAACCAGGACACGAAGAACAGTTTTTGAAATCAAGAAGTGTCAAGAAATCATCATACCATGAAGTCATGGACCAAATCACAAACAATAGATTGAAGATCAAAGAAGAAACTAAACGCACAATGAACGCTATCCCTCTGTCACCAAACGCAGACGGATCGATGACACCTCCAGAAACAGATGACCAAGAATTCCAAGGAAGCTTTACTTACGACTACACCTACACCAAGAGCGAAAATGGAGAACCGTCATCGAAACGACAACGAGTAGGGACCTTGGGAGAACCTTTTTCCAACACACCTTCCCTCGACCCACCACCAGCATCGTCATCAAGCGCACTCACTGTACGCATCACCAAGACCCCAAACCAACCGCATCTCTACGACTCACCCAACAAACCACTTTTGGCAGCGAAAAACCTCACATACACGTCATCCTTCAGTTGTAAATCCAACTTGGAGTTGTCGCCTGTAAGGCCAAACGAAACAGGTCCATTGTTGGAACCGTTGACCCCCGCCAACAACAACATTTACCAAACCCACTTACAACCGCATTCCAACCAACTCAATCCAACTAGTGTCAATCTTGCTAGCCATGTCTCACACTACCACAACCATCACATTACATTCCATTCAATTCTCAACCAAAACTTACTCCACAAGCCGGGCCAGCCAGCTGGCCAATCGCAGCAACAGACTCCCAACATGCTGCAACGCACCCCCAAATCAAACGTGCTCCGTACTCCGTTGCGCAACTTGAAGACCCCACAGTCTAACCTGATGATCAAGAAGTTATGGAACTCTCCGTCATACCTTGACGATTTCTACTTTTCACCGTTGATCAACAATGGCTCGACCAGCAACAGCAGCCAGGGCCACGGCGTCTTGACCTCGTACGACGACGACGACATGGTCATTCGCAGCTTCGAACACCACCCACAACAACACCAGTCTCCAACAATGCTGAAGAAAAACTCTAAAGCTATTGAGGAACTAGACAGCGACGTGTGTGAAGATCAGTTCGACTTGCCCAGATCTAACTCGTCTTTGACGGACGCAGACGAGTAGATCAGCTTTACGAGACTCTCTTTTTATTTTTATTGGCATTTATCTGGGAAACCTTAGGAAAGGTTTATTCTGTTTGAACTTTGTATGTATTATTATTATTATTATTACTATTATCACCATTACTCTTTAATATACAATTCTAATTTTTAAATTTCACCTATGTAACTCTTTAATCAGCACTGGCACATCCTTTGCAGCCACATGTCACGCATTCGACAGACGTAGCAGACTCTTCGTTACCGTTTTTGAGGAGAGTCACTTTGGGGACTCTACAAATGCAGGTGTTCTTGTGGTTGGTATCGCTAGCCACTATGCATTGAACACAGCATAGGTTTTCATAGCCTTGTTTCTTCCATTTGGCTATTAATTCCCCATTGACAAAGTCTTGTAACAAGAGCCAATCGTACAAGTCTTTCAGTATGAGTTTCCTCTTGTAATGCATTTCATAAACATACCGAGAGATCTGTCTGTTGATCAGTAGTATTGGCCACAATGCTTCCTTTGCTGACTTGGTTCTCTCGTTATCTGAAGACTGGGCTGTCTTAAGTCTTGCACGGAGTTTAGTTATAGTAGGTTCGATTTTATCATACCCTGCTGGTGCAGGAGACGTCTTCTTTATCCTCCTTGTCTTGATCTTTGCCATTAGTGTTGTATATAAATTTAATGCTCATCTTGATTAATCATGATTTCATGTATGCAAAAAAATATCGACAACAGCAGGATTCGAACCTGCGCGGGAAAATCCCAATTGATATCTCAAAATATTCGAGTCAATCGCCTTAACCGCTCGGCCACATTGCCTATATAACATAAATTTCGACTTCCGAACGTTAGCACATGTGGTTTAAAAGTCAAGGTGAGTTTCTGTTGATTAGGAACGTTAAAAAGGGTATCCAAGTGTAGTGTGGTGTTCTGGATGACTTGTGGTCTATACCTCTCTATTTACTCTTTCGTTTTCTTGTTCTAAAATTGCCTTGTTCAAAATGCCCTACTAATTTGCGATGGCTGCAAATAAGCAGAAAAGGACAGTGAAAAATAGACTCGTCAACTCAATACAAGACTGTTTAATACATAGCAGTTAATCATACTTGAGGAGCAAATCACAAGCCATGAAACAATTAGTTTGCTATTTATGCAGCTAATTATAACGTTTAAATGTTCCATGACGTGTTGCACGCACTCGCCAAGTATTTGAAGCCTAGTGCTCAAGAGCATCCCTAGGAAAACCACACTCTGATCTCCACCTTTACTCTGCACTCTAGGATTTGCATGCAATATGTGAACTAGGGATCTGGAAATGTTCTTATATTTTCATAATATCATGGTGCAAAATCAGACATTTCAGATGTAAATTTTAACGGACTTGTATTCATGTGTAACGTATTTTTAATGTCCGAAAGAAAATATTCATCATCAACTCATCAGCTCTTTATCCAGCTATCCAATGTTCTGTAAATGTAACTAACTAACCAATTTATATTTAAATTGTCTCTCAAACAATATTCACTCTTAGTTCTTCTCTTAGTTTTCTTCTAAGTAGTCAGTATTATAAATGAAACTAGCTAGTGGTGTCATCAATTCCTCATCGTCAGTTACCCATACATTTTGTACACTTTCATTTACAATCTACAACTGACGAACAATATTATTCTTTTCATTCATTATCCCATCTCTCTATTATTCAATTGAGTGTATAATCTATACACCGGTCGTTAACTTTACCCTAACACTTCATATTATCAGCCTACAATCTAATAAAAATAATGGAGAATATGAAAAATGACAGACCACCTCAATAATTGTATCAAATATGTAACATGTAGCATATCTGTTACAACTCTACTTTTCACTCGTAAACTTCTTCTTCACTCCCACCCCAATGGTAATTTCCAAAGGTAATTTCCAACGAGTATAATCAAAACCACATACCACATATAATCGCTCTTACTTTTCCAAAACAATCTACCTTCACCCTTCAACCAGACGTCGTACCCCTGCACCTCTTACAGTTCTTCAGACACTTTTCGCAAATAGCCGAAACTCAATACTTCAAATCAGTAACAAATCAGTAACGAACAACTTTAGAATGTGCGGCATACTCATTACAATGTTGATGCACAATAACAAATTTCATGTTGATCCCCTGGTACAAATCAAACTTTCTATTAGAACGCGTTTTCATGTGGTACTTTATATGGTATACGTCTCCACGTTAACTGTAGGTCTAGACGGAATTCTCCACCATAATCATCATTACCATCCACCCACCCCCCCTTGTCACCAGCCACCTACATGGTGATCGCATGCCAAATCGTTGCCATGATTACGCTACATGCCAATACTTAACTGGACGCGGCTTGACAAAAGAAACACCACAAACAACAGTCGAACGTGCTCGGAACCTCTTAATACTGCACGAACATGTTCGAAACTCTGTTTCACCAGCAAGTAATCGGCAAAGTCTACACAAAGTCTGGGTCAAGTCATCTTCTAATATATAAGGAATTAAAGTGGACCAAATTTTCTTTAACACTTTAACTATAATAAACTCAAGATGGCTGATCCAGATGCTGATGTTGCTTCTAGTTCCACTTCGACTTCTGCCTTGATCTCTACCTTGGTAGCTAACTTGGTGTTGTGTGGAATCTTTGTGACGTGTTTCTTACTCTTGAGACTCAAGTTCAAACGTATCTATTCTCCAAAGTCTTCATTTGATTTGGTTGATGAGGAGAAGAAACCTGAACCTTTACCTAAGGATCCATTTAGGTGGATTTTCATCCTTTTGACGAAACCACATTCGTTTATTATTCAACAAGCTGGAATTGATGGTTACTTCTTCTTGAGGTACCTTCTTGTTATGGCTCTTTTCTTCCTTTTTGGTATGCTTACATGGGTGATTTTACTTCCTGTAAATGCTACAAATGGTAGACATAACCCTGGTTTAGATCAGTTATCCATTGCAAATGTCAAGCACTCAAAGAGATTCTATGCTCATGTCTTGGTAGGTTGGGTATACTATGGTGGAATAGTGTTTGTCATCTACAGAGAATTATTCTTTTATAACTCATTAAGAAGTGCCGTTTTATCACTGCCTAGATACGCTAAGAAATTGGCCCTGAGAACAGTGCTCTTCCAAAACGTCCCTGATGCAATGCTCGATGAAAAACAATTCTTCAAATTATTTGAAGGTGTTAAAAGAATCTACACCTCCAGATCATCTAGAAAACTCGAAGCAACCGTAAAGAGAAGAGATGCAATGGTAAGAAAATTAGAATCTGCAGAAAACCTGTTGATCAAAAAGGCCGTAAAGAGTAGAATAAAGGCCGACAAAAAGGGTGAGATCTTAGAACCGGCTGATGAAATCAGTGCCTACGTTCCAGAAAACAAAAGACCAAGACATAAAATCGGTGGATTCTTTTCTAAAAAAGTAGACACTATTAGACACTGCCAGGAAGAAATCCCTAAACTTAATGAAGATGTCAGAAAGATGCAAAAGAGATACAGAACTTTCAAACCAAAGAATTCTGTCTTTGTTGAATTCGACAATCAATACTTTGCACAATTAGCATACCAAGCGACCGTTCACCACAATCCTTTGAGATTAAGCCCTGCATTCACCGGCTTGGAACCAGCTGATATTAAGTGGTCTAACTTGAGATTGTTCTGGTGGGAAAGAATTACCAGAAGATCTATTGCTTTCACAGCAGTTGGAGCATTGATTTTGCTTTGGGCTATTCCAGTTGCTGCTGTGGGTGTTATTTCGAACGTCAGTTACTTGTCTTCACTTAAAGGATTGCGTTGGTTGAATGATATTCCAAAACAACTCTTGGGTATTATAACTGGTTTGTTACCAACCATTTTGTTGTCCGTTTTAATGGCCCTTTTGCCAATTTTCATTAGAGGAATGGCTCAAGTTGCAGGATCTCCTTCCGTTCAGAATACTGAAATGTTCACTCAAGGTGCTTACTTCGGCTTCTTGATTGTCAACTCTTTCTTGGTTACAACTATTGCGCTGAGTATCACTTCTACCATCACACAAATTATCGACCTGCCTCAAAATGTCTTGACTATCTTGGCTGGTGGTTTGCCTAAATCCTCCAATTTCTTTATCTCGTATATTGTTTTGCAAGGTTTGGCAGTCGCTGGTGGTTCTCTTTTCCAAGTTGTTGGATTGTTCTTGTACTACATCTTAGGTTACTTATTGGATGGTACTTTAAGAAAGAAGTGGAGCCGTTTCAGTGGGTTGGGCAGTGTTGCATGGGGAACTACATTCCCTATTTTCACTAACTTGGCCTGTATCACTTTGGCTTACAGTATTATTTCGCCAATGATTTTATTGTTTGCAACTGTCTCCTTCTTTTTGATCTACATCGCATACTGTCACAACTTGACTTATATTTTTGTTGAATCAGCTGACAATAGAGGTTTGCATTACCCAAGAGCACTTTTCCAAACATTTACTGGTATCTATTTAGGCCAGATTTGTCTTTTGGGTATTTTTGCAGTTGGTAAGGGTTGGGGTCCAATTATTTTGCAAGTAATTGGAGTTCTTGCTACTGCTTTCTGCCATATTCATTTGAGTGAGGCGTTCAGTAATTTGAACCAGGTTGTTCCAATCGATTGTATGAGAGCTTTGGACGGTGTTTCAAAGACTGCTTCTTTTGATGGACAAACTGAATATCAATTCAAGGTCTTGAACAAGAGAGGCTTGAAATCTAGATCAACAGATTTGTTGACCAAGCATGCTGATATGGCTGAAACTAAGCAAGTCCAAGAAGAATTGGCTGAGATGGAACTTGAAAAGGACGAACATGTTCGCTCAATTGTACCATTATTGGCAGATCGTGAGTTCAAGCAATTGGAATCTTCTAACTTCTTAGTGAGGTTCCTTAGACCAGATGTATTCTTGAATTATAGACGTGCAAAGCAAATGCTTCCTGCCACTTACAACATCGAACCTGAGGTTGTTGACGACAAACATGCATTCCATGCTCCAGCTGCCAGTGCTAAAGCACCAGGTGTATGGATTCCTAGAGACCCTATGGGTCTTTCTGCCATCGAAATAGAAAACTTGTCTAGTATTGTCAACATTAGTGATGAGAACTCTGGATTTGATGAAAAGGGAAACATGAAGTATTTGGGCAAAGCACCAAATTGATGAGAATGATATAAAATCAGCTTGTATATTAGTGTAATAGAGTGAAATGAAATGAAATGTGTGTGAAGAAGAAGAAGAAGAAGAAACAAGTTCACTAGTTTACTAGTAAACTATTGTAAGCTGGTGTATATTGATTAGCTAGTGGGGAAATGGGGTAAGTTGGTAGAGCAATATAAAAGTTGAGTAGACTGGTTTAAATTGGTTCTACGCTAATAATAATTTAGTAATCAAAAATTGTTTCAATACATTCTTCAATTTACAAATTAATGAACATAAACCCACTCTCAAATCTTCTTATCATCATCCTCCAATACTCTCAAAGCCGTACGTGCATAAAGATCGTTTCAGTAGTAAAAAATATATATACCCAACATATCTCAATCATCCATATCTCTATACCCTATTTGAAACCCAATGATGCACTCGAGACTATCCTCTACTCAAAGCGGAACTTCTCTAGTCCATTTACAATCACACGTTAATCCTACCTGCTTGACACATTCTAACGATCAACCTCACTTTTTTGCACCCTAATTTTGCACCCTTATTTTCTCCGCTTCTTAAACTGTCTGATGATTTTTCAACACCCCAACAGATTCCCGAGGTTAGGACCAATGTTGGTTAAAGTTGAAAAAAACTTCTACGATATGTCCTTGAGGCTGTTGCGATTGATGAAGTATCAGAGGAACTTGAGTATAGCCAGGCTGCGGTTGGATTTGACTAGTCAGCATTTGCTGTTCAACAGGTGTAATTCTACTTCCAGTAGTGTTTCATCGATTTCGAATGTCAACACAGGATCCAAGTATTCGACAGATTTCAAGAATTATGCTGTTAGAGGTTCCCAGGTGATTTCGTATTTCCATGATGTCCCATTAGATTTAGATATAGAGACTAAGGAAGCAAATATGGTGGTGGAGATTCCTCGTTGGTCAAATGCCAAGTTCGAAATCAGTACCGAAGCAGGCAATCCTATTAAACAGGATACAAAAAAGGGGAAGGTACGTTTTGTGAAGAACTTGTTTCCATATCATGGGTATATTCATAACTATGGTGCATTCCCACAGACTTGGGAGGATCCAACTACTGAACATCTTGGTTTAGAATTGTTTGGTGATAACGATCCATTGGATGTTTGTGATATTGGATCTAATATCCTCAACACTGGTGACATCAAGAGAGTAAAAATCTTGGGTGCAATTGCCTTGATAGATGATGGAGAATTAGATTGGAAGGTTATAACAATCAATACTGAAGATCCTTTATCTAAAGAATTATTCGACATCCATGACGTCTTCACAAAAAGCCCTGGTCTCTTGGAAGCAACAAGACAATGGATGAAAGATTACAAGTTACCAGATGGTAAACCACACAACAAGTTTGCTTTCAGTGGTGTCTACAAGACCCAAAGCGAAACTATAGACATCATTCTTGGATGCAACGAGAGCTGGCGTAAATTGGTACATGGAGAGATTAAAGGTGATAAATTACCTCTGATTGAAAACACAACCATCCCAGACTCTCCTGGGTTTGTTTCAGAATTCCCTCAAAGCTTTTTGAGTAATACTGCTAGAGAAGATACTCCAATTCCAAAGGAAGTCGACAAATCATACTTCTTGTCTTCTGACTAAAGTTATAGTGTTTAAGTTATTTATTAATGCATTTTACATTTATTGTAATCTATTTAATTTCTATTGAAATAATCTTTCAAGTCACCAATCTCATCAATAACTCCTTTAACCAACCAGCTATGTGAATCATCTCCCTTTTCTATAATTCTCTGTTCTTCAATTGAAGATGGCCCGACTCGAGACGCAAGAAACTTTGGATGCTTCAATAAGTTATTGATACAATCGACAAACTCATCTCTCTTCAGTTCTGTCTCTAATCCAGGTAAGATATCTAATGTTCCATTGCTTTGGCTCAGCTGTTCCAAGTAGTCTTGGACATTCATTAAGTTGAGCAATTCATAAATAAGCAATATTTGATTGGTTTCAGCAACATTAGCAGTAGTGATTTTGATACTTGATGAATCGCGAGACCAGTTCTCAATACAATATCCAATCTGCTTACCAAATAATCGTAATGTGGCACAGACTTCAGGCAAAACACTTGGTCCTAACTTTGTAAGTGCTGTGATTATAATTGGTAATATTCCATTAGTCCAGATCTTGTGGTGTTGAGGATCTGTATCAATACGAACACTTCCCTGTCTAATAGGTCCAGAAATTGGTGACTCTACCAATGCAACAAACAATGCACTCAGAACAAACTTCTCTGCAATAACCTCAATCGACATCAACTGTTGAATAAACATAAGACTCAATTGTGCAAAAATGTACTCTTCGTTTGCCTCAATTGAATGAGACAAAGAGTATAAATGAAGCAATGCTCTGATAGTACCATTATCATTTACCAAAGTTGTCATTTCGTAATCCAAATCACGAGAAGTTTGCATATTCACAAATATCTTAAGAATCGACAAAACCAACATCAAATCATTAATCTTGTCATTCATCAATTGAGGTGTGTGTGATTTGACAGTGTGCGAAAGATAAACATCATTCTGTACTTCAACCAACAAAATCTTTGTCGATTTAGTAATGATTAAGTCAAACAAGTCACGGAACACACTAAAGTATTCCAACAACATGCTGCTATCATCTTTCACCAAATTCAAACAACAGTACACTATACGCAAAAGAGGTCTGTAGTAATCTCCCTTCAGCTTAGACAACGCAGCAAAGTAACCAAGACTGTCCAGTGAAAGCAAGTCTAAGGAAACCTTTAATACTTCGAAAATGAGCTTGTGGTCCTTTTCGAAACTGGTTTTGTTGTAAGCAGTGTAAACGATGAAGAATGCCAACTCTATACGAGCGTGGTAGATCTGTTCGAAAACTTCCAGTGGGATACCTTCAGATAAGTTTGCCTGTAAAAGATGAGGAACCAATGTGATATGTTTAGCTTCTAAAGAGCTAGCACCAAATCTCCTGAAAAATGCAGTCAAAAGAGCTCCAAACGATTTAGCAACTGCAATTTGTGAATCGAGGTATTGAATGTTGATACTAACATCAATGATTTCATCTCTAACTCTTGGCCATTCAGGTTTGTTTTGGAATAAGCCATTCATCAATGAAATGTTATAGGTTGAGTTGAACCCGAACCGGTTACGTTTAGTGAATGCAGTAGCAAACTGCAGCAAGCTGAATGGAGCCAATACCTTCTCAAAGGAATCATGTAACTTATGGTGCAGAACTGCTGAATCGTAGCCTTGTAAAACAAATCGTTTTTGAACCACTTCGACAAAGCTATCCAGTTTAAGCAACACAATAATCTTGTCTCTGATCAGTTCGTCCCTTGTTGTGAACAACAAAAGAGACAAGATCTCAGCAATCTTGGAAACGATCTTAAGTTCGTAACATCTACTGATGTAATCTTTAGATGATTGAGGTGCTTCTGAAGTTATCAATTGAACACGAGAAACCAATTCATCAATGAATTCTCCATCATCTTTGTCGTCTCTCGAGGTCAGCCAAGTGTTACAAGCTAACGATAACGCATCAAGTAAATGGACACTAACAGAGTTTGGATAGTACTTCATTTCTTTAACATTCTTCTTCAAAATATTCAATAAGGAAATAGGTTTGTTCGTGTCCTTTTCAGTTTGAGACTTGGTAAAGTCTCCAAACACATCTCTACCACTGATGAAAAGTACAGCGAGACCTTCTTGGTCGCCTCCTTCTAATACTGCGCAGATGAAATCGTAGAGTGCAACCTTAATTAAGTAGTCATCAAATGAGTTATCCAAGTCAGCTGCCAACGAGTGTAAGAGTACTTGTGCATAGTCACGTCCCAAGTGAGCCAATAATGATGGCTTGCTCTCAGTTCCATTCCATTTTCCATTGGTTAAAGCAGTAATTAAATCTAATACATCCTTACGGAACGCACTGTATTGAGAGTAAGTCAATACCAATTCTGGTAACTTACCAAACAACTTCTTCTCAAAACTAGATGGTGGGTAGTTGATTAATGATCTTATAGTGATGATCAAGTGGGAGAATGCAAGAGAACAACGGATCCAATTCTCATACCAGTAACCTGACAAATCGTTGATTTCGTACAAGTTCAATCTGGAGGAGAGCGACTCAGTCATAGCCAAAATAGGTACGGCAGTTCTAGCATTATCGTTAGAGGCCACCAAAAACGAATCCAAAATGTGTGAAGCAGATTCAACAAGTACCGAAACAACATTTTCACTTAATGCAGTTCCATAAACTGTTGCTAATATCTTGGAGAAAACATCAAGTACCAATACCCCAATCTCCATCTTTTGATAGGCTTTGTTGAATCTACAGTGAACAAAGCTTTCAAAAATCAAAATCAAGTGGTCAATAAACTTGGAAACAATAATTGATTTAGATTTCTCTGGGTAGTCTTCACCAGAGTGTGTGATGATGCAGCATTGCACTAAAGCATCGATTAATTTGATCAAGGAAATGCTGAACTTGTAGTCTCCATTGACCATTTCGATGGCTCCGAAGATAGTCAGAGCAATACCTTCCTTTCCATTCTTTGAAAGTAAAGCGGATTTCGAAAGGAATGGCCAGATACGGTAGGACAATGATGGAAGTAAATGTGTCAACAAGTTGAGAACAGCTTCTAATACATTTACTTCTCTTGAGTGTAATCCTTGCTCCAACAATCTCAGTACAACTTCTACGATATCGGAATCGTCTGTGCATGCTGACATAGCTTCAAAAACTAACTTCACTTCGTCCTCCGAGTTATCTCTTGCTACCTTGGTCAAAAGTTGTAAGATGTTCACTACTATGTCAACCTTTTCTGTATCAGCAGGGTTAAATGTCTTGGAAAGGTTCTGTAACACTCTACCCAAGAATGCCCAACCATTATACTTGTGCAAGAAAGTAACCAAGACTTCTTCTTCCTTCGCAGCAGGAAGTAACTTGGCTTTTGTTCCAGTTTTAAGGAAAAATGATAATTTCTTGTTAACCTCATATGGTGGATATATGCTGACAGGCTCGCTCAATTTAACGAGATCTGGGTTCTCATCATCTATTTGATACAATGGAGAGAAATCTGATTTGTTGAAAATAGATATGATCGATCTTAACTCATTGAACTCGTGGAAAGCAAAGTTACCATTTATCGAGGCAACCTTTAAATATGGTGTGAGCAGCAATGGGAATTTTGCACGCGACAAGACGATCTGCTGTTGTGTTGATTCGTTGTCAAAGAACTTCTCTACGACACTGTTAGGGCAGTTTTGCAAGACTGCCTCTATTGTCTTTGATATTTCAGGTGTGAATGTAATCAATGGAATGGCAGCCACTATAACTGATGATAAGATAGCCAGGAAGATCTTGTCGAATTTCAAGATCTCGTTAAGATGGAAGAGATCGCTGTGTACATTTGCGCTTCTTGAGTTCAAGACATCAATAGTATGTTTGATTTCCTCGATTGGGAACTTTTTGACGAATTCAATGTTTGATTTCGAGGTAGTATACTCTTGTAGAAAGTAGTATTTCCTTAACAATATGATTGACCAGCTGTACATTACTACTGGATTATTACTTGTTGTCACAGAGTCGTTTATGGCAATTGCAGTATCTGCATCTGAAATGATGTTTTTTGAGTCATTTGAGTCAAATGTGTGTTCCAAGTCTAGTAACAATATGGAGATTACAGTGACTAAAGCTTGGAGGAACATAAAGGATTGTTCAGCTTTAATGTAGGGTCCCAAAGACAATGCAAAGTTAGTTGATTGCATAAATGCGAACCATTTAGTGGTTGTTGTAGTGTCGATATTCGGGTTCTGAATTAATACTTCTACAAGAACTCTGCAAAGTTCTATTATAAATAACTTCAGTTCTCTTGCAATTAATTCATCGATTTGTGTTGAGATGCCCGATGTTGTTGAAGCTTTCGAAATAAGCAGGTTTGCTTCATGTTCCAATGTGCTGATGATTCCATTGACGTAATCCTTTGATAAGAATATATCTCTTCCTAAGTTCTGTATGATTGAAGATGCGTATTCATTTGTTTTGTTGTTGAGTAATTCAACCACAATCTTTAAGATGATACGACGTTCACGTAAGACTCTGCTAAGGTACAAGTAAATACGTTCATTCTCCAAGTTTCTCTGGCGATCGTCGGGCAATTTGCTTTTGAGTTTGTCAAAGTCAGCAACCTTCTTCTCTGGGATACGTTTACAAGTCTGTAATACCACTCTCAAGATCTCACGCAGATCTAAACTAAGAAGTTTATGGATCAGAGTAGCATCATGAACATTACTAGGTTTGATATCTGAATAGGTGATATTGTGTAAAAGCATATTCTTCATATCATCTTTAATAGCTTCACCACCCAGAACAGATAATGGAGAAGGATTCATCAATAACTTTGAGTTTAACATCAAGAACTCATCAAGGGCATCCAAAATATAAGGATCTTGGCAAGCCTTAAGTAAAGCAAGCGCATTTTCAAAAGTCCAATACTGAGTGGGCAATATAGGCTTCAAACTCAACACATCCTTACTCTTACCACTCAATTGGATGACAGTGCCAGGCATGTTGTTGTTGATGCTTTGAAAAGTTTACAATAAAAAAAATCAAAGTTGATGTTGATTTCCAGATTGGGAATGAAGTTGAGAACCGCACGAGGATGAGTTGTGGAGTGGATTAGTGTTGGAGTTGATTGTGTGTGATGTGTGTGAGGAAGGGAACGTTTAAGCGTGAAGGTTGAAGGGTGGGGTTAGTCTGGGGTTGTTGTTTTGGACTTTTGATTGGTTTTAGAAGAGAAGAGATGAGGAGCAATGATGTGTGAATTTAACTGGAGATGTGTTGTAAAGTAACCAGATGAGTAAGATCATGGAGTCGTTTCTTGGTTAAAAAAGAAGTAAATATATATTCCAGTTAGTTTACATATGATAGAAACTAAGAGTAGATTGGATCATGAGAACTGCTCATCAACTAGCATACGCTCATCTGCTCCCTAAACCTCATCGACTAATGGCTGCGAAAAATGTCCACGATTTTTGCAGCCTCACCGAGAGGGTGTGAGTGGATATGATGGAGGAGTTATGAGAAGAGTAGATGAAGAAGGGTCATCATTGTTGTGGTTGGTATATTGAATAGAATCGAATCAAAAGAATTTGGTTGTTGGGAATTGTTAGTGATGATATGTGATGGTTCTTAGTGATAGCTTTATTGTTTAGTTGTAGTACTTTCTAGTGAAAACAATCCCTAATACTAATAGTTAAAGGTGAAGAATTAGATGAAACGGTGACCCTGAGTGTAGTTGCATAGTTATTCAATCGTTTTCCTCGAGCATAAGCACCTAATAACAATACTTTTCAATCTGACAATCAGTCACTGTTGTATAGAATGAAGCACTTCACATATATACTCTTTATCATTGACAACTCTCCTATATAAACATTGCTTCAATAATAACCTTCTTAGTAGTTCTCTGAATCCCAGAGCGTCAAAATATAAACCCAAACTGTGTTGTTTAGAAGTTATACATCCACTATCAACTATCCTTATACACAAACAAATACAAAACACCCTCACTACCACCAATCTCAACATACCCAACTCATGCTCAAAGATTCCACCACTCTCAAATACTCTAAAATCAACTCCCCAATCATTCCACCTACAATCTAACTCTCTTTCTCTTCTCCCCACCTTTTCACCACCACCTCCACCACCAAATCTCAACCAAAATAAATACCAAATTTTTCAGAACAACGCTCGTTTAAATTTCATCAACATCCAATGACCAAAGACTCTGTGGACTCATTCTATGTCAGTGCTCCAGGTAAGGTGATTATCTTTGGAGAGCATTCAGCCGTCTATTGTAAACCAGCCATTGCAGCAGCTCTTAGTTTACGTGCTTTCTTGCTTGCAACTCCGAGCGACGACCCAAATGAAATCAGTTTGGAGTTTTCAGATATAGGTTTATCACATTCATGGAATAAGAATGATATTCCATGGGATGCGATCGAGAAAATTATCCAGCGTGATTTCGAAGGAAGACCTTTAGTAACAGATGAGTTGATTCCAGAAATTACAGGCCACTTGAGTTCGATCTTGAGTGACTTGGATTCTACTTTACACTATACGGCGTGTCATTGTTTCCTTTATATATACTCCAACTTATGTTACAAGAGTACCCCAGGTATGAAATACTGTGTGCGTTCAACGTTACCTATTGGCGCTGGTTTGGGCTCGCTGGCCTCGACTGCTGTTTGTTTGGCAGCTGCCCTCTCGTTAGTAGGTAAACATGTCAGTGAAGCTACTATAGGTATCGACGAGAAATTAGTTAAGCAGTCGCGTGACGATGCCAACTATATCGATGAATGGTCTCTCATGGGTGAAAAGTGTTTCCATGGTAATCCTAGTGGAATCGACAATGCCGTGGCCACTCATGGAGGCGCTGTATTATACCAAAGAATGAGTAACCCTGCAACTCCACTGGTGAAAACAACCATTCGTAACTTACCACCAATAAGGCTTCTCTTGACAAACACCAAGATCCCCCGTAGTACTGCTGACTTGGTAGGGAACGTAGCACGCATCAACAATACTTTTGGCAAAACTAGCGGAGCGATCTTGGACGCTATGGGACACTTGGCATCTGACGCGTACCAACTTATGATCAGACCGACTTTTGGTGCAGAAGAAAGAACAAAATTAGAAGAATTGGTCAACATCAACCATGGTCTCCTCGTTGCACTCGGAGTGCTGCACCCAGCCCTCGAACAAATCAAGATCTTGGGTGACACTCATAAGATTGGAGCAACCAAATTAACTGGAGCAGGTGGAGGTGGATGTGCCATCACCTTAATAGATGATAACGTTGACGAAACTAAATTGAAGGATGTAATTCAAAAGTTCACTGCACAAGGATTCGAAACATACGAGACTTCCTTAGGAGGAAAGGGAGTGGGAATGGTTAGATATAAAGAAAAGAATAGTGCAGCATTTTCAGCAGAAAGATTTGTTGAATTCAAGCATAGAGAGGAAATAGAAAAGGTGTTGGGTGTTGAAAACTTGGAAGGATGGAAGTTTTGGTAAATGGAACACTAATATTTTACAAGTGTATTCTTCACTTCACAGGCCCACTCTACTCAATTAACAGCAATAATATTTTAATCTTCAACCATAATACAATAATATCCTAATTGAATTGATTTAAATGTTGTTCATTATATGATCTGAGATCATCTATTTACACCTACTTACTATTGGTTCCTTATATGGTAACATATAATCTAAATCTAGATTTGAATTTCAATCTTTTACCACTCATTTTCTAAAAAACAACTCTTTTAACAACCCTGTTATCCTTCAATTTAAATACCTCTGTTGAATTCTAAACTCTCAATAGGTTTTCCATCCTTATCCTTTAAGTTATGGAACTTTTCTTCTAAAGTACGAACTCCCAATTCTCTTCTTTGTGGGAAAACAGCCAATGCAAATGGCAAGGCAACTAAAGAAGTTGCAAAAATCAATCCAATGTTAGTTAAGATTTCGTATGCCTTTGGTTTACCCTTAAGCAAGCGAGTCTTTTGTAATCTAACTAAGATTAATGGTGGAACTACCATAACTGGGGTTGCGTTAATGACTCTACTGGCAGCAGTTTCTCCAACGGCATACAATGCAGCTGTTTTTGAAGTGCCGACTTCTTCTCCCTCCTTGTTGAATACTGTAATACCTTTCTTAATTTCTTCACTTCTCATTAAGAAGACGTTGACCACACCTGCAGAAACAACTGCTGCGAATGGAACTAAACGACCCAAGATCATCTTCGTGTTAGGCTTGACATTCTTCAAACGAGGAACAATCGCATTAAGACCTAAAGCAACTGTACAACTTGCAGTCACTGCCAAAGAATAATTAGTAGCAATCTGCTTGGTTGTGAGAGGATGAGACTTGTTTGCATTGGCAGTATTGATGGCTACATTCAACGACTGATTAGCCACTTGCCAGAACAACGTACCAGCCGTACCCAAGTTAGGTGTGAGCATACCAGCCGTCACAACCAAGTTCGAGAGCACACACAGTGACATTCTAAAAGGAAGGAAAACAGTTTCTCCTGTGTCTGGGTGCAAGGTAGAATCCAAAACCTTCTTGGCTCTCCAAAGCTCAGGTGTCATCGAAGGAATCACTCCATTACGGTAATCCCAGATCAAACGTCTAGACTTTTCAATATCAGCAGAAGAGTTAAGCAACATTGTAGGATCAGAGATCTCCGCACAGTGCTTAACTCTACCCCAATAAGAGGATAAATCGAACTTTGACAGAGGAATAGGAACGGTACCTGGAATCGACGAGGCCATTATGATGTTGATGTGAGTCACTTAAAAGTTTTTGCTCGCTAGAATTTTTAGCGGGGAAATTATTAGTGAGAGATGTTAAGTTTAGTGAGAGATGGTGAGAGTTTGTGAGCTAAAGCGAATGAAAGTGATTTTAAGGTCGAGAGTATTCAGTATCGGAGGAGTTTGAATAAATTTTCAAATTGAGGTATCATTTATAATAGTTGTTTCAAGTTGATCTCCTATCTCAGTCAGTCTAATTTGTAGTTGGATTAGCATTATTACTGTGTCTTATTCTTCTCACTCTCTTCCTTCGTGAATCTTTCTCACTAAAATTTAGCGACAAAATTATGAACCATCAGTATCAAAATAACTAAAAGTCATTAATTAACAACTTCATAATAAGCATTGACCAACCTTCCGATGACAACGCTTTCTATAGGGATTGACATTGTCAAAACGAATAGGTTCCGTACCATACTCACCACGAGAAACGCACAATATATCAATCGATTATGCCAACGAATACTCCATCCTCAACATGAACTACCCCAGTTTAAAGAATGTAAAGACATTGAAAAGACTACTAGGATATTGGCAGGCAGCTGGGCTACCAAGGAAGCTGTGTATAAAACATTAGATCTGGATCAACAAGAAAGATTCCAATTCAAAGAATGGTATAGATACTATAACTCAAGAGACAAACCATTTGTACGAAGTGATGAGTACGTGAAAGAGTTCAAAGACGAAGAGTTTTTAATGAGTATATCTCATGATGAGGATGTTTTAGTTGCCACTGTTCTTCGTCAAAGAGTTCAGAGCTGATCCCTTTCAATTGACAAAGTCAATTGACTTCTATGAGTATGCTTATAAAGATAACCATTTCAATTAATAGTTACCACTTCTAAACTGTAGCCCAGTAACCTCTCTTATCTCGAGAAGATGAATAAGGACCTAGCTACTCTCTTTTTCCCTCCCCTCTCTCTACAAGTATTATCTCTCTAATCTCTTTATTACTACAATTCACCCAAATAGGGGCATTTGTATCCTTCTATACTTAATACAATCATACATCTACTCTATTCCCATTCAACAGTAGCAGGTGGCTTCGAGGTGATATCGTATGTTACACGTGCAACACCGTCAACCTCGTTAACAATTCTAGAGGCAACCTTCTTCAAGAAAGCAGCCTCGAACACAAACCAGTCAGCAGTCATGAAATCCTGGGTCTCAATAGCTCTCAAAGCAATAACCTGTTCGTAGGTTCTTTGGTCACCCATCACACCCACAGACTTAACTGGCAACAAAGCAGCAAAAGCTTGGGAAATTTGCTTGTACAAGCCGGCGGCTCTAATTTCCTCAATGAAAATGGCGTCAGCTTCACGGGCAATGACCAATTGTGCTCTGGTGACTTCACCAAGGACTCTAATGGCCAAACCTGGACCTGGGAATGGGTGTCTCCAGACCAAGTCGTGAGGAACTCCGAGTAATTCACCCAAGTGACGGACTTCGTCCTTGAACAATTCTCTCAATGGTTCAATCAACTTCAACTTCATGTTTTCCAATAATCCACCAACATTGTGGTGGGTCTTGATGGTGGCTGAAGGACCCTTGAATGAGATCGATTCGATGACATCTGGGTACAAGGTTCCTTGCAACAAGTACTCGATTTCTTGACCGGAAGCTGGCTTGATCTTGGCAGCTTCTTCTTCAAAAACGTTGATGAAGGTGTTACCAATAATCTTTCTCTTCTTTTCTGGGTCAGTGACTCCCAACAATCTGTCCAAGAACAAGTCCTTGGCGTCGACGACAGTCAAGTTGATCTTCAATCCTTCAGTCAAAGTCTTGTAGACACTTTCGGTTTCATTCTTTCTCATGAGACCATTGTCAACGTAGATAGCGTGGAAACGTTCACCAATGGCTTCGTGCATGATCTTGGCACCGACGGTGGAGTCAACACCACCGGAAACAGCACCAATGACCTCAGCAGTTGGACCAACCAATTGGCGGATTCTTGAGATCTCGGTGTCGATAAAGTTCTCCATAGACCAGTTGGTGGTAGCACCACAAATGTCGACAGCAAAGTTCTTCAAGATAATTTTACCTTGAGCAGAGTGAGTTACTTCTGGGTGGAATTGGATACCGTAGATCTTGTCTGATTCGTGAGCAATTGCTGCGTATGGGGAGTTTTCCGAAGTGGCAACAATCTTGAAACCAGTTGGCAAGTCGTGCAACTTGTCACCGTGAGACATCCAGACAGTAGAGTCGCTCACGTCCTTGAACAAAGGACACAGCTTCTCACCAATGTTCAAAGTAGCTTGACCGTACTCTCTCTTGTCACCACGTGCAACACCCTTACCATTGATCCAAGCCAACTCTTGCATACCATAACAGATACCCAAGATTGGAACATTCAACTTAAAGATATCATGATCAACATGAGGAGCATCCTCAGCATAAACAGAGTAAGGACCTCCAGATAAAATAATACCTGTTGGCTTCCAAGATAACTCTGAAATCTTCTGAGTACATGGCAACATCTCAGCATAAACATTGAACTCTCTCAAACGACGAGTGATCAAATGCGAATATTGAGAACCAAAGTCTAACACCAAAATGGTGTCGAAAACACTGGAGACTTCAGCTGGTGCGTCGGACATTGTATGAATTAACGTAGAATAGGAATGTAGGGGCTTCTGTTGACCAAAGAAACAAAAAAAATAGCAGACAAATCGGCTTCGATTCGACTCTTTATATGGGGCCAAGATTTGAAAAAAAATTAAGATGCGATGCTGTCACGTGTGACTTTTGACTCAGACTGTTCCAAAGGGGTTCCGAGGGAAGTTAAACGTTGATGTATTTTGTGTTTAGAGATTGGGGAGAATTGGTGTTTTTGAGGTTCAGTTTCTTTGGTTGGTTGATTGTATAATGTTGGTTAGGTGATTGTTAAAAGTTGGTTATTAATGACATTGTTAAGAGTTGGCTGTTGTATTGATTTATTGATTGAATGTCGTACTTTTTCTGTATCTTTGACTCACTTTTTCACTCCTAAATTGAAATATTGACTTTTAATGTGTGAATTTTAGAGAAATGACTGATCTTTAGATATACCTTTTCCAGATAGAAATATAAACGGAGATTGCCTGTTAAGTGGTTTAGTATAGTTACAAAGTTTGTTATCGTGGATCTTTTATTGTTTTTGTTGTGAGTAATTGATAATATTTGTTTGGTTATTTAAGATCAGTCATATGGATTTGTTGAAAATATATATTTATTAATTGAGTAAATCTTTGAAGAATATATCTGTATTGGATAAGACTTAATTAAGTATTTAATGGTGAGTCGAGGATTTAATCACTTAAAGTAGCTGAACAGACCAATCAGTTCAAGCTATCTCAACTAACCTCTGGCCCTGCAATGAATTTTAATAGCTATTACTTCTCAAGATCGCTCAAGTAGATTTCTTTCCTAAACACTTTTACCACACATTCTGTCAACCCCTCATACCTTAAATTTAAACTTCCTCAACAATCAATCATCAGGCAGGTAACTGCAAAGGTGTTCTCGCCTCATACAAATTTGTTTCCATTTGTGATACTTGTATTTGTGAAATTTCAAGACTATAATGTTTTTTTGCAGCCAACTTTAATAGATCTCTATTTAGTGTTAACTCCAATTACCTTACTTAAACGTACAACTTCATATAATGAAAGTACTTCAGCATACAAACTAATCCATTTTACAAACTACATTTGCATTAAGAATAAAAGTATATTTCATTAAAAAGTTACAATTATCTATCAATTTCTTATTGCACCTTACTAGAAGTAGCATCAGATAAATCAAGGGCATTCTTTTCCTCCTCTGCTTCTCTAAGTTTTTTCAACTTCTGATCACGATAGTCAAGATACAATGCAACTTGAGTCAAGATCAAACCAATCGACGAAAGAACAGCAGTGTAAGTAAACCCAATGAAATACCTTGGCTTATACTTAGTATCCCACAACAATATATTTGACCAGGCAGATATACAGTATGGGAGACAATTGGTTACCACAACCACGAAATTTCTCTTCATATCGTTTCCATAAAGAAGTCTGTTCACCCAAGAGAAGATGAATGGCTGTCCCCATGTTGTTGGCATACCAATCAAAAAGTATGAAAACCAGTGCAATCCTCTTGGAATTTCCCAATGTGCAAGTAATGCACACCCGATAATAAGACATACGAAGAATAAACTGACGAAAACATGGTTCTTTCTACCTCCTAAGAAATCATTAGTGTAGGCAAACACGATAGTCAAACCAATACCACACGCTGTCAATATCGATGGGTAGGAATTATACACACTGGATGGCTCCTTCAAGCTTATTTTCATCCAAGTGGTAAAGGTTGGTTGTGAATTAGCGGCACATGAATTATTGTAAGCCCAGAAGAGCAATGGGAAAACAAAGATATGCCACGAGTCAAAGAATGTCTTGATCTTTGCCCAAGTGTATGGAGTTCTTGTAGTCAACTCGGCTCCCAAAAGCCTACGTCTTTCAAGACCCACGAGCTTGTCTTCTTCTGTGAAATAGAACGCATCTGTAGTCAGAGGAGTGTTAGGATCAGTGAAGAGAGTGTAGAAACCGACAATTACCAGAATCACGGCGTCAAAAACAAACATCCACTTGAAAACAGGTAAGCTCGAGTTAGACAAAGTCTTATTTTTAATGATAGCTTGCTGTAAAGGCCCGGAAACAATAGAACTAAGATTACCAGCGATAGCCAAGAATGAACTTCTCTTGGACAATTCTGCTGTGGTATAGTTCGAGCCAAGAAGCCACTCCAAACCAGGAAAGTATCCCAGCTCAACGAATCCCAAAAAGAAACGGATGGCGTATAAACTCTGTATATTGTTAGCCTTGACAGTAATCATCAACAATGTCAAGAGTGCCCACAAAAACTCCAAGATTGCAAAATAAACTCTTGCAGACAACTTGTGCAAGATCAAGTTTGATGGAATCTGGCCAATAATGTACCCCACCGTCCATAAAGTGATCAAGTAGTTATACTGGTTACTGTTCATGTTGTAGTATTCGTCCATACCATTAACGTATGCAGTTGTAACGTTCGACTGGTTCAAGTTCTTGATGAAATAACCCAAGCACGAGGACGTCATCAAGAAGAAATCCAACTTGATCAAGTATCTCTGTTCTTTAGGATGCTTACCAGTACCATCCCAGATATACTTTTTGATTTTAAACCACTTTGAGTTCTTTCTGTACTCAATTTCTTCAGGTGTCAATTCCACCGATAAATCAACATATGGCCGATCAGTATCGATCGAAATCGTGTCCACGACAACTCCGTTTGTCTTTTCATTGCTTGACAATGAAGCAACATCTTGAGGGCCGCCTCTAGGAGGTACAACCTCCGCAGCCAAAAAAAAGGACTTGAAAGAAGATCCAATTCCCATGGTAGCTTGCTGGTATTATGTTTTCTACAGAATTAGAAGAAGATGATGTACATTGGCTATATATATACTATAATTTGAAGGAGGAGTCACTATGGAAATGCATTTTTATTTTTTTTGGTGTGGCTGCAAATTGCGTTTGATTTAGTAATTAACAGGGCTTCTTCGATAAGCACAAACAGGAGAGGTTGCAACATTGTGGAAATGATTCAATATAGATTAGTAGGAATCCCGTGCAGTTCACTAAGAGGCTAATAGACATCGATTGTGGTATACACCAGAATAACATATGATGCGACCAGTCACTTTTAGCTTTGACAAGACCTGTCATAATGTGAGGAACAAAACCAGGTGACAGATAAAATTCTTGTTGTGGAATGAAATTTCAGCAATGAAAACGTAGATTAACAAGTTGTTACCCTTAGATCAAATTACAAACTAGAAAGTGAACTTTCCACAGTTGGTTCATTGTTGTCTCAAAATTATATAACCACAGTACATTGAGATTTTGTTATCAGTAGATTATGTCAAAACTGGGAGGCAATGCTGACATGTTGCACCTGAAAAAGCAACCAAAGTGAAAGTGTGGTATACGGACATGTGTTCAATTATCCGGTATTTGTGAGCAGACATTAATCAGAGAATTGGAGGAGACAACTAGATCGTAAGATTGTACTAGTATTACTACAACTGTGGGATGTTTTACCGAACGGGAGATTGCTCTAATGGCCAGATCAATTAAGTGAAGACCCTTATAAAAGCCACTCTTATTAAATACTTTCCGGAACAGGAGCTATGATCTGCTGTGTTTTCTCAAGGCTCTTAATCATTAGAGGTAAGTGAACGTGCTGGTATAATTACGCTTAGTAAATGAAAAACTAGAAAACGGCTTGGCTGAAGAGTATTTCACAGTATTCCAGTTTTAGAAAAACCTTCTAAGCAACTAGTTGATATGTAGTTTGACTAAGAATACTAATCTTTTTCATAAAATTAATAATACAAAAATAATGAACGCTATTGTTCTTTCTTGGAGCAAAATAGTCATTTTATCGTTTTAAGTCTTGCAAAGTAGTTATAAAGCATCAGTTCACAAAGACTCTATCTGCGTATCCACACATTGGTATTGATTTCTTTTGCAGTTACTTCCACCTAAACCTAAAATTATCAAGTAGTACTATGCCATTGCCGGATATTAAATAACTATTACTTCCGAGATGGTTTGGACTAGGGTATTATTTCCTTGTGGAACTGAGTTAATTTTTTTTTGACTAATGATAAGATCTGGACCTAAGGATCTAGCCCCACAGTTTTAGCCGTAAGTGAGATCACCTTTCAAATCGTTTATCTGCTCTTCGCTAAAATTTGTACATGGAATACGGTATGAAATTGACAACAGTGTTGAGAAGGGGTAGAATATAGTACAACTCGGGTTATAAAGTCGTCTAACATTTGGAATACGTAACGATTATATGCACTAGTAAAGAAACCATGACGAAAGTGTAGGCTTAGATTCCTTTCACCTCTATAGCACCTAAGCATCTTGACATTGATGAATGTTGACATTTAAACTTTAACTGATACCCTAAACCTTGAGTTTTGTCGTCTTCTAATAAAAGGAATCGGCATTCTTCTCAATAATCTGTGTATGTAACCAGCTGTTCTTATTCCTACCTGTGCGCTGTCTCTGAATCTCATTTCCGTAGAAACTGAGCCTCCAAGTGAAAACCTTGACCTTCGAATCAACGAAATGGAGGTACTGTTAAGTTTGCGACGAGATGTGAAACATCCAAAATCTGAAACGTACCGTCTGGTGAATGGTAATGATAGTGATCTTTTAAACCTTTTCCATCTGCGTTTACGAGTGATTCTAGGGGGCGGGAGGGATCGCATTTAGTATTTTAATCTTCACTAGTGTACAAATCTATTTGTGTTCAATCAGCACAATTAATTTATTATTGTACAAATGATTTTAACCTTGGTGAGCTACATTTAGAGGTTGATACTGGTAATTCAATGAGATGTGTGCTATTCTAGACACCAAATAGTCTATCGGACAGTAGTGCTTGAACACTATACCTGTTTGGGACTGGCTGCAAAAAACTATCTGCAGGTCATCTCATAAGGTATAATGAACACCTATCTTTTCATCAGAGCAAAGTAAAGACTATCAGTGCCAATTAATGTTGCATATACTTACAACAAGATACTCAAGGAAGTCTGTATTAAGAAGTTTAGAGTAGTCCTACAGAAACCGAAATTTTAATTTTAATCACTATTCGCCACTAGCAGCCAGTTAGAAAAGCATATTTTGCTGCCACTGTGAATTCGACCTAATAGCTCCACCATTAAAAGAGCCAACAATTGTAGGTAGTAGTTGATCAGATTTAACTTGTCTAATCATGGTATCAATAGCATCCAATAGGTGCCGTGTCAAGTTCATTAAACAATGACCGCTCCTGCCAAAAATAATATTGCTAATTTCTTCCAGGTGCTTATATGAGAATCCGCTGCTCCAGAGACAGGTTTACTTGGTTTTGTTGCACTCGATGAGATTGAAGTAGAGGTTAATTGACTTGAGGTTAACGTTGGAGTCAAGCCATTTCCACCACTTGTTACTCCACTAGCCAGCGGTGCGGGAGCCACCTGTTGAGTCAATGAAGTTGCCCTATAAGTTACCGATTCTGCCTGTTGAGATACGGTTACCGCTTGCTGAGATACTGTTGTTGCCACTTGCTGAGATACTGTTGTTGCCAATTGCTGAGATACTGTTGTTGCCAATTGCTGAGATACTGTTGCCACTTGCTGAGATACTGTTGCCACTTGCTGAGATACTGTTGTTGCCACTTGCTGAGAAAATGTTGCCGCTTGGCGAGATGTTGCCGCCTGTTGAGATACAGTAGCTACCTGCTGAGATACAGTTTCCGTCTGCTGATATTCTGAAGCATACTGTAGGGTAAACGAGATTTGGGAAAGTGAGCTTGCCAGCAGGGTTGCAGGGGATGCCAGAGGAACAGTAGAAGTTATCACATCAACATTTGAGTCACCATTAGAACCTGCTTGGGCAATTGAGATTTCCTTGTCTTCTAAGTCCATAACCAGGTAAATGCTTCTTAAGATATTGTCACCAAGCACAAATAGAACGTCAGATGGATAAATTCCAACAAAACACTTATCATCGCCAACTACTAAAGAGTTTACCAGAACTGATATCACCTGTCCGCTGAAAGTAAATAGCAAGGAAGTTTGAGAGGAGTCCAGCGGGCAGTCAATTTCAATACCATCGTCGGTTACCCTTCCCTGTAGAAGTTGAGCAATACCTGAGACTGTGTCTTCTGGAAGAGCTGAGAAGGTTGAACCTGAGTCGAGTATTACGCCCACCAGACCCGCCAATAAGTTCTGACTTCCTGAGTCTACTTGCAAGGAGTCAAGCAGAATAGCCAATCGAACGATTTCGTTAACCCCCTGGACAGTATCGTAAGGAAGACTAACAGCTGGGAGCGTAATCAAATCACCCGTGTACTTAGAGTGGTCAAGTGCTCCAAAAAGTACACTTCCTTGTGTATCTCCTAAACTTAAAGAGTAAACTACCTTGTTGATGAGGCCTTGTTCCTTCATTAACATTGGGACATTTGCGTACGAAAACTGATGTCCTCCATTATTATTATTTGAAGTTTCAAGGTCTCTCATACCAATACCTAACACACCTGCCGCGATGCTGGAGACGTTTGCCACTACAATATTGGCCTGCTTCAAGGTAAGAGAGGTCCCAAAAGTGACATCAGCTTGTCCAAAAGTACCATAACATCCAGAACCATCCACATAACTAATATAAAACGCAGGATCAGAGACGTTTGCTTTGAAGGCTCCTGCAGTTCCCGTATTGAATGACCCGAACTGAGTACACGTATCTGTAGTTCGTATTGATGCAGTGGGTGTCAACGAAACATAGCTTGTGCTTCGACCATGGTATGATTCTACCGAGTTTGCGGAATAGCCCTCCTGCACCGCATCATCTTCTTCTTCGTAAGCAATACACACAATATCGGATGATGGAACCCATAAATCTGATGAACCAGTGTCTATTTGAACATCGATTTCATCGTTACCAATTTTGATAGTAGCGAGATATTGAACGTCTTGCCACTCGACATCAACTTCACCGGAACCTCCTCTAGAGCGTAGCAACCTTTTAGCATCATTACTCCGATGGATATCAAATTCAAGGTGGACAGACCCATCGGGTCCAGCAACTGCTTCAACTGCTGCAATGATTGCAAAAAAAGAGACGATCCCCCACTTCATTTGATTTTTAGTTAATGTATTTGCTGTATAGTAAATCAAAAAAAAAACGAAACTAGCTGCATCTAGCTCTACATATATACTTCTCTTTCAATGAGACGAGACTATTTAAAGGTGTATCCCAAGTCATCAGAATACTCGAATTATCCAGCCTTTACCGGCACCGACCCCCAAAATGTTACGAATTTTCGGGGTAATTACCTTCCAAACAAAAATAACCACTTACGAATAATACTCTTACGAGCTAAGCCCTGCGTTATTTTAAACAATTCAGCCATCGGAGAGTAGAGCTCAGATGCCGTTCAAGATTTCAGCTTGAGCTTTTGCTTTACTGCCAAGTGTTCGCAATCAATGGGCTTCGTTTTTGCAGCCATTCCTGTCAATCCTAAAGGGGATTTTTAGAGACTTGTCTACATTTTTTGTCTTGAAATTGCTAGACCACTACAATTATTGAAAATCTAGAGTCCAGAGAGCTTATTTCGTCGGTCATCATTGTTACAGCCCCGCAGGCTTTTGCTATCTGCCGTCACTTTCCAGACATAATGTCTTTAGTTAAGTCAAGCTCGAATTATCCGCTGTGCGTCGGTTTAAAGATTTGACATGTGGGTTCTAATTTAAATTTTCAAATACGAGTGTAAGTCTTTCCAACGTTTATTAAATGTGGAGATGCTGAGTGCGTCATTGGTTTTGCACCTGGCTTATATTTTATACCCTTTCAACTCTTTCAACAATTGAATAACCGATTCTCTTCACCATTGACCAGAAATAAAATTAGGTCACTTACAAGTTCAATCTAATGCGTTGATATTGAATGCAAAAATCATGCTATAAAGCTGAACTGCCTTAGAGTCGTTAATTCTTCTAGTAGTTGTGTTGCCAAAAATTTCTCGTAAATCCACCTAAGCTAATTCTATTCATTAGTTTTTAATTGAAGCATTACACAAATTTAGATTAAAAAATCAAATTGATAAGCTAAAAGCAGTATATGAAGTCCCAGCAGGTTCAGGGCACAGTAAGTACTGGATTAGTTAGATGTAATGAATGACAAATTATTCTCTCAAGTGTCAAGGTACAGTGTTTGAAGTTGCAAGTGACTATTTCGGCGGAGCATTCATATGTTGGTTGTTCCCAAAAGTTGACTACAAGTTGGGAGAAATCCGTTGGATTCACGCAAGTGTGATATCGTAGCTCACAGCCACATTGTATGCTTTTGACAAGTCAAACAAGTCATACTTAAAATTCTTGTCAATGTGCAGAAGCAGTTGAAGCGAACTAAACATCTGATCAGTGGCATTCAATATATGAACTGAGCCCTAGTTCAGTTGATGCCTTTCTTTTGGATACTCAAAATGTTTTGTAACTAAATCTCATAACCCAGTTTAAACTGCTGAAAAGTAAAGGAGCTAAGGTGAACTGTAAGTTAAACTTTTGTTTTATTATTGACAATATAGCCGTGATGTATTGGTGGTTGACAAAACATTTCAAGTATTATGTAGTAGTATCATCTAGACTCTAAAATTGAACAAAAGATGAAGTCTGAGCTTTGATGTTTAATATTACTAGGGAGATACCAAGACAATCTCATAGTGTGTCCCTGGTTAATGATTGAGATGTTAACAACAAACACAACTACAACATTAGACTACTATCAAGGCACGTTGTCTATAGTAAAGCGGTCACATGTTCATACTCATTCTAGAAGAATGTGTGCTCTTAACCAACGTGCTCCAGCCGTAAGTTTCTATAGGTTAGGTTCCCTTACCCTTCTTATCATTAACCTAAGAATGACTTATAAGTTGCATGGAGAATTATTTGAGGCTTGGTATTGAGTGTAATGACGTAATTTTTAATTATACGTGAACCCTTTGTAAAAGACAGACACTAATTATACGTGATGTAACTCAATACATAAGTAGACAGTATCCATTCTGATTTTACTGACTAAATATGAAGTTTACAATAATATTCACAGCTTGTTATCTAGCTCTAGGTGCTTTTGTTTCAGTAAATACTAATGACCATGACGCTTATATTGGAGAAGCGATTGAAGATATTCTCATACAATCAGGTGAATGCACCAAAAGAGTTACTATGGACGATCATTCTGCAGTAGAGTACTGTTTAAATTTAGATGAGAATGCTCAAGAACTCATTCTGGATTTGAAAAAGCGACTTGGAAGTAGCGGAGGGGGAGGTGGTAGCGGTGGAAAGGGTGGAGGACTGTCGAGTGGATCTAGTGGATCTAGTGGGTCGAGTGGGTCGAGTGGGTCGAGTGGGTCAAGTGGATCAAGTGGTTCAAGTGGTTCAAGTGGATCAGGGTCGAGTGGGTCTCTGTCAGGTGGATCAAGTGGAAGCAGCAGTTCCGGAAGTGGGAGTGCTGGAGGGTCATCTGGAAATAGTGGAAGTCCGCCACCTTATAGTCCAGGTACAGCTCCACCACCATATTCTGGAGGGTCTAGTGGTTCTAGTGGCTCTGGAAGCACAGGAGGATCATCTGGAAATAGTGGAAGTCCACCACCTTACAGTCCAAATGCTCCTTCTCCGAATTCCGGTAGTGGGTCTAGTGGATCTAGTGGGTCTAGTGGATCTAGTGGGTCAGGTTCCAATATAGGTGGCGCCGTAGCAGGTGGTGCTATAGGTGGTGCCGCTGCTGGAGGCGCTATTGGATATGGTGGAGGTTCTGGTGGAAGCAATAGTACCAACCAAAATAGCTCAACTTCTACATCTTCCACTTCTTCTACATCTTCTACATCCTCCTCTTCTTCTACTAGTTCTCAAAAAGGTGCTGCTGTTCTTAGCATTCCCAATTCTAATTTTGGATGGGTTGTGCTGATAGCAGTTGCCTCATTAATATTTTAAAGTTGTGTAACTCAACGCTTTATTTAACTCAAACTTTATATTAACATAACGCTAAACATTACAATCATCTTTTGTGGTCACTATAACTGCTGATACTTATTCTTAACTTTAGGTTTATCTTGAAAGAATTCCGTTTCAAATGATTTTTGGCTGCAAAATGGTTCCAGAAAGAAAAAGAAGGAACTTGCGAAGGTAGGCTTTTAAATATAATAATGACAACCATGTTTTCCTTAAACTGGCGAGTCCTCAGAAATTACAAGCCAGTAGCATACATTATGTATAACGGTCACTTGAATCTAAAAACATTTAATAAGTTTATTTTGTAGTCAAGTATATCTTTGTTGCACGAGGAAGTGAGTACTGTTAAGTACATGCTTTATATTTAAATTAATCTTAAACACCACTGATTTAACAAGTAATTTCCAAATTAAAAGAGATTGTAATAATCTAATGCAAAATTGTATCAGTATTTCATCTAGTATCAAGAATTGAACTCTAGAAGTCAAGCATACAAAATAATTAAATTCTAAGGCTTTAAAAATCAAAACATCTTAAAATGTAGAACCATTCATCGTCATTTACCTTCAAATTATGTCTCACCAGTAATGGCCAGACTAGTTGCTTCTTCTGACCACAAACAAAGGAGACTTAGAATAACTAGATTCGATAACTATTTAAACTGAAGCATTCATGGTCGACTTACAAACAAACTTTCCAATATATTATTTACTGTAAATCATTTTCACTTTAATTACCCAATTATAACTCCCCCATCCATCCGCCTACCAATCAAACTACCAAATCTAACACTCTCGTCTTCCCCACTATACTCATCTCATTAACCAATTCACTCAGACGTATCACGTGATCTATTTTTCAAGATATCGAGATGAGCTTAATTTTTTTGTCCTAAATATTTCAATCAATTCAGTAACGATGTCCGACACCAAGAATCAGGTGAAGATCTCTTTCTTCACGAAGGAAGAAGATGAAAGCTTGCAAGTTTCTGACGCACCACTTTTTGTTCCTATCTCACTTAAAAGATATGGGTTATCAGACCTTGTGAATCAATTATTGAACCAGGACAAGGAAGTTGAAGCTATTCCATTTGACTTTTTAATCGATGGAGTTCTTTTACGTACATCTGTTGAGGACTACTTGACTAAGAACGGGTTATCCAGTGAAACTTATTTAAATTTGGAGTACACTAGAGCTGTTTTACCTCCTTCGTTCTTGGCTTCTTTTAACAATGACGACTGGATCTCGACATTGGATGCCATTAACCCACTGCAAGTTATTAATAGGTTATCTGTACAACAGCCCAAAATCTTGGCTGGTTCTTATGATGGGATTGTCCGTACCTACAACATGTCTGGAGCTGTTGAAAAGCAGTTTGTTGGACACTCTGGTTCTGTCAGATCTGTAAAGTGGGTTTCTCCAACTAGAATAGTCTCTTCAGGTAACGACAGACAAGTTAGATTATGGAAAACTTCTGTTGACGGCCATACTGAAGTGGGTGAAGACGATGAAGAAGAACCAGAAGACGGAAAGACATTGGCGATCTTAGAAGGCCACAAGGCTCCAGTTGTATCGTTAGCTGTAGATATCAAGTCACTGCGTATATTATCAGCAGGTTACGACCACGCCATTGGATTCTGGTCTACCAACTATAAGGACATGACTGCAATTCAAGCTATGGAATACGACTCGAACGTGATTTCATCTGCCCTGAAAAAGAGAAGAAAGATGGCATTGCAAGACTCTACAGTAAGACGCCGTTCGCCACTTTCGCTCTTGGAGTCTCACACTCAACCTGTTGAAGACGTCATATTCGACGCTGGAGACAACACCGTTGCATACTCGGTTTCTCAGGACCACACAATCAAGACTTGGGACTTGGTCACAAGCAGATGCGTAGACACAAGATCAACTGGCTACTCGTTATTATCGCTCTTGCAGTTGCCAACTAAAAACTTGTTGATCACCGGATCCTCTGCACGTCACATTAACGTCCACGACCCACGTATTACATCACAAACTACAGACCAAACTAACAGCACCAAATTGATTGGACACACAAACTTCGTGGTGAGTCTCGCTGCATCACCAAACAATGACAACATGTTTGCCTCAGCCTCTCACGATGGAACAGTCAAAGTCTGGGATGTTAGAGCTGATAAATCGTTGTACACTATTGTAAGACAAGACGCTGAAAAGGGTCAAGATAAGGTATTTTCAGTCTCCTGGGACAAGGATATTGGAATCATCAGTGGAGGACAAGACAAGAAGTTGCAAATAAACAAGGGTTCCGACATTTCGAAATAATAGATTTGTATTTTAATACTATTTACCATGATAATTTCCAGTAGAGTTGACTGTAGAGTTTAGTAGGGATATAAATACTGAAATTAAACTATTGGTATGTGGGTTCTCGTTGCAAAACTAAACATGGGTGCAAAACTAGTTTACAGTTATCGTTTGGTGTATTTAGCGATGATATTACATCGCGTATATTAATTTCTGTCTATTCAACCTAGAGGGTTGCAATAAATATTCAACTGTCTTCCCACTGGAAGCACAAAATATGATCATATACTATTTACATAAAGATTATGAGGAACAAGAGACTCCACATGATAAGATTAAATTGAGAAGCTTCCTTCTATTTGAGATTCCAACAGGTTTCACTTAATTTCATTTTCCTTTCTCTTAGACAGCCACATTTCCAACCCGTAATATCCCTGCCACATACTTTCTCTATCAGTTGCGTACCCCACCAAACCATTTTCTCCAATATCTTTATTGGACAAGGTATTGGTGTTGTCTACGTCGATCCAACCCATTCTTTTGCGTACTTCTTTGATTTCTTCTCCATTCAATTCAACTTGTGCAGCAGAACCATATTTCAATGGACCCACGTTAATCCAGAATCCATTGCGGATTCCGTTTCTTGGTTTGGGTGTTGTTAAGTTCAGGATACTGTCAAAGTAATCCATGAGGTTTTCAGCTGTATCTATGAAGAAGGCACTTACTATGACCACGTTTTCAATTTCTTGTTCGCTTGCTGGGGTTGCAAAGTATCTGAAGTCGTCCAAGTGGAGGTGTAAGTTTTCAGGTTGTTGAACTGTGTTCACTTCAGTTTGTCTGAATTGAGCGAGGTTGTTTGTGAAGTTGGAGCATGAGTGAACGGCAGGGAGTAGTTTTAATTTCTGGTTGTCACTTGAATACATGAATCGGTGTGCTGAGTGCATCAATCCCGAGTATTCAACAGCATGGACAGAAGCAAACAGATTACCATCTTTGTTTGCTTTAGCGATCTCATGGGCAACACGTCCGACACCAGATCCAGGAACAATTACGCATGTTTTGCTTCTCTTGTTTGAAGGAATCAATCTGTTCAATTCACGTTCAATGTACGTAAGCATGGGTTCCGTTTCCAATTCACCTTGTGGTGTCCAGTCACGTACAAAATGGCTCAATGATTCTATGACACGGTAGTTTGAGCTCGAGCTATTAGACGAAGTTTCATTTTTCAACATTTGGAAGTTCTGGTACGTAACTCCATACTGCTGTATAGCATTTGTAGCAACTGCACTGAGAAACTTTTGATTAGTTTGGATAGCATTATCGACCTTCTTCAATTTATTAAGATACCCCACTTCTTCACATAGTTTTTGTTGTCTCCAACTCATTAATTTGAATAATCGGCGTCTTCGGTCGTTCAGTTTCTTAGACTCGGAGTTGTAAGCTTGTAAGGATCTGATTGCAGAAAGGAGTTCAATCTTGGATGTCGGACTTAATGAGGAGAATTCGAGGGGGGAAGTTGCAGTAGGTGCAGCAAAAGCACCAGAAGTATGATCATGTCTCTTGAACCCTCTAAACACAACATCAATCAAACCAAAAGCTTTTGGTAGAAGTAAAGTTTGAACTGTTCTCGTTCGAGAAATCATATTAGTACCAACGAACACGGCAGTTAAAAGAGGAACCCGCGGAGAGAGCGATAAGTACAGTAACACAATATAAATGGCAAACGAAGACACACACGCAACAACAACAATATCCTGATCCCTCAAGTCCCTCATGCTTGATAGGCTAATCAAAAATGTGGAAAAAACATCACTATTGTGAAGGTCGAATTCGGAAATAACTGTGAAACAAGAGGTTATTAGATTGAGGATTGCAAGGGGTATAAAAGAGGTTAAGGGTCGTTATTATTGGGAAAGATTATAAGAAAATATGAGTTCAGAATATGAATATGATGATGTTACACCTGTGAAACTTAATGAGGAGGAGCCTCAGCTTTGTCAGATCTTGTATGATGCAGAGTTCAAACAAGTGATGGGGACATTGTTGGCACTTGCTAAGAAGGAGGAGTATTCGGAGAGGGCATTGCATCTTACAGAGGAGGGGATTGATTTATTGGCATCTCACTATACGTTGTGGATGTACCGGTTTGATATCTTGAGCCATTTGAATAAAGACCTTTTTGAAGAACTCGACTGGTGCGAGCAGATTGCGTTAGACAACGAGAAGAATTATCAAATATGGAACTATAGACAGTTGGTGATTAACAAAATACGTAAAGACTATGCTGATGGGAAATCAGACAGAGTTTTTGAACCGCTGAGAGAATATCCTGTTATCAATGCTATGCTTGATTCAGACATGAAAAACCATCATGTATGGTCTTACAGGAAATGGTTAGTGCAAGAATTCAACCTTTTCCATGATGAAAAAGAAGTTGCATTTGTAGACGGAAGCATCTTGATTGACTTCAGAAACAACTCAGCTTGGGCCCACAGATACTTTGTTAAATTTGGAAACCCAGCATTGGTAGACAAAGCCCTTATTGACGCAGAAGCAGATTATGCAAAGGTCATCATTGAGAAATCGCCACAGAATCCATCTTCATGGAACTACTTGATTGGAGTTCATGAAAAGAACAACCGTTCCTTAGTTGAATTAGAAGGATTCTGTCTACAACTTGTCGACTTGAAGGAAGGGATAATAAAAAGCTCATTTGCTTTGGAATTACTTGCTAGAATATACAAACAACAAGAAAAGTATACCGATTCTGTTAGATTATACGATTTACTTGGCTCGAAGTACGACCCGATCAGATCTAACTTTTGGAAATTCGAAGGAGATAGAGTTAGAGAGTTAATCAAATAGCAAGGATATTAAAAGGATTTAATCTTGTATTCTTTTACCTCAATAATTAATCTTATAACCTTGTGATACAATAAATGAGCATCATCATGGTAGCATGCTCATTTTGAGTTGCTCACGAATTAAGAATTGATATTCACAATATCAAAATACACAATCCATGGTTTTGAATCCCTAGTAAGTGCAGTTAAAGGTTTGTAGCAGATTTTTCAGCACAGCTGAAAAATCATCAACCAATTGTTGCACCCACATTTGCTCATACCTCCTAACCCCTCCTTATTGTTCATGCCAAGACCAACAAACATGAGCTCTCAATCAATGTGTTTAAACACATACAATTCTTTATAAATCCTATTGCACAAGATCTTTGTATACTCTTTTCTTGAGGTTGCATTGTTTTGTATTATTATTAATTGCTATATGGTAGCCTAGTATTCGATACCACTGCAACGGAACTCGTAACTCGATCAATTGTCAAACCATTATCCTTGACCTATTAATAGAACACCATTCTATTATCCTTGATTGTATAATCACACTCAAGATAACCGAGGCGATTTCTCTTGTTCTTCTCCCTTGCTACTCCCTAGATGTTGTCAAAACTACAAAGCACATTAATTATATTACACAATTATAGCGTAAGAACATTGCCTTAAAAAACAAGGATCCTCAAATGCCTGTTCCCCACAATGATAGAATCAACGGTGATTTAGCATAGGCCGTTGATGCCCCAATTATCCCCCAAATGAACTTTCGGCTAACAGTGTAAACAGTTTAAATGTTTATACGATTTTGTGCATTGTTTTTTGCAGCCAGTGTAAATGTCCAGGGATAATAGTGGTTCAAGAGTTGTCTTTACCATCTTGCAAGGGTACATCTTGCTTGCAAGGATATATAACTTGGTCTGTCTTGGGTCATAACCCTTTTAGGATGCTACATTCCATGCTGATATCCGAAGACAACTAAACAGTATTAATTGAGTAAATACTTGAACATAAATGCACATTTGATGTAGTGAAACCAAGTATTAACAGACCGGGAATCCTTCTTTCGGATAGCCAAGTTGAGCATGCATCAGATCCTTTTCAACCAAACTTTTCACGTTGGAAGGTTATGTTAACCTTTTTGAAAAACCTCGGAGGAAGAAGTTAGAGGAGGAGTCATACCTTTCAAACATCACCCCAGAATTCTTTTCAACCTTTTGCCATTCTCAAACTCTTGGTTACTCCTCCTCTACTCCTCAAATTCTATGCTTACATTACCCACAGGGTTCTACCATCAGAGATGAAACACCAACCACCCCAGAATACAATCACTTGTTCATCCTTCTAGGTAATCCAACTGCTCGAATCTTCTGTTTACTATTTCGTTTTGGCGAGGCTGCACGTAATCTGAAACAGGCCCAAGGTTCGGAGGAAACATCCCAGATTGTGCCCCACGTTCAAATGCATGGCTTATAGCAATCGATAAACATGCACAATTACAAATCACGTGCAACGCCTAAATTCGGTTCAATGTGGCATATGTGTATAAGACGTCAAGAATCGGTGAGTCGCAGTATGAAGGCCTAGCCAAAGGTACGCCAATCAAATCGCGTTCAGTTGCTTGGGCTCACTCCACGCCACTTCTGCGTGTTGGGTAATACACATCTGTACTTGGGAATGTATAAGAGATGATAAGACACACTCACCCTATCTTTTTTGTTGGACGACTGTACTTCTTTTTTCATATCCCATAGCCTATATCTCATATTTACTTCTACATACACCAGTTCATATACATACACATTTACATATAAATGCACATACATATACACCCATATTCTTACAACTTCGAAACTTTACTAAAACCTCCTTCCGCCAACTCCCACCATCAGCTGCTACTCTCCAGATTGGATCACTAAAAATTTTGTTGTTAAGAGGACGGATCTCCATCGTTGCACAGTCAATCTCAGTAAAGTCATACTGCATCACATATTTTGACTCGCAAACTCTAATTGGTTTAGGGAGACACCTACGGATTAGTGGATCCCATTTCTCACCGGAATCGGTCAATTCCACTCTCCTCTCTCTCTAATCTTATTATTCCACCATGCAATTCCTCTCAATAGGGTGAAAAAAAAAATTATGGCAACAAAAACATTTCGACCTTCTAGGGCAAATTACTGGACTCGCAACACGTCCAGTTCCCCCTTTCATTTGGCTCTCTATCTACGTGGATTCCTCCTCTTTCTTCTTCTCCCCTCCCCCTTGGTCGCGTTCGCGTTGACTACCTTGAAACACTCCTTCATCATCATCGACGTTTCACACTACTTCCATCCTCTTCTATCCAATAAATCTTCTTTGAACGCTGTGCGTTTTGTTACTCTACCTATGTGCAGTTTATGAGTCTTACTCTCCTTTAGATATGAGCCTACCAAAAAAAAAATAGCCCCAAGCAAGGGAGGTAATACAAAGCGTAGTAACACAATACTGGGCTAATTCCCACACTCCATTAACATCCATTTAACTCCACATAGTCTCTACACTCTAAACCTTAAAGTCTCGCAATCCAGGTTTCCCCATCCCCATCCACCGTCCCCATTTTCAACAACAACAACCCAAAACTCCACACAAGTCGTTGTCCTTCCACACAATAGTGGGGAGGAGGGGGGGCCAATCACCAGGCTTAACCAAAAATTTCCATATCTCTCCCAAATTGGCAGAGCGGATAGAAAAAGAAAAACAAGCAAACAGCTAAAAAATATTTCTATACAGTCAAACAACAGTTATTTTTTACCAGGTGCTTACCAACTTTTTGGCACACCACTCAAAAGTAGCCAACCTTAAATGGCACATCCATTTATATGGAGGGCAAATCTCCCCGAATTCGATAACCTTCAAGATACCGGTGCTAGCGACCGTATTGGTGACAATAGTTGAAAAGACTACCATTCAAATAGACAAAACAAAAGCGTAAACAAGAGACAATCTAGTACAATCGCAACAAGTTCAAAACAAACACACCCACAGCAATACTTAAAGGTGAAATATAACCCAATAGGTGAAAGATACCCTAAAGGTGAAATTCATTTGTTTACATAAAGGTCCAAACATTAGTTGGATACCCTATTGTCGATTCTGTTGTGAGTAAATACCAACCTAACCTATTAGAACTAAAACCTTGGTGTGTGTGACTTCAACTATTGATAAATTCATACCGATTGGGACACAACTGAAATTTTTTTTTCCTTTATCCATCACACTTTATATATATATACCATGAACGATTTCAGTGGTTTGGGTATAGTCCTAGAGGAGAAGGAGCCATTGCTGAAGACGACTGCATCGCCTGTCATGGATCTCGAGCAACCACCTTTGGCTGATAAGTATTTCAGCCTTCATAAAAATAATCACAATCTGCTTCATAATCACCACATCAACACACACAACACACACTCCCAGTCTGATAACCATCATGAGGAAGAAGAGGATGACGAACTGAGAGCGAACAAGGACACAAAGGGATCTCTGGGAGCAACTGAGATCTTGTTACCTCCGTTGCCTAACGTGGACTCGTCTGAAACTACTTCGCTTACCAACTCTGGTGTGTATTCTCCACAATCGAAGAAACATGACTTGGATAACGAAGACTTCGAGGAGGAAAAGTCAGACTTGTCTGACCTCCTCTTTCAGAACCCAAGTGTCAAATATGAGTTGGATTCCCCGAGCCTTAACTTGAGTGCAAGCTTCCAAATGTTCCCTTCACTCACATCTTCAACAACAAACCTTTCAGGAATTCATTCGCCTTCCTCGAACTCACAGCAAACTTCAACAACACCATCGTTAAAGTCAGGAGTAACATCATCTTCATTCCCAAACTTGAGTTCTTTCTTCAACCAACTGACTGCATCGTCCTCTACATCAATCCAAGGACAACAAACCTCCTCCAACTCAGCTTTCCCATTGAGAAGATTGAAAAGCTTGAAAAATGGCATAAGAAAGTTGTCTTTGGGGCTGTCAACTCCAGTCCCAACTCCATCTCCAACCCCTATTGCCACCGTCAAACCTACTTTGAATCCTATTCAAACAGACTTGAAAGAAGTATGCCATGTCCGCCATAGCCATAACTCGTCTCGTCTGTCAACTACATCCACATCATCCACTTCCAGCATTGCAAGCACCAATCTGAATGTGGTCCCTATGGCTCAACCAACACTCACACACAGTAAAATTTCTAGAAGAAGAACTCCTTCGACACTGGCTGCATTGTTGACACCATTAACTCCACCCTTAACATCGCCAATCATCACACTCCTGGAAAACTTGTCGAGCTCAAAGAAAGCCTTGACCGATATCGAGCAAAGTTACTTTGACAGCTTGAACATGAAGTTGATGAATGGTGAAAGAACCGAACGCAACGCGTCCATTTCCCTGGACTCTTCGTCCGTGTGCTCCCCACCTGATATTTCAAGAAGCAGAGTAAGTTCAATCTCAGAAATCTCTAGTTCCTCAGAATTGATCAACTACTCTAGCTTCTTGATCCAACAGAAAAAGTCCTTTACTGAGGCTTTCAACATGACCAAACTGCACTTGACTCAAAGTGGTTGGTGCTCCGACCACGACTTGAACAACTTGCAATTACAACAAGATACTCAGTTATCGCAGATTGATACAAAACTTCTTCAAATTGAAGAAAAGTTAAACTACGACTACGGAATCACTTTGTTAAACAACAACTCAACAACAACTTCCAACATCCCACACTCCAGAATCAAAGAATTGTCAGGCGAAGGATCATTTCCTATCAGCCCGACATTGAAAGTTTTGGAGAGCAGATGCTTTTCATTCGCAGATGTCTAGCTATATTCTGCAAGTTTTTTTGGAATAATCAGTTGATAAGATCAACTGAAAAGTCCTTACTATTCACCTGTTATGTCCTATCATTTGTGATGCCAACACCCTTTTTATGATAACGCTTTTACGATTACTCTCACGATTCTTTTATTTGATTGGCTATTTATTAAATCTGGTTAAAATGCTAATAGAGGTTGATTTATTTTACATAGATCTAATATACAAAATTTATAATGAAAAATTAATAGTAGATGAGTAGCAGATGACTCAAAACAGGAGTCAGAAATTAAGATAATGCAGCAGCAAGCCAAGACCTAATTACATAGATGTGCGTTGGACACTACATGGTAAGCTATTTAAAAACTACTCTTTGCATGGCAAGTTAATTAGGTCCCTCGGATGAAATAAATGAGTTGCCATGCAAAGGGCAGATCTTGTGGCACACTGTGTTTACTTCTCAGGCGGGCATTCTGCCCAGTACCTATTGTCTTTAAATAGATATATTTGAAGTGATTATTCACTTGAAATTTTTCACAGTGTCAAAAGCAGTGACATTACTAAGATAACAATAGGTTTATCAACAATCCTAGAGCACTTCAAGACTGAAACTTGATGAAGGAAGGACAGTCTTAGTTGGGGGTCCATCTCCGTTTTATTTTGTGTGCAACTCGAGCAGCAAAAGACCAAAGTAGATGATTTTGTAGGTAAACCCTATTGCGGGTGATAATACCTAACACATTGAAGGTGATAACTCCAGATTGAAAGGGATATACTCCTAAATAAGGGTGAATTGTTCTGAAGAAAAGGGGTTGGGGGATTTGATGTGATTACAGGGTGCCATTTCAGGTGAATTCGTAACGTCAAGTATCACTGGCAATTTTTGATGCACAAGTACAATTATTCTTTCAACAGTATTAGTAACTATTGTTAATAACAATCATCATCCTTCTAGACGATTTAACTTAGATAATCAACTTGAGAGCGTTCCGATACTAAAAGAACCTCCAAATTTTACAATTTACATTTTTCTTCTTTGATTAGAATATACCGATCACGTAAGTCCAAGAATACTACCATGCCAATATTAGGCCAGTAACCTGGTATGAGGTCGTGCTTCGCGTTCTTCTCGCTTACCTTTTCCCCTCCGTTCATTCATTATAGTAAATGGCGCAGTGAATAGGAAGCTTTCGTATCAAAGAAGAAGAAGAAAACGTTAAATTTTGTCATCGCATGCAAATTTTTATACCATTCGCTTTGGTGGGTCAACAAAAAAAAATGCACTTTATAGCCCTAACTTCACGCAAGGTTAAGGTATTATTGTATGATATCCCTTGATGATTGTAATCTAATCTCCTCAATCTTTCTTCGAAGCATTCGGTTTCATGTCTATGGGCATTTTTGTTATGCTTATGCTAGATATCACCCCTCGGTTGAATCTGGAAGTCTTGTTTCCAGAATGGATGTTTTGATTCCGATCCTAGGTGAATTTGTCCATGTTTGTCCATGTTTGATTGATTGTTTCAGTTTCATGTAAAGGGAGGGCAAGTGTGATGATTATTTGGTCTCTTCTTTATTCAGTTCTTTGGTCTCTTCATTCAGCTCCTTAACCTTCTCACTATATTTTGCAACCATTTCTTCATGCCTGCGTTTCTTCGCTATCGACTCTCCTTGTTTTTTATGTCTACGGCTCTTGAGATGAATTTCCCAGTTATCCTCTCCAACAGCAACAAGCGCAGCGCCATTCTTATCTTTGCAGATGTTGCAGGTGTAATGTTTCCAGTTGGCTTCAGATCCGATTTTCTTGTTGCTTTTGAAATTCTCCATGTACTCGTTCGATGGGAGGATATGCGCCAAGGAGTCAGGGGCTTGCAGAACGTTTACTCCTTGAGTTCCTAACTCCATAAACTCTTTAACAATTTGTAATCCTCTCTCATTAACATTCTTGTTCCAAATTGTTAAGTCGGTGGCATCAAGTAGGTACATTTTCCCTCCATACTTGAAATTGAATCTAGACTCCTTCTGCAATTCGATACTCAATAACTTGCGGATCCATTTCACTTGTGATTTGGCGTATTGGCGTGTTCGTATTTTCATTCTTTCTATACCTTCTGCAAGAAGCTTCGAATCTGATCGTCCTCCATTTAACCATGGCAAGAACTCTTTGAATCCAATCACTTGCCATATACCTCGAGTACAGTCTGGTTGTATTTTGGACCTTTCATATTCACTGTACAACTCTTTAATCTCGTCCATTGCTCCTCCTTCAATCATCTTATCAACTCTTGTGTCCAATCTGGCATTAAGGACTTTTGGGTCTGCGTACACCCAGAACAACAACGTATTATACTTGAGGGAGGAACCAGTCAACTCATCCAATTTTTGGTCTTGGTATAATTGAGATGCCAATGATCCTGTCGTATAGTATATCTCCAATGCACGGCGTAGTTTACGCTGATCTTTTGGATGGAACTTTCCTGCAATCACTGGATCAATGCTCTGGAGTTCACTGAGAATCTTCTCTACAGGACCATCAAGAATTTGAAGCTGCTCTTCTGTAACATCAGTCTCAACCTCATCGTCAATAGTCTTATTCTTGAATATTAAGCTCAGCAAATAATAATGAGTTCCTCCAATGATTATAGGTACTTTACCTCTGTTGTGTATATCTTCAATAGCAGCATTTGCTTCCTCGGAATACTTGTGAATGAAATATTCATCGTTCCAATCAACATGGTTCATGACATGATGAGGAATTCCTTCTCTCTCTTCTATTGGGTGTTTATTGGTGATATTGTCTAACCGTTTGTAGACTTGCATTGAATCAGCATTGATAATCTCTCCACCAATAGCTTTAGCAAGTTCAATACTAAACTGAGACTTGCCAACACCAGTGGTGCCTACAATGCTCACAATGTTCTTCTTGGATTCGGTCATAAGTAGTGATCGCAAGTATTTAAAATGTCTGAGCATATCAATCTCCACTATGCGGAGGAGTTTGAATTAGTGAATGCAACTGCTTGTGTGTCCAATAAACGTTTTATGTTATTGAATGGTTTCTTGGTCTTGGTTGATCGTCTTGATTGTCTTGATCGTAATCTTGAATTCTCAAAAGATTGTAGGGCAGACAATATTTATTATTTGGATTGGTAGTTAATTGAACGGAGAACAGACTTCTACTCTTTGATTGTCCTAGCTGTTGTTTCCTTTAAGCCTCGAGGGTAAAAGGTCTATGTCTTCTTTCCAAGATCACACTTCTGAATCTGCTCATGAAAAAAATCTGATGATGAGATGATTCACAGTTTAGAGGTTGATTTGAGTTTCAGGTTCTACTGTAGGGAGATTGTAGGTTATTTATTGGGACGATACTAAGACGATAAAGGAACCCATCTTAAATTGATTTCTAGTCTCTACATTGATCTTACATTGGTTACGATAGAATAGTATCTGTCAATTAGTGAAGTGAAAAGTCCTAATAGTATTCCCAATAGTAAGCTCTGCTTTCTATTTACTTAAGCTCCACTATAAAGGACTCTCATAATTACATACAACCTCGCATTGCCACATAAAATCTACTAAGGTGCAAAATTAAACCCAGCATTCCACGGTTTACTTGTGGGAGAAACTATGGTGGGGAACAGTTTTGGATCTACTCCATTGTCATTATCAAACTGCTGACTGGTTTGAGTCTCTAATTGACGTGCTTCAACTCTACGTTGATACAAGAAATCATCACACTCTTTCAAAACTCCATTACTTTTAATAATGAAATCACCGTAGAATTTACTTCCCTCCTTCAAGTTCAGCATCAACTCAGTATAATTAGAGTAAACTTGCTCCAACTGTTGTAATAACTCTTGTCTTTTTCTTTGAGATTCGTTGTTGAGTTGCTCATACTCGGCAACAAAAGTGCTATTGAGAATGTCAAGTTTATGTTGCAATTGACTTTGTTCTTCTCTTGAATCTTGGAGCCATTTTAAATCACCAGGAAAGGTCTCCTTGATATGCTTTTCATAAACGGGTTCAAACAACCGTTGCGAAACTGTTTCAAAAGATGTCGTTGCTTGTTTTCGTCTAAACTCCAGAATCACTTCTGGGAGTACATTGTTATCTCTAGCTCTCATTTCTACGTCATGCAAAAACTGTGTACGCTTTTCACGTAGAACAGTTGATTCGTTCACCAAGTTTCTTAAATCATTGACAATTCCAGACATTGTTGAATTCAATTCTGTATGTTTCAGGAATGGAATATGCTTGACGATGGAATTGTATCCTCCGCAGTACATAACCAAAGTAGGTTTCATATCAAAATACTTTGAAGCAACAAATTGGTCACCCGAATTGGCTTGTGCGAGATACTTGTTAAGTTTGTCAACCTTTTCAAATAACTTCAGCGATGCTTCGGAGGATGAGGACCTGGAGAGATTTCCCAACTTCAGTGTCAACATTTTATTTTCATCAGATTCCATTTTAAGTCTGCTGAAACATTCATCTAACACAGCTTTGCTTTGTGCAGAGTATCCTTTAATCTCTTCGATGGTGTTCTCTATAAATTGAGTACCCCCAATACTCATTATCTCTCTTGAATGCTGGATTATTGAGTTGGGTAATTGCTCGGGTTGTTGAATTGAGTCAATTGATGAAAGGATTTTACGGTCGGTGAGGAATTGAACAAGAGCATTGTTAAGACTTTCAACAACAGTTACAAACTGTTCTTGAACATAATCTAATTTTCTCTCTGTAAATGCTTGTGATACTTGCATCACAACATATGGTAATAAATCCTTAAATATATCAATTGAGTTGTTTTCTTGCAAGGATTCAGGAATAATAGGTTTAACCATCAGAACTCCTGTGATTGGTGCCAATACTGATGGAATTGATTTGAAGTAGAGTAAATTGTTATCCTTCTCTGCTAATTTTAACGAATCTTGAACAATTCCTGTCAATCCTTCCAAATCTTCAACTACTATAGTCGAGACGTACTTTTTACTCTTTGCTGCTTGCTCGCAGTGTTTGGTTGCGATTTGCAAACTTGCAATTTGTTCTCCATATTTGTATTGATTATGATAAATCAAGGACATTCTATAATGAGCAGCACCTGCAAAATGATACTTTTTAACATTCAAATGGTTGATCCATTCCAATTTAATGAAATCTGAAGAATTACCTTTTTCAAGTGCTTCACCATATAATGTACTCACCTCAATCAGTAGCTTTGCAATTACAGAGTCCTTCATGTTACCATTGAGTAATGCCTTTTGCCAAATGATCTCTTGTGCTTGTGCTAACATCAATATCTTCAAGCATTGAAGTGTTTCCACTGTGAAGTCTATAGGGAGAACACTCTGTTGATTACGTTCTTCCATCAACACTAAAATATGTTCTAAGCTTCCAGCAGCCAATTGGAAATACAGACATGATTGTTTCAAACCTTCATCGGTGTGTCTAGACAGGGCTAATGCTAATTGCGAGTATACACTCGCAAACTGGAATAAAATATTGAGTTGCTCAAAGTATAAAGAGTGTACTGTTTGAGGACCATTCAATCCATACGTGAGTGAATGATACCAACCAAACTTAACACTATCTTCAGGGAACTTCTTCTTTATGGCAAGTAATATGGGATAATACTTGTTCAATGGCTCTATCAAACAAGTCTCGTTCTTCAAGTTCGAAACTTCACTCCTCGCTTCCGCTAATAACTTGAGATCCAGTTCAAATGATGAAACTGCCTGGAAATATTCCCTCTTTATAAGCTCCCCGAATTCATTATAGAGATCAACAGGTAACAGCTGCTTCAAGGGAATGTATAAGAGGTTACTCATGCTTGTTGTGTGGGTATAAATTTTAATGTGTGAGTTGAATTGTGCACGTGAATTGTTATATAAGCATATTTGGCTGCAAAGGCTGCAATTTATAGTGAATAATAAGAATATGACACTAGAAGGGTTGTTAAGATTGGTGTATACATGAGGTTTTGTTAAGTTATAGCGTTGCTACTGATACTGGCTATTTTATTTAAAAAGTCTGTCCTTGAAAGTAGTTAGGAAGATCACTTATAACATTTGTCTATTAATATTAATTATTGTTACATCAGTGATTAACTAATACATATTGTGAGTGAGCAACTATTAACTTAGACTCATATAAGGTCATGATCAGTTGATAATAGAATTAACTCTTTCTACCATTTCCAGTAACTTGTTCACCCTAGTTTTAAATACATTCTGATCAGCAATAGCCAACTTCTTTTCCAATTCTAATTCTTGTCCAACAACAATCGATTCGTTGTACAAGTTATGTATCTGATCAAGTAGTTCCAGTTCTTTCTTCTCGTGATTATCATATTCAACCAATCCATTGAACGATTCCAACTTCTTTTCAGCTGTACCATAGTAATTATGAAGTTTATCAATCACGTCTTCTGCTTGGAGTTCCAGGTCTTGACTTTTATATTCCATTTTGTTGGTTTCACTTTGTTTTAATTTCTCAATCTCAGTGTTCACTTTATTGTATAACTCCTCATCCAAGTCCTCAATCAATGTACCCTTATAGTTTTCGTCAACATACTTTCTATAATCCAGTTTTACTAATGCATGCAATTGTTGTTGAACGAGTTTATGTATAGGTGACAATTCTTCTACAGTAGTCAACCTTGAAGGATGTGGTACGGTCAAGTCTCTTTGGACTACTTGAGATCTTCTCAATTTGGCTTGTTCTTCAGATACCTGTCTGAGAATTTCCAAGTTACGCAGTCGTTCTCCATAGTCATTTAGAGTTGCATTAATCTTGATTGTTTCCACTTCCTTTTCGAACGAAGGCATTACAGTGGAAGTGATATTTTTAGGTGATGGAAGGCTACCGAATCCTCTTTTGATAAGATCTTTAAGCGCAGTGCTAGCCTTTGTTTCTGTTGACTTAGTTGTAGGGTCAGCCAATTCTAAAGCTCGTGCCTTTTTCGAAGCTTGTAGTTGCTGATCTGCTTTCCCTGACTTTCCCTCGGCAAGTATTCGGTTTGACAGTTTTGGTTTACGTTTATTATCCAAGTCTTTAATGTTGAGTCCTTGTTTCGTTATACTCTTTTGTAAGGATTTAATGTCTTGATCATTTTCTTTTAATTCTTCTGTAGTATCGTATAATCCAGCTGGAGGTTCATGTTCGTTGGCAATATCATTTATGTGGTCAAACTCTTGTTTCCGTTTTCTTTTCATTGCACCTGTTTCCAAGCTAACATTGAACCCAGCAGTCTTCAATTCACGACGTTTTTGGAGTAAGGCTATTCTTTTCAGTTCCTCCAACATTCTTTCTCTAGCTTTTCTCTTAGCTTTCTTTCCCAGGGTGTTTGCCAACCGGGCTTTAGCTTCTGCTAGCATTTCTCGGTCATCATCATTGTTTTGTTGATAGTCTTGTGGGATAGATGGTTTAGTTTCAGGGTTGATGTGAAGATCATCTAGTGAGGGTCCTGTTGCGGGCAAAGATTCAACACCAGCACCCGAAAGTCCTAACTCATCCAACTGTTCAGAACTGTCACCTACTCTGCTCATCTCATCAATCAACTTCTGATATCTCTCAACACACTGAGTAGCAGTCCTACCAATGATCGGAGCTATGCTCCTCCATTGATTGGGTAGTATTTTGACTAATCCAAGTAACTTCTCATCCTCTTCTTTAGTCCATTGTGAACTTGCACCTTGGACTTGAGGTAACAAGTACTCAAACCAACGAGCCTTGGCTTGTTTCAGTGACTTCTTAGGAAGTAATGATGATACTCTTGCCCACTGTGTCAACCCATACTTTGAAATCGCTGCCTTCAAGATCTCATCTTCAACGTTGGTCCACGACCCTCCCTTCACATATATTGGAGGTGCCATTACTATTGACTTTTTCTTTGATCTGTTTTGATAAAATTTGTTAGTGAGATTAAATGGGTTGTTTAAGAAGGTGTACACATAGATGTTGAAAGGAATGTTTAAAGTAGAGTGGCTTAATAAACAATGGGGTGTTGTAGAATGGGTATTATAATATTTGGCTACTTTAGAATTTGGTTTCGATGATTTGACATTTAGTTTGACTTTTAGTTTGACTTTTGGTTTGATTGATTGATGAGATCTAGATAATAGTGAGATAACGTATTGACTGATTGTATTTGAAGGACCATCTAATGGATTTCCTTTAAAGTATCAATCTTTAAATCTCAGATATTGTTCAGTCAAGTTCAATTATATATTTAATTATTTATTCAACAGTTACACTTAACAGGGCCATCAATTATGAACAGTGTGGTTCTTAATTCAATAACACCAGCTGACTCCAGCTTCCAATTAACTCCAATTAACTCCAATGGTCAATCATTCAACTAATCAAATCAACCATTACTTTACTACCCAAATTGTATGTTAAAATCACACATTTCTCATTAAAACTCACACTCTTTAACTCCTTTATATTATTCAAATCTGATACATGGATCTCACATTCACCATCAACTTTAAATATAGACGACTTATTACTACTTCAAGTATCCAATGATTTCCTCTGCCTTATCTTGTAAAGATATTCACAGTATTATTACCCCAACCAACAAGGTGGGGCCTTATTCCATTACATCTATACATATATTCTAAGAATACCCATCTCAATTATTACCTCTTCACTGTCTCCCAAGAATTAACCTTTACATATTATCAAGCAATTAAAAATCACACATGAATCATCAATACGAATCACCAATACGAATCACCCATTACGATCACCACATAAATCACACATAATTCATTATATTATCACATAAATCATATCACAAATCACTTCACAAATCAATTCACAAATCACCACATATTCTCACTAACCTCAAACCTCACAACGTAAATCACAACGTAAATCACCACACAATTCACTACACAAATCAGAACACAAATCACAACGTAAATCACAACTTAAATCACCACCACTCATTTCAAAACCAATTACACCTCTAAACTACTAAACTACTAAACTACTAAACTACACATCCAAACACTCACCCACCACTCACCACCCACCACACACCCACCACACATCAAACAAAATTACAGTTAATATTTCCATTTACGGAACCACTAAAATATAAGAACCACGGTCAACCTATACGAAGACCACAAGATCTTTTCTCATTCCACACTAACATCTCCATCTCCCCATCCCGAAACATTCAGCCTCACTAAAAACCTCTCCGGATCTCCCATTGTTCAGTGAATGCCCCTCCAATTGGCAGCGAGTCTAATCAGAACGTGAAAAAATTAACCCTTAAATAAATGGTTAAAAATCATATTCAACGCCAACAAAATTTTCGCCAGTTCTCACTTATATACATAGATTGTACTGGTCTAAATAGGAGCGACTACTTGCTTGTTACGGATAAGTATTGAATTTTTTAGTTGTAAAGTGTGATTGAGTGCGTTGCATGCTTTGAGGATCTATCTTTCTGTTGTTTCTTTCGCGGTTATTACTTGAGTATTCATTACCCACGTTTATTTTAAAGCGATATATATTGGGGTACTTTGGGTCGTCTAATTACTAGTGGATTACTTTTATCAATCGATCTGTTTAAATATAAAGCATGCGTCTATTTCATGCTAAGCATCAGAAGCTTATTCTACAATGTTATCCTCCTGGAAGAGCGGCTGACAAGAAGCCTAACCCCTCCGAATTAAGTTCGTTGGTCTATTACGCCCTGACTCGTAGAATCAAGTTGGAGAAATTGGCGGGCTTTCTTGAGCGCAAGACTCAGCGTGATGTTCATCGCAGCAAGACTGGGAACATGCAAGTCACTCTTGCCATCTTGTCGGAACTTATTCAAAAGTGCAGTGATGACTTGAATGTGTTTGCAACTTACGTCTGCACAATTATCCTGAATATAGTAGGGACCCATGATTTACTGCTCTGCAAAAGCGCCTTGGCCACCTTTGGCATCTTCTGCTCAAAATTGGACAACTTATTGTTCACGGGTAACAGATCCTTTGTGGAATTGTTCACTCACTTACTGGATACCTTTGTTAGCATCCACGACACCATGTCGAGCGGGGCTAACCCAAACAAAATGGAATGGAAAATGATCACATTGATGTCCTGTCGGCACTTATCGAAATGTATCGGCCACAATGCAAAGTTTGGAAGACACTTTGTAACACGCATAGTACCAATCTACTTATCTACCATCTACGAAGCAAACAGCATCGACGACCTCGTCGTAAGATTAAACCGCAACCACAACCACTACGGGAAAGAATTGACCAAGGAATCGGCCGCACTCGCCGCCGGCACCACCCTCTCGAAAGTGTTGCTGTCCAAATCAACCCAACAAGTGAATGCACGTATCGATGAAGACTTTGAAAACGATACCCTCAACACCGACGACATCACACAGGAATCGTTCCGTGGAATGAAAAACTTGTTCAACTCAACACAAATTGGTCAGATCTCAGAGGTTAGTAGAATCGTAATCAAATACCTCCAGGGACAAATCGAACCAGCATGGGGAACTAAATTCATCGAATTGTTCACTATATGGATCCCCGTGCAATTAAGGTTCCTCACCGTATCCACCTTGCTTTCCCACTTGGTATCACTTCTGAAAGACTCCTCCAAAGAAGACCCTAAATACTCTGCCCAGTCAGATTGTGCCTCCCACATATTGGGATTAGTGTCTTCGGAAATCAACATGATTGGTTTGTCCATCTCCGACACCATCCAACGTCTTTTGGAATTACTATCCAACTTGGTATTATACCAATCGGCCTACTTACTGCGCGAACAGGTGAAATCCCTTTCTCTGGTATACTCCAGCAGTATCTGCCACTTATCTACTCACATTTACTACTTTGATCAAGTACCCGATCTGATCCAAGAACTTTTGGCAAAAATTGACTCCCTGTTGGAACACTCGTACGTAGAAATTGACGAGTTCAACCCTGACTTCAGAACCACAGGTGACAAGATCCACTCACTCATAACAACATTATTGAATGATATCTCAAAGATCTTTGAAGTCTTACAAAAGAAACAAAGCTCCATTACCAGAAACAGAGTCAAGTTGGAACACTGGGACATTAGTTTGGCCATTTTATCTCCAGACACAGAGTTTGGAGGGTTGAACGGTGTTGCAAGTAGCTTGAAGGATAACTTGTCACGGATCCGCACTGACATTTCTAACCTGTCAACACCTTCATCGAAAGGATTGATGAAAAAGTCCAGTTTATCAATCGGACACATGAACGAGATCCAACGTAGATACTTGAAAGTGTTCCGTGACTTTTTAGAGAATGAGATGACAAGGTCTAGTACACTGAATTCACATGACAACTCATCGCAAGAACTGATTGCATCGGCAGACGACGGGCGTGCAGGGCGCGCAAACAAACCACCTAAAATTAAAACCTCGAAAAAGCATTCATTCACTTTAATTCTGAAGAGTAAGAAGAAGGACGTTTCAAACGATTACCATTACAATGACAATTTGAATGACGAAGTGCAAAACTTTAAACGTCCTGATGTACTGCAGTACATCTCGATCCCAGACAACTTTATTGCACACTTTTTGTCGTACGTAGACAAGTTCTTCAGTAACAACGACTACCCTAATATCGAGAATGTATTTTTATTGACTGATATTTTGAAGAGTCTTTTGAGGATCTTTGGGTTGAACTTTATCAACAACTTTGTGCCATTCTTCTTCCATTGGCTCTTGCCAATCAAGAAGGGAACACAATCTTCTGAGTTCCAGCAAAAGTACAAGTTCAAAGACACTATGGCTTTCTTAGTCATGTACTATAGTTTACAAGAACTTGATGAAGATTATGCTGAGAACTTGGATGGCTATGCCGTAGGCTCTGACTTTTATGCCAACGTATTATTCAACATTGAACAAAGGAAAGCGCTGAAATTGTGGATGAATGGAGTGGACTCTCACCCCACGCAGGACGAATTCCACACCAACAGCAAACGCCGCAATAGAGAAGTGTTCACACCTGAGTTGATTAAGAAGGACTTTGTAGAGTTTGTGCTGGGTAATGTTTTCGTTTCAATGTGGATCAACCCCAACAAGCCATTAATATTGGACTTGATCAAGCGTGATCACGACCGCAAGACCAAGTTGGCCATTATTGAATCTCAGAACAATTCGTTTGCAGATGCAACAGATGATTTCGCCGAGTTGAATGACACTTCAATTCTGCAAGCAAACGGTAACGGTCATGGACAAGGTAATGGTAATGGTAATGGGAACATTAATGGTAACGGTACCAGTGGATCGTACCTCGTAGCACACAGCAAGTTCATGATGACAATCAGCCCAGCCGACTCTGTATTCTCATCGTCTGACAACACAGAGACATACTCGTTGAGGCATACACAAAACAACGGCCTTGGCTTAGGATTAGGCACTGCCAACGACATCTCGTCGATCCATTCCGAGTTACTTTTCCAAAGAGTTAATGCCAGTGGAGGAAGACCGGGTGGCTTATTTAATGATTATTCTAATGCGTCTATTTATACTGGGGAAGGCAAACTTGTGAATTCCCCAAAGGTTGCTGAATTAAAAGATGCTGCCTCAAGTGCACCTGCTAATACGGCTGGATCGATTAAAGAACAAAATAATGGGTTCAAGAAACCTAACACTAGCTTCAATGATAACGGTTCAACCAAATCAGCTGCACCAGGGTCAGTTCTCTCAAAGCAAATTATTACAACAGACATCGATTCGATTCTTGGAGAATTGGACAGTGAGGAGGATGTGTTTGTTGTATAGTTGAGAAGGAAATTGAATTAATAAAAAACAAATGCGTTTCTTGAATTGTAGTAATAGTGTAACATCTCTTAGAATTGATCTCCTTCCTTTTAACTTTCAATTGAATAATTCAATTGAAAAACTTACAAAAACTCAATTGCACTACAATTAATCCACAGTGGAATCTCTACTTCATAGTTGTAGATTATATATAGTCTGCTTACTCACATAGTGAGTCCACTTTGTGGAACTCGTGCTCCATTCTATCTCATTATGAAGATACATTAAATATACAGATAAGGTTAAACCTCAGTTTATCTCGAAACATGTCAAAGTTTCGTTTCGACATTATGTTCATTCAGGTAGGGCCTGATTTGCTATTGTACGATTATTCTTCATCACCCAATGCTTCGAATGCATTGAAGACTCTCTTTTGAACGTCTGCGGTGATTTCTCTAGGGTCGACAGCCTTTGACGATCCCAAGTTTTTGTTGTTTGGTTTGGTCTTGATGGCCCCTCCGTTTGGCCCTCCTTCCTTCAACGACTCTCTGAACTTGGTTCTCTCATCCACACCTTCTTCGTTGCCAAATGACTTCTTAGCTTTGGTGAAAGTAGCCCATCCATCCTCGTCTACCTGTACGGCTTCAACAGACTTTTTTCTCAAATTAGGTCTGTTTCCACCAGATCTTGAAAGCTTTCTTCTGTTCATGTGGTGGTAAGGTCTCTCATTACCATTCTCATCGATATAAGTATCACCATTGTTCCATTTAATACGCTTTTCTTGTTCTGCGTGCTCCTTAACCAGCTCTACTAACTGGTTAAAAGCATCCAAAATAGCTGGCTGCGGAATATGCGCGCTCTCCTTAAGCTCAAATAATTGTTCTTCTGTGTACTTGGCCATGGTTCTTCGGTGCTTTCCTATATGTCTTGTTATGTGCTTCCCCTGTAAATTTTTTTTATACGTTGGCTTCGCTTTAGGCCGCACACGACTTAAAAATTTTCTGTTTTAAAAAAAAAAAATAACACGACTTTTGCGGAGTATCGCGATTGGTAGCGCCATCGAATTGTGTCAAGAATGGAATTTGGTGGAGAAAACGGAGTATAAGGTGGGGATTACAGAGGAGCAGGGGAGGAGTAGGGGAGGAGAGGGTGTATAAAGAGTGGAGTGATTGGTTGGAGAGATTGTTGAATAAATAAGAAGTAAATTTTTGGTTTACTGTTTGAGCTTGTGTGTTTTAGATATTTATAGAGAAGTTGAAGAATAAGGGGATTTTATTTACGGATTTTGTCAAGACTGTTGACGTGATTGTTGGTTGTCATCTGAACGCTTCTTTTAGACTTCGGTAATGTGATAGAAGGTATTGATTTTGTGGGAAGGAAGATTTGTTTCACATGGTGATGTAGAGTTTGAGTTTGATGAGAGAGTGTTTCCAAAGTGTTGGCCTGTACGTGGTGTGTAAGTTTTGTTTAGGAGCATAAATGTGATGTATATGAACAAGGTGCATATATTTCACGCAGGAAAGTTGGTTTGATTTGGTAGAGTATTTTTGCTGTTCTAATCAAGGAGTATTAATGAAGTGACTTAAGCTTGAGTCTTTAATGGTTGAGGAAGTTAATTCTAACTGTCAATAAATCAACCTAGTTAATGTCACTAAAAATTTTCATTTGACTGCAGTAGTAATTTTTCGCAGCCATTCTTTGTAAGTGTTTAACAATGGGTTACCACAATAGGTTTCCATGTGTGAGGATAATGAGATTAGTAGAAGCATACCAGAATGATGTGTAAGAGCTTAGAGATAAATAATTCTATTTCTCTCCTACTCTTCTAAGTTCTGGCCATTAAAATTATTGGTGTGTACTATTTTATATTCTAATTTCACACCTTTAATGACATACTAACATACCTCATTGTAAAACCTTCCATATGAAATAAGGACCACTTTATATAACTCTACCACTCCTCCTTATTCAACCCCAATTCAAACTCCTCCATCACACCCTCAACAACCATTTCTCTTTCCTCGTAAATCTCTACATACGAATTTCACTGACTCGTAACCTTCCTATCGTAATATACATTTTTTGCGATGAGATAAATTAAAAATCAGATCAACTCCACTCAAATGCCTATTGCACATAACTTGAACAAGGTCACCAAAGCAGTTGGTAAGTCCAAAGGTAGTTTCCATATTAAAGGACGTAAGTTCAAGCAGTTGAACAGAGCTACTCTTAGAGATAAGAAGTTAACCAACAAAAGAGCTAAGGCTTTGGAACAGACAGAAAATGAAATGACTGTGATATACTTCTTGAAGCAGGTTTTAACAGAAGATGATGACTTCAAGCTGATTGAAACGTTCACCTTAGAGCAAATGAAAGGTCTCGTAGAGTTGTTTGTCACTAGACATGACGAAGAATTGCAAGAATACAGAAGCGAAAGAAGACCAGGAAGACCGCAAAACAATAAACATCAAATCTTAGAAGAAAAGGCTAAGCATGAGAAACACATCTACGAAACAGGATACTGGGTACCCGACTTGAGTGATAAAGAAACAGTACAATGGGTCCGTTTATGGAACGGAACTAAGGGAGGAACTACCATCATGAAATTCGTACACATCAACAAGAACATGACTGAGTTCCCTACCAAAGAAATCGAAATGTCTACTTAAATGTAAAGGGGTTATAATCATAGTAATTTATGGGTAAAAACAAATAAAAAATAAAGATACTTCCACTAATCAACTCTGTTTAGATTACTTCCAGAGTAAACTTCTCCAGCTTGGCTTCTCAGTCGGTTGGACTGTAGCCAAAACAGACTCGACTTGTTTCAAATCGGTATCACTCTTCCATTCTTTCTCTGCAGCCACCTCAGGAACAGGTTCTTCCAGAATAAAACCTAATGCCATCAACCCTAAAACAACCACTCCTGCTCCTGTAACAATCGACTTAATGGTGGAGTACAACCGGCTGCCTATTCCAGCAACTTGTTCTCTGCCCAAAACTACAAACTTTTGCTCTTGGTCCAACTTTGTACCAATCAACTTCCATCCTCTCCTTTGGAATTTGTTATAGTGTCTTGTGAAATTCTCCATTTCTGCCTTGTTCAACGTGTTTAATATCTTGAAAATGTCTCCACGGTCAACACCTTTCATCAGGTTTGCGTCCGAGTGGATCATCTTACCTTCCAATGTCAATAAAACGTACTCCATTGGTTGTCCTACCCCTGGTTTAGGGAAAAGACTCGAGTCTCCCAATGAAGTGGTTGGCTTGAAATGGTCTTCATTGTACTTGCTACTGTGGTTACTCAACCGCTTGCTCCATTCATATGCTTCTGCCTGTCTGAAGTTACTTTCCTTTTCAATTTCATTGGCTTTCTTGGCTTGTTGAAGAAAGCTCTCTATACTTTGCTTGTTGATGTCACCAGTCTTTGACTCGGTTTTCGAGCTTGTGGTTTCCACCTTACCGTGGTGGTTCACATTTCTTCTCTGTTTAGATGGCAGCGATTCCTGGGCAGTCCCGTTCAATGCAATTGAAAGCGCATCCCTGATTTCCAGCTCCAGTTCATGGCTTTCAACCTTGCTTGTTTCCTCTTGAGGATATTCATCAAGTTTCATCAGACGCACATATTCGTACTCTGAGTTATTCGTCTGTGGGTCCTTGAACTCGCTCATATCAAATGTACTTGGCTTTATTGTTGATACTGGAACTGAGATTCTCTGTTTAGATTCTTCAGCACCACTTTCAACTTCAACACGAGCCAATTCCAATGCTTCATCTGCAATCTTCTCTGCCACTTTGGCAGCCTCAATTGCTTCTTCTAATTGAGTGTCTGCATGTAACACTTTTGTCAGTGCATAATCAACAGCCTGGACAGCAGCTAATGCTGCTCTGATGGCAGCATCAGCTGCTCCAGTTTCGTACTTTTCAGTTGCTTTGGTGGCGTTTCCTACCATTCCAGTAGCTTCAACTGATGAATCTTGTGCTTCTGTTGCTGAAGAAATAGCTGCTCTCACATGTTCAGAGGCCTTGGTCGCCAATTCTTTAGCATGCTCAACGTCCTTAATTGCAGATTCACTCAAACTTAAAATTTCAACAAGTTCACCAGTCTTTGAAATACTAGCAGATGCTTCAATTGCCTTCCTACTGAATTCCAATGAGCTGGCTGCAACATGCAGACCACTGTCTGCAGATTGAATAGCAGATGCGGCTTGACGACAAGCTGCTGCTGCTGGACTAGCTACGGTTAATTCTGATTTGCTAGCAACCTTCTCTGCTACCTCTGCAAGCATTTCTGCTGCTAACTTGGGAGACATTTGACCTTCTCCTTCTTCTTCTGTGATTTCCAAATTTTCAGCTTCTGCTGCATACAAGACTTCAACGGCAATCTCAGCTTGTTTAGCAGAATTCTGTAAAGAATGGAGGGTCAATTCGTTCTTCTCCAAGTTAGGATCAGACGATTCATACTCGGATATCTCAATAAATGCTCTGTAAACTTCCTCCACGTCACTAGCACTCATCTTGGATTCTTTGATCTCACATAAATGCTGTAAAAAGGCTGGGTAGTATGCGATTTCATTGTTGAATCTTTCCAATTCTCTAATAAGGTTTAAGTAAATTGGGTAATCATATGATTTCTTATCCAAGGATTCCTTGAACTTTTGTAAAATCTCCTTAAACTCTTCCCTATTAATGTTCATAATGCCAACATTTCCAATTAATTGCAGTTTCAGCATAAACTCATTCAAGTACTGTTGGTAGTCATTTACTAAAATGTTGCTTTCTCCAATCAACGATGTCATTCCGTTCTTATTTAAAGCACGGTTGGTTTCAAACTCCAAAAATACTCCACTGTTCAATAAGACGGTGTCCAAGCATCCAGTATCGTTACCATTGTGAATAAACAAGTATGATAAGTTGCGGTGCAATTTAGACCAAACAGATGTATGGTCTTTGCTTGACAATTCTTCTACTTCACGCAAGATTTGTGAGTGCTTTACATTCTTAAAATCATCATTAAGGATGTCACGCAACTGGATTAACTCACCAGAAAACTCTTCTAATTGGAAGTTGTCTGGGATTTGTTTGTAAACCTTTTCTGTAACCTTCTCCTTCTTCTTCTTCTCGAAAGCTGCAAATACAGACTGGCTTTGGAGTAAAGTGTCCAAAATAGCTGTGTTTCCGCCATTAACGTCAAACAATAATTTCAAACGGTTACCCAATTTACGGAAGATTGCACCCTTTTCAATTTGTGCAGCATGGCTGTCCAAGGTTTGCAAAATTTCCTTCACGTTGGACTCTGCAAACAGAGTCTTCAACAAATCACGTAAAACAATCAATTGTGGTTCAAAGACATGCAAGTTCAAGTCATCTGGAATTTGCTTATAAGATTGCTCAGCAAGTTTAAAGTTTTGAAAGTGATTCCATTGCTCTTTGGTCAAGTAACCCTTTGAGATTAATCTTTCCTTCAACGCGTTGTTTGCTTTAGCATGTTCTTCCACAGGGTGGAACCATCTAATGTTGTATTTCTCGAACAAGCCATCCAATAAAGATTGCAAGGATCCAAAATGCTTAATGTTCACCTCGCGGATAACATTAAATGCTTTTGACTTTTGAGGATGGCTAAACTTTTCAAATAAAACCTCAATATCTTCAAGTCTAAAGTAATCATTGTGCCAAGTTTGGAATTGGTACAAGATTTCGACTTGGCCACGGTTGAGGTTTTCAGCAAACTTGTTAATTTCTGCTTTTGTCAAGACAGGAACAGGAGCAAAGTGACCAGCACTGAGTCCTTCTTCGACTACGTTCAATGGAACTTTACGCAACAAGTTGCGGAGTTCATCCAGGCATTCTATTTTGGAAAGATCCGAAAGATCAGCACCTTTTTGTTGTAACTGAGTCAATTCATCCAAGTGTTTGTAGAGGCCTGAAGTAATGAATGTTTGTTCGTTGCGTAAACGGTCAGACTCAGACTCTTGGCCCTTGGTAGACATCTTTTCGAGCCAGCCACTGGCACAAAGTGCTGCGTACATCTTAACTGTATCGTTAGATACTTGTCTGCTCAGAATCAGTTCAACCAAGTAATTTTCAACCTCAGCGTAGTCGAATTTCTCACCATTCAGTACCAACAGTTTAATCTGTTTGTCCACACCCATTGCATCCCGCACAATTTCAGCTACATTGTCCTTGTCTTGGAGTACAATGTTCAAGTAGTTGATGTCAACGTGAGAGTTTTCATCTAAGATCAGTTTGAGGTACTTGTACCTGTTTACCAGGAATACCACGTTAAGGGTGATTGCCAATTCCGATTCTTTGAGGTGATTTTCCTTGTACAAAAACTCATCAAATTGGTTCAAGTATTCGCCCATGACTTTCAGCAAGTCACCCAAAGTTTTCAATTGGTTGAAGTTGATATCCTTGGGTAAGTGTGCGAGTTCGTTCTTGAAGTTTCCTATTCCGCAACAGTACAAGTCAATCAAGGTGGTATCCAAGAGAGGCATTGTTTTGTTAGTTAAAATTCTAGGGAGTTCAGCATCGAGTGGGAGCATCTGTACCAACTCTTCAGTCATATTCACAGGAGTATTAGTGCGCAGACGTAAACTCTTGAAAACGTACAAGGAGTTTAAAACTTCCAAGTTAGTTAATTGATCAAACTCCTTTACCTTCTGTTCGTAAGAGTCTCGAATAAAAGTCAAGAATTCATTCAATTCACAAGAGTTTCTAGTAGTAAACTCATAGTAATCACGAACTCTTGAGTTTTTGGCCGAGGCAACATCGAGAATCCGGTTCTTGATTGCACCATAGTTAATACTACCAGATTGTATTTGAGGAATAGTCAAGTTCTCAAAGTACAATTGAGTGTAGATATCATTCTTCTTCAGTTTCTTATTCCTTCTAGGAGTTTTCTTCATTGAAATCAAATCAATCTCATATTCCGTCGCGTCATCTTCCAAGGGTCTACCACTAGTGGCCCTGCGATAAAATACAGAATGATTAATAGTAGAACGTCTAACCACATGTCCACACACAGGTATTAGTGTGATTGTTGCTCTGCGTATGGTTGCTCCATGCTGGAACATCCGTGCTTGCTTCAATGCCTGTTTCCTAAGCATTTGTCTGGATCAAGGGGGTAATGAGGGGGTAGTAATACTAATTCTTTTTTAAAAATAATTGAATCCTGACGTATGAATATATGGATAAATTTGTTGTTTTTATGATAATTTAATCAATAATCAACCTTGATATGCAAATGTTATAGAGCGAAAGCAAACAAGGAAGAGATAGTGGGGGAGGAGATTCTTTGATTTAATTTGATTTAGTTCCGATCTCGAAAATGATCACTAGTCTTTATTTATTACATAATGAAAAATGATCAAATTGTATGATAAGCGCTACCAAGGGTGTGGGGCAATATTAAGTATGGAAGAGAAGGAAGGAGAGGAAGGACGGTTGAAGGTTGGTGTTGGTATTGTTGGTTAGGTTGGGGGAGATGATGAGGAGGGGATGATACTTTGAGATGTTGTAGGTGGATGTTTAGTATTGTTGTTGGTTAATTAACCTATAGGTGTGTTGTCATGTCTTAGTTAAGAGATGTTTAAATTTGCTAATTAAAGGTTGAATGGATGTGGAGTTAGGAGTAGGATATATTATTGAATTGGATAGTTCAAGGTACTTTTGAGTTGTAGAATTCGTTGGTGTTGTTTGTGAGAGTGATTTAATGAACCTTTGAACTTTATACCTTATATATTGAACATTATATGTTACTGTTGTCTGTCTTGTTAACATAAACCTCAGTGTAAAGAATTAGTATCTCGTGACATAGAAATTAGACAATTGGAATCATTTCAAGTTAAGAGTCAACGATTAAAGAAATGTTAAACTTTTTAATGAATAAATTGATATAAACTCAATTCATAGAATAGTAAACTAGTTTATATTTCAACATTTCAAAGGAGGAAATCTCTCAATCTCTAATTAACTAATCACTTACCCCATCTCCTCCCTCATCTCATCTCAAAAGCAAAAGAAAATTCACTATAAATTGGAGAAAAATCGGATTTATAATAATAATTAGACTATTCTCTTTATTATTGTTTACGACTTCGGGTATAAGTTTCGAAGTAGAATCAATAATATTAAGCAGTTAATAATTAGCAAATAACGAATCAGTTTACTAACCCAAGGCAGAACCAATCACAAATCAATTTCTAATCAATTGAAAGAAATTTTAAGAGAGAGCAATGAACAATAGTAGATATTTAGAACACCCAGAAACTTCTAAACAATAACCAACTAACCACACCCCCTTGAATCTTATTGTCTACAAAAATTGCACCACGTATATCTGACCTGATTCCAGAAATAATGAAGTATTTTTCTAATCACTGAGTGGGTTAACTTTTGTATGGCTGCAAAACATCCATGAACATTCCGTAGTTATTACTTGGTAACCAAACAGGTAAGTTCAGCACTTTTGTTGTGAACTTTAAATGTTTACTCTCTTTATGTATCTCAAAGTACCCAAGCCTAAATGGCAAGCTATTGTTAGTGTTAGGAACTTACTTTTATGTTTATTGCTATGCAATAAACTTGCCTAGACCAATTTGCAACCGTTTTTCTTAGTGAATAAACTTTTGTTTACTTTCGCCTAGTGTTTCCGCTTGGACACACTTTAAACTTTTACTATAAGCAAGGGCTTCACTTTTGGTGATGTGCCTGCATTGTTTGAATCTGCTGGGAGTATGAGCACACTTTGTCTAAGACTTGAGTGGTCCAGTAGATTTATGGTCATATTTTCCTTTTGACTTCTGGCTACACTTTATGACTTCAAGATGCATGGCTGTTATGTGAGTTTTGTGTGAACCTTTGGACTTGTACCTTTGCTTAATTATTATCTAGACCAACAACGATTACAAATTGGTCCAACATTTTAGTTGTAGCTTTACAAAGTTCTTAGTATTCGGACTTGTTGGAATCTGATACAATCTTTTCCTCCACTCACCCTGTTTCTCACCCTAAAACACCTTATTTCACCCTTCACCCTCCGTACTTTTGTTCGTAATTTGCAAGGGTTCATATGAACCCTTTTAACAAGCACAAAATTTTATCTCCTGCTCATCGCATCCTCACTATTCCCGGGTATATTCTTTTCTAGCATGTCATATCGTCTTTGTCACTTTCTTATCAAATATTATCTTGCCTTCTTGTTCTAGACTATGTCCTCCACCATATTTCCAAGACAAAAGCTTCCATGTACTTTGGCAACAGTCTACATCTTCTGTTTACAATTGTAAACAGTTGTTCCGGACTACTGTTTGACGTTTTTAGCCAATAGGTGGTGATGATTCAAGATCCATTAGAGATTCAAAGTGAAAACCTTTACATCATCCCACCGTTCATAATCTTGGTATGGTCGTGGTCGTGGTCGTGGTAGTGTGAGATTGAACTGCAAATCCACCCCCACCAAAAAGAAAAATATACTGGTTCAACGGTAATTTAAATCTAATTTCCATTTCACCCCATAATACGTATATTATAGTCATTCGGTATCTTCGCTTCGTTGCTTATGAATTGTTCAGTTTCACCAGCCATTTCTCGCACTCTTTCTGTCCATCTCTGTCTCTCACCAACCACCTTCAGTCTCTCAATATCCTCCACCTGTCGTCTCCACCACTCCGGTTTTGTGAATACCTCACACTCGTGATTCAAGTGATGTAATAATCACTGCATGAAATATGACATGTTGAAAACCTTAAGTTGGTTAGAACCATTGGCATTGTGGCGCACGCTCATGGATCATGGAAGTCTCCATGGTGATCCTCCTAAGCGAAACAGTTGAGAAATTGCGGTCATTAACAAGCCCTTCTGTGGAAGTGCGCACCTATTCCTTCTATGCGTCAACTACTATTTCCTATTTGATCAGCAACAACCGCAACCTTGCAGTGTCCCTCCGACTTCGCTTAAGGACAACCCACACGCAAACTCCACACTCGCCCACATTACACAGCCCTCCCGTCCGATTAATAATTTCCCCAATCAAGCCCCAATACCCTTACCAACAAATCGAGTGGCCAACACTTCGTGAACTCTATTTCGACCATTGTTTCTTTTTTTTGAACTTTTTCCCCTGCTGTGTTCTTTTTATTTTTCGCCACTGCATATACGCTCTTCGATGTCGCTCTTCAATTTTTCTCAAACATATTTATAAACAGATATTCTGAAGAGAAGTTTATTGAAAGTCATTTAAAAATACCATAGTCTGACTTTAAGATGAGTGCTCCCGTAGTGACTATCGAGGGGTGCACTAAACAGAAGTCCAAGGTTGGAGTTCAGCTGCCTATTCCCACTCGTCCTAGTTCTTTGGCACTGTATTCATATGATGTAGGGAAGGTTTCATCATCATCTAAGATAATGAAGTGCTGTGGTGATGGATGCAACGTTCTTCCACCGTTAGATGAGTTGGTGAACGATTGCTTTTTAGAGTCCATCGATCAGCTTAATGATGTGAATCGTTTATTCTATGTGAATCAGTTTACAGACTTTTTAATCAAACGTCATTGTGAGGAGAATCTTAGCTTCTTGATTGAGATCTACAAGTACGAGTACTATTATGAGCGTGTTTTCCCTAGTCGTACCAAGTCGTCAGAGAGGTTGAATAGCACTCCATGTTCTGCCTTGAGTTTCCCTCTGCTGTTGACTACAAAGGAAAGAGCTCTTTCGAGAGCAAGCTCAACTAGAAAAAGACCAACACGAGATGATGACTCAACAGAGGATATATTTGTTCAAACCATAGACGACTTGGGTGCCCCAGGCTCCGTAGCACCACCCAACTTAACACAAGTCTGGGAAGACTTGCGACAAGCAAACTTAGACAATGTGAGCGAAATCGACCTGGAAGATAGCCAAGCAATCCTCGATGAAGAGGATGAGCACGAAAACGAAAACTTGGTCATTGCACAATGGGAATACATCGTAAGACAGTACATTGTAAGCGACGCACCTCAACAAATCAACTTGTCACAAAAGTTATACAATGAGATCCTCATGGAAGATCACAATCATTTCAAACAGCAACAGCAATCACAAGTACTGCTCATCAACAATCAAGTTCACCAGCCAATCGTTCTCCGCCGCGCAAAGAACGAAACAATGCAGATCTTGAAGGAAAACGCATATTGTGAATTTGTAGTTAAGGAAAAGATCAAACAGAAGAAGATCAAAGAAGAAGGACCTTCATCACCCCAATCAGCATCGTCTCTCAATTTTGAAGAGCCCACAAAAATGACTCCGACTGAACTCTTGTCGCCAAAGGACGCACTGACATCAGTTCCAACGAGCAAGAAGAAGAAGAACAGATTCTTGAATTTGTCTACCAGCAACTTATTGAACGCACAAGAAGATAAAGGTTCATCGCTGGCTTCACCATCGTCATCGATCTCAAACCTTTTGGGACACTTAAAGCTTCACCATAGCCATACATATCATCAAACATCGGGTTCGTCAGGAGCAAACACGCCTTCTCCACACGGTACACCACACCATTCACCACGTCATTCACCTCACCCCGCAATAAGCCATACATTTTCAAACGGAAGTGCAGCAAGTCCTCTGACAAACTCATCTGAAAATGTAGGACTGCTCAAGTTCTGGGGGAAGAGGAAACAGCATTAGATTTTATAGAGTAATAGATTAGCATTGATTTTAATCATGTAGAGAGGGGGAGAAGCACTGCGAAAATGTCCATGATGTCAAGTTTAAGAGACTGGAGATGGGGGTGGCCTCTTTTAAGGGAGCTCAATTTAGAATGTACTTCTTGCCCCAAGACTGCAAAAGACTCATAGTACATGATACCTTCCAATCATCACGCACAATGAACAATAACAAGCAGAACCTAAATCATGAACACAATGCAACATTGTATTCTCTACAGCCAAGTAAATCCACCAGGCTGATTAATGAGCAAATATCCAAGCTTCCAATCGTCTATAGTTTACCTTTCAACGTCAACACAATTTCAACACAAAAGGAGTCCAAGATGACACTTGAATGGAACAAGTCTAACGTGTGTAATGCTTGCATGATTCGTGTGTTCTAGAATATATATACATCGTACACAATACTTTATATCAATTGATTTCGAATCAAGGTTCAAGGAACTACTGTAGGAAACAATAACTAAAAAGCATAAATACAATGCAATGACTCCCTGTAAGTATTCTTTAGTCATAAATCACTGCCTTCACTTCGTTTTTCAACCCTTCACTTCATTTATACACTTCGTTTTACCCTAGAAAGTGCTTCCATCGCTACGTTTGTGCTTCCACTTAAGTAGCATTGTGTCAAAGGTTATTCTATGGCCGCACCTGATTCCACCAGTCTGTTATCTAGCGCCTGACTGGGTCACTTTGTTTTATAAATCACTCTATTTCAGTATTTCATGTATTCATTGCATTCAACTTGAATTACCTGGATGCACATGCCTCAGGTATACGTATTCTAAGGGGTAACTACATTCTTAACCCTTCAACAAAAATCTCGCACTTTAGAATCTCATTCAACTAAATTGACATCAACTTGACATCTACTTGACATACTTTGTCATATCTAACTCTATTGTCTCACTAGCAATTAACGTCATAATCTCCTATAGTAATCTCGCCATTATCTCACAACCAATCTAGATCTCTTCCTAATTAAGTACCAGAGATCTTAATTTTATTATTATACATATAACATTCCATACATCAGCAACTTCAAACTCACCATTATCAACTTCATCAACTCAAGCACCCACACTCACACCCACACCTCCATTCTCCTCCTCCACCTCCCTCTTGAACCCTCCAACATCCAATCTCCACCCTCCATTTTGTGTATGCGATGTTGCTGCAATTCCCATTTCGGAAGTATGGCTCGCATAATCTATTTAAAGTCACTCCCTTAAAAACTGAAACCTCCTTCTTCTTCATTATGGGTGACGACTCTATATCTCAGTCACCTTCAGAGGTTGTTCAGAAGGTTACTCTGAAGCCCTCTGCCAAGCTGGAACAGCAGCATCTTGATTCGTCATCGTCACAAGGTAAATTTGGTTGCTTTAAACTAGATGCAAATCGTATTAGAAATAAAGAGGAGGCTGCTGAGAGGAAGCAACGTCATTTGGATGCAAGAAAAGACAAGTTGAAACGGAGGGGGGAACAGCTCCAGTCTCGTGTGCTTCAGGTGAAGCACCAGAGGAATCAACTTATGAATGAAAGAATCAATCACTTTCAGCAAAGTATGCAATCTGCAAGAAGACGGAGGTTGGAGTATTTGGATAGTATTCGTGTTCGTGCTCGCAGAGTCAGTTGTCCTGATTCTTCGGATGAGCGTTCTTCCAGCTCCTCCTCGTTTTCTAGACTTCGAACTGTTACCCCAGATTTATCAAATCCTACCTTGACAGAAGTATGTTCAAATCTTTACAAGCTCCTTAAAGATATACCTCTCAGTGGAAACATAAAGAAGGAATTGGCCTTGATTCAACCTCATCTTGCAACTTTGTTGAATATCCTAGAGCTCAATCATTCCTCTCGTTCTATTCTGTATGCATTCGTACTCATAAACCATTGCAAGAGTAGTTTACTTAATAATGACCCGCACCCCAGCTTTAACGCAAACGTTTCTGGTTCAGACAAAATTGAACAGTTTAGCAATAATGTCCTTTGGGTATTGGTTTATAGACATGCTTGTGAAATGGTGAATAGGTTACAGCTTTTTGTTAGTTGTACAATCGAAAGAAACCGCTCCAACCTCATTGCATCCATTAAATCATACCTGTTCTTACTTTTCATTTTCAAAAAAACCCACTTTGATAGTTTATTGATTATTTTGAAAGCTGGAAGGCTGATTGCTCAGAGGCAATGCGAATTGATCCCTAGCAACGCTCACTTGGAAGGACATCGTGATATCCTACAGAAAGAGGCAGAAAATCTACAGAAATGTAGTAGTAACCAAGCTCTTGATAGTGAAATGCAGCATTTCGTGAACCATGTCAAGAAATCAACAAAAGTCGTTATTCAAGAAAATGCTTCTCCTACTTTCACTTCATTGGTTTTTGACACTACACGTTTGCACTACAGGGGCCTAGAATTCGTATGGCCAAACTTGAACTCTATCCTGTCTCTTATGTGGAGGAAGTACTGGTTTGTAAAGCATTTGCAGCCTTGGAGCTGGAACTCCAATGATGGCATAGCAAAGGCACCTCCAAGGATGAGTACCGGAAACAACTTTGGACGAACTGATACAATTGAAATTAACCAAGTCTTGACAGCTTTAAAGTATCCCCCTCTCATTCAAAAGTACCAAGCATTAAACGGACTTAAAGGTTTGAGATTTTGGAGATGCATAACTCAAACATCATTAGCATTATTGGAAGACGTATCCAGCTGGTTGGAATGTAAACCAGTGATGTCGTTTCATGAGAACAACAATGGTCCTCAGGTTTACTACTTGTTGGTTCAGATCTTTGATGAAATTACTATGATGGTGAAACGCACACAGGAAGCCGCATTAATTGAGCAACTCGAACAAGTGTGTGATGCAATCAGACTGACTGACTCCGAGTCAAGTTTCAGTATCGACATGTTGGTGGAGAAGGTGCAAGAGTTTGAGCATTCGTTTGTCAATGTAGTCCTCAAATCGTGTACGCCATTGGATATGGTGCATTGTTCACGCTTTGAAAGCTTGTATCTGTTGGTGAGTACCCCACACTTTTCACTGACTAGGTTCCACATTTACACAAATTCCCCAAGTATTAGGTTCCCACTCTTTTATGAACATTTAAGGAATTGGGATCAATGGAAGATTCCAACCTTCACCAACTTAAGGTCGGTAATTGAAGGATGTTATAGATTACCACAAATTCATTCACCTCAAAATTACCAAACCCTTCCTCAAGCATATTTTGCATCATATTATCACAATATCATTTTGAGAGGAACACCTCTGGACTTTACAGTTGATGAGTTGAATCAAGTATTTATTGAACAGTTGGTTGAGCTTAATGGACAAGTTAAAATGCAAGTCCATAGATCAGCCATGGTTTGTCTTTTCAAAGCTTTCTATGGATCAAGCAAGTACCCACCACCAATTGAATTACTCAAGACGAGACATAGAAGGTACTTTAATTTAACAAATTCAAATTATGATGCATTCTTCACACATGGAGAGTACAAACCGTTCCAGCACTATTACCTTAAGAACCACGTTAAAATTGAAAGCATTTTCTTGTTGGCTATAGAGAAGATGTTGTGCTGCAAGCACGAAGAAGTATACAAGAAACTACTTGTTCTGAATTTTAGAAGGTGTGAAGTAGAAGTGAACAAATTGGTGTACACTATTTTGGCTGCAACTCGGCATATATATAGAGTTTATCATAGGTTGTTTGATTGGATATACTTGGATATTGGGAATGAGTTACCAAACAACTAGGCTAGTATACACAGTACACGGCACACGTATACTACCCACCACCTACCCACAAGATAAGTTTATATATACATTTATTATCATGGACAATATAACATTTAATTCTCATATGATATTGACATTATACTAAATTTTTAACTCATATTCAATAATCACGCAATCTGATATACAAACCTAATCTAATATAACTGTAATAGTTTAATTACAATAAAATGTATTAATATAAAGTTGTATTAAATACGTTTGCAGGACCACCTCAGATATGCTCATCTTGAAAAAAATTTGCACCCAATTTTTTTGACTCATTTTGTGAAGATAATCAGGAGTATGAAAGGGTCAAGCTTATCTTTAGATGTAATTTAGATTTCTAGTTTATTCATTTCATCCTCCAACTTCTCTATACATGAAACCCTAGGTCATCATGAACAATAAACTCCGTTTATTCATTTGCTTTACTAAGCAACTGTGTGCAATTCAAATGGCCCTGGGCATGAAAATGGTTGGGAAATGGTGAACAGTTTAGAGACAAGTTACCACCTGTCCTGCATTTAACACCATTTTTTGGTATAAAATTTGCGCGGTTAAGCTTATTACTCAATTGGAAAATGAGCAGTATAAATTGGGCCAAATCCCCCCAAAAAAAATTCATTAAACTCTTTTTCTCATATCAATCATGTTGAGACACGTATCGAAGTCCTCGAGTGTGGTTAGAAGACTAGCCACTCCAAGAGTTGCGTCGTTGGCTGCGTCCTATTATGTACGTTCAGTCCCGCAACCACAGCTTTCTCAGCAAAAGAGTTATTCTACTAGATCGACAGTTGTCCAATTGTTGAACAATATTGGATCCAAGAGAGAGGTAGAGCAGTACTTGAAGTATTTCACTTCTGTGTCGCAGCAACAGTTTGCGGTCATCAAAGTCGGAGGTGCTATTATCACGCAGCAGTTACCTGAGTTGGCCTCGTGCCTTGCTTTCTTGTACCATGTTGGCCTCTATCCAATCGTTTTACATGGCACTGGTCCTCAGATCAATGAATTATTGGAAAATGAAGGTGTTGAGCCTGAATATATTGATGGAATCAGAATCACCAACCCAAAGACTATGGAAGTGGTCCGCAAATGTTTCTTGGAACAGAACTTGCGTTTGGTGACTGCCTTGGAGAAGATGGGTGTGCATGCCAGACCAATCACATCTGGTGTTTTTGGTGCAGACTACTTGGATGCTGAAAAGTACCAGTTGGTTGGTAAGATCTCGTCTGTCAACAAGTCTCCTATCGAAGCTGCCATTGAAGCTGGATACTTGCCAATCTTGACCTCGTTGGCTGAAACCTCGTCTGGACAAATGCTTAACGTCAATGCAGACGTTGCTGCTGGTGAGTTGGCCAGAGAATTCGAGCCATTGAAGATTGTCTACTTGAACGAAAAAGGTGGTATCATCAACGGCTCGACCGGTGAAAAGGTCAGTGCCATCAACTTGGACGAAGAGTACGAAGACTTGATGAAGGAAAGCTGGGTCAAGTATGGTACCAAGTTGAAGATCAAGGAGATCCACGACTTGTTGCAACACTTGCCTAAGTCCTCCTCTGTGGCTATCATCGACGTCAACGACTTGCAAAAGGAATTGTTCACTGATTCGGGTGCTGGTACCTTGATCAGAAGAGGATACAAGTTGATCAACCGTAACTCTTTGAAAGAATTCGGTAACCCAGATAACTTACGTACTGCCTTGTTGAGAGACCCTGAAATCAAGTCCGGTAAGTTGTCCGTAGCACTGTACCTCAAGACCTTAGAGTCTGTCAGATTCAAGTCCTATGGTGACGAACCATTGGAGGTTTTGGCTGTTGTCATTGAAGATGACAAGAGAGGTGCTCCAAAGTTGGACAAGTTCTTGTCGTCAAGAAGCGGATGGTTAAACAACATTACAGACAACATTTTCTCAGCTATCAGAAAGGATTTCCAGAAGTTGTACTGGGTAGTAAATGAAAACGACTCCAACTTGCTGTGGTACTTTTCCAAGTCGGAAGGTTCGTTTGCAAAGAATGGTGAGATTTTGTTCTGGTACGGTCTCAAGACAAATGAAGTTTCTGACTTGATCAACGAGTTTGACTCTTCTAACGTTGGTTCTCCATTAGGTTCTGGTGTGTTTGAATCGTCTTCTCAGACTAGAGGTTTCCACACTAGTGCTGCCAGTAAGTTTCAATCGAGCATTGTACGTAAGAATGCAAACCCTAACCCACCTATTCGCAAGGGAACATCTACCAAAAGATCTAAGGTTGCGTTGATCGGAGCCAGAGGTTACACTGGTCAAAACTTGATCAGCATGATTGACAGACACGAGTACTTGGAGTTATCACACGTTTCGTCGCGTGAGTTGAGCGGACAGAAGTTGCAGGGCTACAACAAGGCCAACATTGTCTACACCAACTTGCAGGTTGAAGATATCATTAAGTTAGAAGAAGCTGGGGAAGTTGACTGCTGGGTGATGGCATTGCCAAACGGTGTTTGTAAACCATTTGTTGAAGCTATTGAGTCAGTCAAGAACTCCAACTCCAAAATAATCGACTTATCTGCCGATTACAGATTTGATCCTTCTGGTGAATGGGTTTATGGATTGCCTGAGTTGAATGATAGAAGTGAGATTGCCAAGGCCAAGAAGATTTCTAACCCTGGTTGTTATGCCACTGCAGCACAATGTGCCATTGCACCATTAGTCGACTACATTGAAGGAACTCCTAGTGTTTTTGGTGTTTCGGGTTACTCTGGTGCCGGAACCAAGCCATCTCCAAAGAACGATATCAAGGTGTTATCCAACAACTTGATTCCATACTCATTGACTGACCATATCCACGAACGTGAAATCAGCGCTCGTTTAGGATTGGACGTTGCTTTCACTCCACATGTTGCCCAATGGTTCCAAGGTATTTCTCACACTGTTCAGATCCCTATCAAGAAGGGCTCGTTGACTGCTAGAGAAGTTAGAAACATCTACCAAGATAGATACCAGGGAGAACAATTGATCACCATCAGCGGTGAAGCTCCATTGGTTAGAGACATTAGTGGCAAGCACGGAATTGTCATTGGTGGATTTGCCGTGAACTCTAAGGAAGACAGAGTGGTCATTGTAGCTACTATTGACAACTTGCTCAAGGGTGCTGCTACTCAATGTTTGCAGAATGTCAACTTGGCTTTGGGATATGGTGAGTACGAGGGTATTCCAGATGATTTGATTATTAGAGGGTAAGTGTATACTAAAATTAAAGATTATAAAGTGAGGATTTGGTGTAGAGTAGAATTCTGACTGACCAGGAACTGACCAGGAGATCAGGAACTGATCAGGAACCGATCAGGGACAGTTCAGTATGGAGGATCACTATGTAGATGAAATTTGCACCCAAAATTAATCATTATAGGATGTTACGTATTTATGGTAATCTACAATGGATAAATGGTAGGTGAATCCAATGGCTATTGCAAACTTCATACTCTCATGGTTCTTGCAGCCATTGAAATTTACATACAATATATTCAGCACTGAATTTCCAACCATACACTTGTAACATAGATACAAAACCACCTCACTCTTTTCTTTACTCATCCATATTACTTCCTCCCCCTTTCATACTCAATCCATACCACTTCCATTCATCACCTCCACCACCATTAACCTCTACACCTCCGCCTCCTCCCCTTCCCTCTCCCTCCCTCTCCCTCCCTCTCCGTCCCACCACTAACATTTTGGTAGCGCAAATATATAAAAAATCTAACCCAATCAAACTCCCTTTAGTAGCATGCTTGTACTGCCCGACAACTTCGGACTCGTAGAGCCTGGAGTGTATCGATGCTCCAAGCTCGACTCAGATAACTTTCCATTTTTGGAAACTCTTCAATTGAAGCTGTTAATATTGTTGGATGCAGAGAAACCTCCGAGGCTCCTCAACAATTTCTTAGAGTCCAACAACGTGGAGTTGTTCAATTTAGGTGGGTTGAAGATTGCCAATCATCATCAAGGTAAGAAGCATGATAAGGATGATCCCAAGAGAGACTCGGACCCTGCATTTCAAGAAACTCCTCCGAGTCAACTCTTGGATATTATACTGCTACCTAAGCACAGTAAGTCAGAGCAGTGGATGTTGTTTGATAAGAATGTGATTCTGCGTACATTTGAGCTTTTACTTGATAAAACCAAGCATAATATCTTACTTATCGACTCCACGTCAACGCTAGTGGGGATTTTGAGGAAGATCCAGAAATGGAATTTCAACTCTATATTGAATGAGTACAGAACATTCAATGGACAGCTGAGTAAGAACAATTATTATGCTGAGACCTTCTTGGAGTTGATTCAAATAGAGTTGGTACCTGTAGAAATAGAGCAGTTGAACCAGCAATTGAAACAACAGCAGAAGTACCTTCTGCAATCTTGTATTGAAGGTACTAGTCCTGAATTCATAAGACTAAAACGTAATGACTCCGTCGAAGCAATGGGATGGATGGAACCTCAAGGTGTTGAAGAAGAGGGAAGTTTAGGAGGAGATGAGTACGATGAAGATGACGATTTGTACGATCAACGATCTTTTGGTGACATGGATGATGAAGACATGGATGGAGATATGCTTTCTGCCTCGCCTCAAATCCCAGCCAACTTGCTTAAGCTCGTTGAACAACGTAAAAACGAGAAAACAGTACCCAAAAGCGATGACTCCAGTGATATGCATACCCCAGGAACCCTGCCGAGAGTGAAACCTGTTTCCATAAGCACGAGAAATAACTCGGCTGTTGGAAGAAATAGCAGACAAGGAAGTATTGGTGGTAACGAAATGTTCTTATATGCTAGGGCGAACTTGGAAAGACGTCGCTCTTCTGTGGACTCCAAGTATGCAAGATATGGAGGTGGAGGAAATAGCATAACCAACAGCACACCATCTTCTTCACTTCTTGTTCGATCACCTAGAAGATTGCTGTTAGAACCACAGCTGCCAAACCTCCGTAGAGTCAGCTTACAAAATGATAAAAGCCATGTGGTGACTACGTTTGAGCTGGAAAGAATTAGACAGAAATATGACTTTAAATATTACCGTACTTTATTCAAGTACACTGTGAATTATGAAAACGTGAGTGTGGTGAAATTCAAATTACCTTCAGAGTCTAAATTGCCTGTCTGGTTTACCAGTGGTAGGAATCTGTGGGAAGAGAATTTCAGAAGATTAAACAAGGAAGTTATTTATTAGGAGGAATGTAAGAATATCTTACAAGTTAGTAGTATAGTTCTTGAAGAATTGATAATCTACACTTCATATTAATGACAATTATTATGTTCAAGTTTAAGTAGAATGTTTGGCAGGTACTTTCTCATAGGTTATTTATTTTAAGGTAAGTTATTTATGGTGAGTGATTTATGGTGATCCGATCCATACTGATAAATTCCAGTCAACTTGTCTGATGAAACTACATTAATAGTAGATATTTCACAACTCAATGGCTGTAATTTTGCAGCCAAAAAAATCAGAATATTTGACATGTCGAATACAATGTTTGTATGAAAGAAGTGATTACTTTCTAAGTTTTCCAGCATCACATAGATTAAAACTATAAAAAGAGGCTTTATATCTATGAGAATCTGCAGTTAAGGTGATTGCAATATCAATTCCAAAATAATTGCAATAAGTAAGCAGGATAATTTTAACTCAATAACGATCATTCTAAGTAATAGAACTTCTATATATAAGCCCGTTTATTAACGAATTGAGATAAACATACTACTAGTATTTCACAAATTACATTGAAGATCTTTAGGTAACAAAGTTACAAAATGCTATCGGACCGACAAGTCCGACCACCTCATGTACATTAATCAAGAGAACAATGAAGGTAAATAAAACAGAAGTACAGATCTACTATTATTTTGTCGCTATTACGTTTGAATAGCATAACGTCACTATTTCAAGATACTTGTAAAGCTTACAAGGAGTGAGTTAATTTTCAACACATGTCGATTCCTAACCCCCATTTACCCCACCACATGGATACTGATTACCATTAGCTATCATGATAGTACATAAATGAGCCTTCTGAATACAATTGTGATACATTATGATCTCTACGGCTTTCACTCTCTAATTTGTAATCCAGCATTCAACATAAGCCTCCTCCACATGAATACTTAAATAGACGTTGCCCCATTTTCTCACTGGTAAACTTTTCACTAAACAATTCTCTCCTTGAATATCCTTGAATATCCTTGAATATGACTAGACAAAAGACGGCATTGGTTACAGGAGCATCTTCTGGTATAGGTTACTCTACAGCAATTGAGTTTGCCAACAGAGGGTACAAGGTGTTTGCAGGTGCACGTCGTTTGGGACCTATGGAACCACTTAAAAAGTTGGGGGTTGTAACCTTTGAATTAGATGTCACACTGTTGGAAAGTGTTAAGAATGCCTACAAGTTAATCGTAGATGAACTCGATGGAGATGGATATTTGGATATTTTATTCAACAATGCTGGTCAGCCGTGCAGTATTCCTGCAATCGATGTGTCAGACGAGAGTTTCGAGCAATGCTATCAAGTGAACGTTTTTGGAGCAATGAGAGTCACACGCGAATTAGCTCCATTGGTTATCAACGCAAGGGGAGTTATAGGATTTACTGGGTCAATTGCTGGTATTATCCCATTCCCATGGTCTTCGATTTATACTTCAAGTAAAGCTGCAATCCACCAATATGCTGCTACACTCAGGATTGAAATGCAACCTTTTGGTGTAAGAGTGATCAATATCATTACTGGTGGAGTCAAGACTGCAATCTATGACCTGAGACCTCTCTCTGACACTTCCTTCTACAAGCTGCCTGAAATGGATGCTTCTATTCAGAAGAGAAAGGATATGGTTAAGAAATCAAACCCCATGCTTCCTGAAGTATATTCAAAGAAGGTTGCTGATGACTTTGAACATGCTACTAAGTTTAACTACTACCGTGGTACTGGTGCAACAATCCTCACTACTTTTTTTACCTGGTTCCCACGTCTGATTTATGAATACTTGTTGATTCACAAGTTTGGATTACGGCCTTTATTTGCTGTTTTAGAGCAAAAGTACTCTAAGAATAAGATTGCTTAAACCTTTCTATTTATTAGTTATTATTATTAACAATCTATCTTTTCCCCCATGTAGATCGTCCTGTATCACTAGATGAGGTACTTTGAGAACTTGTTTGTGATGGAGTGTTATTAAGCATCCTCTCTCTGAGTCTAGATCCAGCTACAGATGTACTATTTGCTCTTGCTGGTTGGTAAGGTTGTGCGTTGTAGCTGTTACTCGTAGATGATTGTCTAGACTTCTGGTACATGTCTTGCAATTTCGAATTGGTTCTAGACACATACGCTGGTCTTTCTGGTGTTCCAGAAGGTGCTGCGTTTTGACCAAACTGTTGTTGTTGTTGTTGGTTTTGGTACTGGTTCAGGTTCTGATTCTGGTACTGTTGTTGGTTGTTCTGGTACTGGTTTTGTTGCTGATGCTGTTGCTGTTGATAACTATTGTTGAAAGTATTGTTCTGTTGAACAGGTTTGAACTCAGCATGAGCATAATGATCGAACCGGTTTCTTTGTTGACCCAGTTTGTGTTGTGCCAACTGTGCCTGCTGTTGCTGTTTAAGACTTACCCCGAGCCAGTCAGGATACAGAGTATTGTTGGTGTCAAAATATTTGACAAATGCATTATGTATAAGCGTTTCGTCTTCAGTAGAACCATCTTTCTCAGGTCCAAGTGAAAGTGGGTTAGAGCCACCACCTATATTAAGCTGAGAAAACTTAGTACCGTAGTTGTCTTTGATTTTGGCAAAGAACCCTGGGTTGCTCATGATGTGTTGAAGAAGAGTGGATGAAACGAGTTTCAAGTTTTTGCGCGAAGTAAACGAGTTGAACAAGATCATTCAAGTGCACTTGAGAATTGGGGCAGCTTGCGTTGAAACTTGTTATGTAATAGAATTGAGATTAGACGATGGATTAGAGTATATGTTTATTAGGTTGATGTAGAAACGAATGCGAGGTGTTTATTGTCTATGGTTTAAGGTGGGTACCTGGATCAATTAGAGGTGTCACTTAAAATGTTCTTTATGTTTGTTTTCTATTTTTAGTGTTCACGATTGCTCTTGACTTATTGAGTAACAATAGAGATGGAGGATGATGAAAAGGAGACTGAGTGTGTGTGTGTGTATGTGTGTTAGTGGTCGAGAGAGGTTTGATTGAGATACATTTGAACTGGGGATAAGTTTAGAAGAATTATGTGCTTGTAGTTTAAGTTAAGCGAATGGATTTCTTGTCTTAATTATACTTTTGGAAAGGGGGACAAATCTAAGAGAGTGGAGTTAAGGTGAGTTAAGATGGTTGGTATTGAGAGTTGATTAGGATATATTTTGATCTGGAGTATATATTGATGTTGATTATGTTGAGATAAGTTTAATGAAGATTGATTTGAATTAATTCATTAGATTTGGAGGAGGATATATGTGGCGTATCAGTAGTATTCTACCGTGATTATTGTGATTCATTCCCCTTAATCAATGTGGGTGAGAATGAATGAGAATGAATGCTATACTTTCCTTAGAATACAATGGTTATTTAGAGTAAGAAAGGTATTGAATTGATAGTATAAAGTGATAGCATGAACATATTCAATACTTTATCGTTTTTATACTCGAATACCTTGGTATCGGTTCTTCTCTAACGTTTATGGAATTGGGTGCAAAATTTCGGTCTTTCAATTTTCTTAATACCAAATTGTACTCGTATTAATGCAAGGTGGTATTGAATGTTCTTGGCATAGAACCCTGATGTTTCCTATGATTGTAGTAGGCCACTCCATGTAATACTTGTGATTTCTTCTCTATTTTATATGGTTCTGCTTTAAATTAGCCGTCTATCTTATCTTCTATCTTACCATTTAACTGAACAATATTCTCACAACAACAAGAAAGTCACTACACTTTCTTTAATTACCTGAAATATCTACCAATTCTTAAAGAAAACATTATTAATCAAGTAATCTAATATCAAATCAACCTATCTTATCAAATACATTCAATAGAATCAAAACAACTGCTCCACTTATTTCATTCTCTTATCAGGCCATCGCCTCTATCTCGTCTCCGATTCACGATCATCTACAAACTTGATCGAAAAAACTATCATGATCTCCATCAAAATCTCTATATTATTCCCTTTAATCACTCTTCCACTTTATACAAATCTTGTATCCTACACACTCTACCATCTACTGCCCCTTATAACCCACTTCCCACCACTCAAATCACCATTCCCAACCCCAATCTCATCAATCCGCACCAACTGAAAAATCAAAGCATCTGAAAAAATGAAGGGCATCACAAGAAAAAATTTCCAAGTATCACAGTAACATATAATGCATTCATTTAGACTCGCAAGGGTCTCTTTAGTGCAAAGGTTCAACCACAGGGCTCTTCATTCGACAAAGCGATGCTTTGTTGAGGCTCAAGTCCAACCTGTTGTTGAGAAAGCTGCTGCTCCTGCAGCTGCATCTCCAACTGATACCGTTACTACTGAAACTGTAGAACCTACAAAGTTAGGTGAAATCTTCAAGGTGAAAGACTTGATCAAGTCTAAGTTCGTTGGAAAGGAACTTGTGAATGCACTTCTTCGTGCCAAGTTCGAGGACTTGACTCCGGTCCAAACTAGATCTTTACTGCCTATGTTTGAGGAAGAGAAGGGTGTGGTTGTTAGAGCTAAGACAGGTACTGGTAAAACTTTAGCCTTCATTATTCCTACCTTACAAGCTATCATCACAGAGAACTTGACCAGCCCCGGTAAAGGCTCGAGCGGTAACCGTGTACAAACTTTGGTGGTTGCCCCAACTAGAGATTTGGCCTTCCAAATTCAAAAAGAATACAACAAAGTAATTGAATGGTTACCTCCACAACTCCTGAAGAACATATATACCGAACTTTGTGTCGGTGGTAAACGTTCCAGTTTCAACATTAGACGTCCAGCACCTATTTTAGTTGCCACCCCAGGTAGACTCTTGGATGATTTAACTAACAACCCTAAGTTCAAAAGCTTGATCTCACAGATTGACCACAGAGTTTACGATGAAGCAGATAGATTATTGGAAGTTGGATTCGAGAAAGAATTGGGTGAAATCGATGACATCTTAAAGTCTTCGCGTGCCCAATTACACCCAAACTTACCTGAGAGCTTCAAGTCGATCTTGTTCAGTGCCACCGTTGACAAGAGTGTAGACAAGTTTGCCAAAGAGCAAATCAGCAACGACTACAAGTTCATCAACTGTGTACTGAAGGAAGATGGTGAAGCCCATGAGAACATCCACCAGCTGGTGGTTTTCACCAAGGACATTGCCGAACTGTTTGCTTCATCCATCCAATTTGTAGTTAACAAAATGAACACCGACAGAAAGTTCAAGGGTCTTGTCTTCTTACCAACTGTGATAGGATCCGACTGGTACTACCAATCGATCAACAGCGCAATTAACCAAAGTTTGAGAAACCTGAAGGCTGACAAGAAGAGTTACAAACCAAGAGTTTACAGACTTAACGGTCTGATGACTCAAAACGCTAGAGACAGAACAGTTGCTAACTTCAAATCAGCAAAGAATGGTTTGTTGGTCTGTACTGACGTTGCTGCCAGAGGTCTTGACTTTACTGATGTTACACACGTTCTTCAAATGGCTCCTTCTTCTCAGATTGCCGATTACGTGCACAAGGTCGGAAGAACCGCAAGAGCTGGAAACAAGGGTGAGGCTATTATTTTCTTGAGTAACCTCGAAGCCCCTTACAAGCAAGCGCTTATCAAACAGAGAGGTATCAAATTCGCTGCCGAGTATCCTACTGCACAAGAGTTCTTAGCTAAGGATGAATTGGAATTGGACGACAAGATCTTGTTCCAAGTTTCACCCCCAGATGCTGAGCTCATTGACAACTTGTTATCTTCTTACTTGGGTCACCTTAAACAAATTGCTAGTACATATAAACTTCCATTCGAAGGAATGTTGAGAGACTCTGTGATGTGGTACCAAAAGATGTTGGATGACACTCAGGCTGTTCCTAACTTTAGCATAAGACTGTTGAGAAACGTCGGTGTGAATGAAAGAAAGGCTAGAAGCATGCTTGATGGAGGTGCTGCCTTCTTTGCAGATGCTGACAACTTTGACTACACTAACAATAGACTTGATAGATACGAAGGAAGCAGCAATAGAAGACAAGGAGGAAAGAGTGGATACTCTAGAGATAACTATGGAAACAGAAGCAGTGGAAACAGAAATAGTGGATATGGAAACAGAGATAGAAATGATGGTTACAAAAGAACTGATGGGTACAACAGAAGCTCAGATAGATCTGATAAACCTTTCAGATATAATGACAGACGTGACAGTGGCCTGTACAACAGAGAGAATAACAAAAGGTACACTGGCAAGTTCCAAGGATCGCGTCGTGAATATTAGACATGTATAAGACTGTATATATCTTGTAAATAGAACAGAGAAATGAAAATGCAAACGTATGAATAGTTGGATATTAAGTAGATATCTTATACTTGCATCAGTAAATAAGATCGGCTGATTAACTCCAAATGCTCTCCCCCGTTCGGAAGGCCCGTGATATTCGTAATGTTGGTGAGGCAGGTGGAGTTCGAGGGCCCTTTGGAGAACGTTTCTTCTTCTTCTTTGATAGTCCAACAGGGTATAGTTTCCTTCTTCGAGGCTCCTCAACATACGCATCTCTTGTCAATACAACATACGCCAAAAGACAAATGGTCACTATGAAATTGAAGACAGCCATCAATTTCATGAATGTTATATCGTTGGTCAAGTGTCTAATTCTAGTTTTTGATTCTTCAATCAATGCTTTATGGTTGAATTCTTGGATTCGGAATAATTTGGCATATTCGTTATGCATAGATGTGTATGATGTTTTGAAATGAATGAGTTGGTTTACAATGGATATGTTGAAACTCTCTAGTAAGTTTTCAAAGTTGCTCAGTTGTCTTCTTTCCAAGTTAGTGAATGCTGTGGAAAGTAACTTACTTTGTTCTTCAATGTAGAGCAATGACAATGTTGCGTTTGATTCTAATAATGAAAGTCGTTTCATCATATTCTTGTATATTGATTCCTGTGTTTGAGGAGTCTCGCTTGTAGGGGCGTTGTATATTGCCTCACATACTTGTGTTGAGTTGATGTCTTGAAGGAATTCGTTGAGACGCAAGTGTGGTAATGTTACTCTGCATTCATCCAAGGTGTTGTTGCTAATGGCAGACTCTAACACCAAGTCTACTTTGTTTTCAGGAATAGGTTCTACTTCTTCGTCTTCTTTGAACTCTTCCATCATTGTCTTGCCATGAACACGGACTAATGAAATGGGGCAGTAGAACTCATTCCCGTAATGTGTCAACACTTCTAATTTCATGTAGCGTGCCCAGATAAGCGGATTTTGGATCTTGAACACTTGGAGGTCTCTGATGTTTTCAGCTTGGAATTCTCCCAATACTCTCCAGTTGACTGCAGGGAACCTATCACTTACAGATACCCTGATGTCTTTGTACATGGAGCTGAAAAACTCGAAATTTCCTATAACGACCGAGTCTACAAGGATGTCCTGGCACAATTCGATCACAACGAACTTGTTAGGTAATGAGCATTGGTTGAGCAAGTACAGATCTTTGTTTTCGTGTAAGATAGCCAGTGCTCCCTTGGCATGTGAGTTTGTTTTAACAACAGTGGCAGCACAGTCGACCGATGCGTAGTTGAATTTGTCTTTGTAAACTTTACCTTGGTCTTCTTCTTCTTCGAAGGCTTCTTTCTCTTCCACGATGGTTGTATTTGTGTCTGTGTTGTTCAAACCAAGAATTTGCAGTGTTGAGATTGTGGAAGTTGATGCGATGAGTGATGCAGATGAAGATGATAACTGTGTTGAGATTACAGATGTTGATAGTTGAGATGACTGTATGCTATTGTTTTGAATTTCCTCGACCTTTAGTTTCTTCCATTCTTCAAACGACATAAAGTGACAATCTTCGATTGTGAGGTTGGTTGATCCATTTCTTACCGATGAGTTGCTCAGGTTTGCAAGATCGAGAATTGGAGCTATGTCCAATATATCTAATTCCACCACTCCTTGCTGCTCCACTTGTGACTGTTGCTCTTCGAGTGTCACAGTCATTGTTTCCACTTGAGTAGTGGTTGTAGTGACTAATAAAGATAGCGGAGTTGTGATACGCGGTGGTTCTGGAGTCAGATGAGCCTTTGAAGTAGAACTCAAACAAAAGATATCATCAGTTTGAGGACGTAATAGACACATTAGACAATCTAATGGCGTAGTATGAGTAGCAGTGGAAGTATCTACGGGTGACTGCGCAACCACCGGAGTTGGCAACACGATCAGACTCAGAGTATCATTCAGATTAGATACTTGCTCGGAGACTTCAGGAGCCATATCCTCAGGCTGCTGTGCCAGAGCTATCCGTAGCACCGATACTACTACTATTAGTAGTAGTCCATATACTGTTTGCATTGTGTGGTTGATTTGATCGGTAATGAATAACAAAATTTCAATGTCTTTTCTGATTGCGAAATTGACATGAGCCTAACCAGAAATAACAAGCTCGGTTAATATACTCTGAACAATGAACCCCACAGTCAAGAGAAGATCAATGTGTAGGTTTTTTATACAAAATCTGTTACCGTCAGTTACAATCACGTTTTCACACGATTTTTTTAACCTTGTTGTGATGGGTACCACCCGTAGGGCTGGATAACGAGTTAGTGTGAAGATCTATTGTTTTTGTGATGTTAGCTTAGAGAGATGATCAATAAGAGATTTGTGATTGAATAATGTGGTGGCTAGTTGGTTTCTAAATTGACTACAAGTGTATGAGAATATTGTTATATAGGTTATGAAGGTAACTGAAATATGGATATTATTATGATTGTTTTGTTGTCTTCTTCTATTTGACGGTATAATTTACCAGGGCATATTTGTGGTTCTTTGTAATTATTGACTTTTAATGTGTGGTGTTATTAAACTCTTTAGATGTGTGGATGAATGAGTGAAGAGACAAGTTTTATCAATGTAGGGTTGGTAATTAATATGTGTTTTCATTATACATTTCAATAGACATATTATGCATAAATTGTGACACTTTAAATGACACACCTAAATGACAGTTTAAATGATAATTTAAATGACAAGTTAAAAGTGACTAAATTAATTAACCCTATCTTGTGTAACACCAATGATTAAATTAATCATCATTACAATTCCAAACCTTGTTGTGTACGCAACTTCACGCTGCTGGAATGAGCCCCATTTGGTGCCTGGGGTCGTGGCTGTCTAGTTTCTTGACATGGGTGCAAAAAAACGTTTTGACGCACATCAAGCATGATGAAATGCCTCGATGATCTCACTTCTCGAAGCCTCTCACTCTATTTCTCTCACCCCCAGGGTCACACCAATACTCTACTCATTTAAATATTAATGCAAATTTTATTAAAACCTATGCTATTAAATCTCCTCCGTGAAACGAGATCTACTATTATTACTATTCCCATCGTCAGCAAACACATTTTGGTTTGGTCCTCCGATCGGAACATTATGGCTACTCACCGATCTTTGTGCGTGGATCGATCCCAAGACGGGCCCCATAGGCCCTGCTGCTCCAGGTAATCGTCCATCGTCATTGTCATAATCAGACGGGTTGAATTCCGATTCTTCGTCGTCATCGTATTCGCTCTCGACAGGCGCAGCGGCTTCGCGCTCGTCGTCAGAGTATCCCTCTGCGTGCAGATTCAGCAACGGCTCTAATTCATGGTTTTCGTTATTCTCGTTAAAGTTGAACTGGTCCGGCAGTGCCATGGGGTGTGCAAACGAGTTGAACCGTGAATGTAACGCCAGAGACGCTGTAGTGTTTGTCGTCTCGCCATTCTTACCTATGCTGGTTTGGCCAGACGTGGTTGTTGATCGGAACACAGAGTCAAGGTTGTTGCTGTTGGTCACTCCACGGTAGTAGAAGTCTTCGTCAGAGTGGCTGTTGCGTGCGCTAGACCCACGTGCAGCGATTCCTGCGCCTGCGGCGCCAGCTGCTGCAGCACCGGCAACTGCCGGTCCATTGTTGCCGCTACTACCACTACGTCCCAATCCTCCGTTCCCTGCTGCTCCGTAGTACTTGCCTGAGCTGATATTCATTTGTCTTTCCAAATCGTGAATACCAACATCGTCAGGGCCATTGTACTTTCCTCCCAGTGCACCCAAATATCCGCCGTTGGCGTTGGATTCTGAATTACGTGCTGTGCTATTTTTGTTGAAAAGCTTGAGGAATCCCAAGCTTCCCAATCCGGATCCACCAGCCTCACCACTGGATGGACCTGTGGCTCCAATTGCTTCAGGCAGCTCTTTTCTGTCCTCGAAAGAGTCGTCATTGAAGTCAGGAGATTGATTGGTGAGCGATCTTCCCTTTCTCTTCTTTAAGAAGAGCATGAGGAGTACGAGTGTACCGATCACAATGGTTCCTCCGATGGAACCTACGAGTCCTCCAATTAATTTAGAGTTCTTTTCAGCTACCGTTTGGTGGTCCAGTGAACTCACAGATGCAGATGTCGGTACTGTTACAACTGTAGTGATGGTTGTGTCTGGCTGTGTGATGAGCGAGGTGTACAGTGTGAGTGTAGATTTGAGACTTTTACTAGTTGTAGTTGGTGGGTCTGAGGTGGTTGAGTCAGCAGATGAAGTAGTTCTAGGAGCTGTACTTGACGAACTTGATGATGATGCCGACGATGAAGTCGAAGATGAGCTCGTAGTTGTAGTGCTACTCTCAGTAGTAGTGGTTTCACTACTACTGCTGCTGCTGCTGCTGCTACTTGAAGTTTCACTGCTAGATGATTCAATAGAACTTGAGGAACTAGACAGGGTAGTCAGTGAAGACTCCGAGCTACTCGAGGAGCTACTCGAGCTCAGTTCACTCGAAGATGACAAGCTCAGACTTGAACTACTCGACGATGATTCCAGACTCGAGCTCGAACTTGGAGCTGAAGAACTTGAAGAAAATGACGTAGTCGCACTTGAGCTAAAAAAAGATTCGGATGAAGATGTCTCAGACGAAGACAGCGACAGCAACGTGGTGCTCGACGGAGTCGATGTAGATGACTGTGGTGGATCAGACAGTGATAATGATGAAGACGGCGACGGTGACGGCGTTGTGGATGAAGATGGGAAAGTATTATCCAGTGGGGTCGGTCCTGACGGGCTGAGATTCGCCGAAGACAGGCCTGAGTCAATAGGACTCGTCGTTGAAGTAGACATTGATGATGTTAACGAAGTTATACTTGACGAAGAACCCGATTCTGAAATACCTGACAGACTGGAAGAAGAATCAGATGTCCTGGAAGACGACTCTTGTGTGGATGAAACTGGCAAAGAAATGGTGGGCAGAGGCGTATTTAAATTGTTCGCAGTGCTAGAAAATTCGTCACCTAGTGAGGAAGATGCAGGAGAAGATAAGCCGTGAGTCGATGAGACACCTGAGTCTGTACTTGGGGAATTTGAAGTCAGTAACGACAGTTTTGCTGATGATTCTCCTTTATTATCTTCGCTGGAGATAGGCGGAGGCTTGGGTTGTGCGGATGAGTTAAATGAGATGAAGGTGGGCTCCGAAATACTGGACATTGCTTTATACTAATAGTCGCAGTGTGAAAATGTGTAAGGGGCTGGAAAAAGAAACACAAACCTTCTTCTTGGAACTTTGTCCTGGTAATGGATGTCAGGGTTGAGAAATAGTTTGTGTTGGGTTGAAGATTTGGGATGAGGTTAGTTGGTTTCTATTATTCTTATTAAGATAGTGCAATGATGTTAATGATGTTGATAATGTAAATGGATATGATTATTCAATGGCTAGGGCAACTAGCTGGAGAACAAAAACCCTCTCAAATCTCGCTGCAAATCTTGGATCAGTTCCTTAATTATCCCGATTAGTACTTTGACTAAACAAAAATAAAAAATGGGTGGGTGGGTTGGTTTAAAAATGGAACAAGTTTAGATTTGTATATTCAGCTAAATATAAAGGAAGCCGTGTGTGAAATAGTCTGGGGTGTTTGAATGATGTTGTGAATGATTTTGAATCCTAAGTGCATCGAGATGCGTATGGATTGAGTAGGTGGAACATTAAAATGATGACAAGCCTACAAACTTATATACTACTTAAGTTGAAAGAAAGAAGTATCCCTTTGAATCCTAAACCTCTTATGTAAAAGCACGTTTTGTGGGAGATCCTTAGGTTATACCGGGGTTGCGATGAACTAAGGTACCCCTAACAAAGAACATAACCGGAGCAGCCAAACACCCCTTGTATAAATAGAAACACAACCTGACCAAGGAGAGGAGGGGGGGAGAAAGATAAACACGAGTTGACATTTGATGTAGTACACAAAAGACGTTGATTTCAGTACAAAACAAAGGATGCAAACCGTTTGACGAGTCTTTTAGAAGTACTCCTAGCATCATTACTATGTATAGATAGATGTCTATGCAATTGAATCAATTGAATCAATTGACTTAGAGTTATATATCATTAATCTACTCAAAATTATATCGAAATCTAAAATAAATGCAACCCTATATTATGATATGAAATAATGTAGTTACCATTGAACCGTTTACAATCCTCCAAACCTTAATTTTTTCACTCCATGGTATTTCTTTCTCTCATCTGCAAATTCCATTGTACAAGAGTTTACCCTTTCTTACTTCCTTTCCATATCTTTTTTAACTTTATTTATATCATCAAAAAGCCTTTGAATATTTAAACTTCTATTTGAGGACCTAAATCTTAAATCGCATTCAATTACTTTCCCTATTTTTCACCTCATCAGATCCCAATGCCATTCAGATAACTAAACCAAGTAATACCTCTCATTGAAAACCTCCTTGTTGTTATGAGCTTCTGAGATTTTAGAAAGTCCCTAAAACATTCACCTTCACCACCTCGTTTCATCACCTTTGTGTGTGTACTACTGTATTGAATCTCTTCTCGTACATAATGATACATGAAAAAATTCATGCAATCCTCCCAAACCCATTTGTTCCACGTACAATCTCTTCTATTCATAGTTTGTTTCACATCTTACTCACTACGCCGCACTGCCCAGAACTCATACTTGGAATCAGGGGTTCTTCTACTTGTAGCCCCAACCTTTGATGCATTCTTTTGCAACTTAAATTCACAAGCTCGCCAATCATCATTCTCCTCATCTTTCTTTTTCAACCCTTCCCTCTTCCTTCTTTTTACTTATTTAGATTAGCTTTCAGGGCATCATCTCGTATTACATAGTTCCCCATATCTCAATTCGCACAACTCATTTATTACTTGTTTCAATTGTTGCTTCTTTACTTACAACGCCATTTATTACCCAATTGTGCTTCTTACCTACAACGTATCAGTTACCCTTTCCGTTGAATCTCCGTCACTTACATCTCACAATACCCACTCTAATCCTACACTCTACACTCCATGTCGTGGATCATATCATTCACATAAAAACAAATCATTAACTTCAGTATATCTGAATAATAAATATGGCTGCGTTCAAGGATTATTAGGAACCGCCAGTAAATTCTTAGCAACTTTTAACTTGTACCTTCTTTATTAGTGTTGCTCAACCAATCTTTAATGCAAAAAACAACCATTTGCCATCCCATGAGCAACGTCACCATCCCCAAAGACACGTTCAACGTGAACATTGCAGTGAACCCGTACCACTCAAAAAGAAGAACGATAGGGTCGCACGACTCCATAAACACCAACCCTCCACACACCAAACAGAAACTAACAATGAGCTCGCTCATTGGTCTCGTTGGTGTCTTCATCTGCTTGGTCGAAACGAAACTCGATACTGTGAGCAGTTGCATAATGTATGTGATTAACCGGAACACACACGCAAGCACAAACAAGTTCCCCCATTGAGTGTGGATCTCAGTCAGTGTGACTGACGCTTGCTGGTGCTTCGACATGAGAATACCTGTCCAGAAGATGGTCAATACTGGGAATGGGTTGGGCGAGAACCCTGGTGAACCCTTGACAATATCCATCTCTGTTCCTGCATTCTGTTTTGCTTTTTCAAACCTCCACTCATTCAACTTGATCTCGGTAATCACTCCGCAAAGTCCGCAGCCAATGTATATGAATGCAATCAGTGCGTGCTGCAAGTCCTTTGCGCTCCATTCTCCTCCTGGGTTCGCCAAATGTTCCAAGAAAACATTGGTTGAACCGTAAAACAAAATGAGTCCGCTTTCGATCATTTCCATAGTGATGAGACCTTGGGGTTGTATTCTGTTCCATCTTCCGAGTCTTGTTCCGCGTGCAATAAACTTGTGGTTCCATGCCCAGCCCTTGTTGGTAAACGCTCCAGAGTATCTTGCAAGTGACAAAATCCCGTACGCAAAGAATACACCACCTTTGATAAAGTGTGCCAAAAGATTGAACAAGGTGTTCCCCTTGGCTAAGAGCAAGAAGGTGGCTACACCAGTAGGTAAATATACCAAGTAGTAGAAGAAGTGACCCCAGTGGAGGAAATTGAATGTGGTGACGCTTGCACAGTGTACTCTTTGAAACACAGCGCTACCTCCAAGACTCAAGAGCCCCTGTACTTTAGATTGGAGTGCAGCCAATTTCGAGCTCACGGCAGTTGCATCTGCAGGGAAAGACGATTTCATTTCCTCATCCAATCCCGAGTCTTCTGAGGTTCCTCTCAGGTAGTTATCATATAAGGATTGGGAGCTTGAACCTGGTGAAAGTTCGAAATACGATGATGCATCTTTTTTCAGAGAATCTCCCTTCAAGAGACTTATTCCCAATGTCACCAATTGAACCAAGGTTGAAAATAAAAGGATCCAAGACATCTTGTTGTATGCATTTCCAGGGTACAATTCCGGAATGGATCTCATGAACAGGGCATAGTTTGCCAAGCTGAAAAGAACGATCCCACTATGGATCAAGAGCCCAATTGAGTATGCACGCCAGTATCCCACATTCTTCAACACCAAAAGCACAGGGTAGACAAAGATCACACTCACCAACATGGTTACGGTGTGTGTGATGATCGCACCACGATTGCTATCTGGGTAATTGAAGTAATTGGTTGTGTTGAAGTTTTCCCAAAAGAGGCGCTCTTCAGGTAAGAGGTCCATTTCTAGGATGGGCATGCCATGATGATGTTTCAGGACATGAGGAATTGGGACCAATGATTCATTGCCTTGCATCTTCATATCACCATGCATATTATGAGTTTCATGCTGATGTTCATGCTGAACATCATGCTGATGACTAGCAACCTCATCACTACGTAATTGTAAGCTAACGCCAGGAAGATCCTCGAGATTCAGGTGCGCAACAGCAACTAAAGAACAGGCGGTTAGCACAAATAAAAGAATTCGGTTCGATAACATTGAATATATTAGTCTCTACTTTAAATAACAACAACCGGTATCACTTCTTTAACCAACTGAATTGGCGCTGGGGGAATAAACTATCATTTATATACCAATGACCAGCCCTAAGAAAAAAAAAGAAGGCTAACTTATGTATAGTGACACAAAAGTATAATGAGTCTAACATAAGAGTTTACATCATAGTACGGAACGGGTGGCAAAGAAGGGAAAACGAAGGGTAGTTAGTAAGAACACACGCAGAACAAGCAAAACGAGCTAACACGAATGACCACAAGAACCACAATAACCTACAACCCACATGCTATTACAGGATATTATTGATAGGCCTTCGGAAGTTACGGAGGTAAGAATGGGACAATGGAAAAAAAGGTCCTTTACTAAGAGTTTAATATGGAATGCTCTTTAAGGTTGACGTGATGTCGATGTAGCTTTAGAAGGCTTAAGTGTTGGAGGAAGGGGAATCAATGTTTTAAGATATCTCTGGATATTATTCTCCACACTTCACCCCTCTCTTCCACCGTAAGAAAGTAGAGATACAAGTGGAGTAAGCGGTGGTGGTGGTGGTGGTGGTGGTGGTGGTGATTGTAGTTTGTTGTTAAGAATAGGTTGGAGAGTGTTCCAGGTTTCCTATTTTGGGTTTACAAGAACAGGGGTGGAGAGTCATCTGTTGGTGCCAAGTTTTGAATGATGTAAGAAATAGTGATATATGATGAGAATATGATTGGTCTATGACGAGATGTAGTACGATATTATAATATATAAGATAAGATAAAATCATATCATATCATATCATATCATACCATTGAAGACGGATATAACCACAACGAATATAAAACAATCCGTTGACTGAAAAACTTACTAATTATAAAGAGCAATTGAGTGATATAATTGAAGAGTACTCTACCAATGAATGAAGAGATATCCTAAAGAATTATCATTGGTAAACACACTAATATAAACAGGATAACTAGGGGAAAACAATCGTCAACAGACGATTACTAAAGAAGTAACAATATAACCTCAATAACAAGCAGGCTTGTTCGGTAGAACTTCACCCCAATTAGACCTAATTACATACTTTTCATCGCATCGCCAATAATAATTAGCCAATGCAACTAGTGTACCTCAAACAGCAAAGTTAGTGGTTCAAAACCGCAACAACATTCCGAATTGATTCTTGGAGATATGTTCATAACCCAAGCAAAGAACAAACTTGTTTGGTCTACTCTTTAGCTTGCATTCGATGTAGAAGTGGTATGATGGTGGCTGAGTATGTATTATTGAAGAATTAAGAATTCTCGAGAGTCAATAATGTTAAGTAATAAGACATCAATAATAACACAATTCTTAATGACTTGATCCTATTTATATTACCCTCAGACGAATTGATAACCTTGGGGTGTTCTTCGTCTAACTATGGGGTATCAATTCTTCTATTTTACATTAGTCTAGTTCCTGCTTTGTGATAGGAGGAAGAGAAGAAGAAGAAGAAGAGAACGAAGAATGTTTGTGAGTCTTAACATGTAAGGGAGTTTCAGGAACATTCTAATGATGTATCATATTTACTAGTCGTACCACTCAAACTTTAACTTAGTCCTCTCCATTCAAATGACTCGGGGGCACCATTCACCTATTCTCACCTATTCTCACCTCATCTCACCTCATCTTACCACTTCTTACTCCTCCCTCTTCCTACTACTCCTCTTCTTCTTCTTCTTCCTCTTCATCTCACACCTCCCCACACTACAACGAATTAATACCTCTTTTATTTCTACCTATCATTCATACCTATACTCTACCCCACTCTTACAACGCATTCTTACGTGTAAGATAATCAAATCTAGAATATGTGTATCCAATAAATGGCAAGTCTTCCTTGACATTCTTCTTTCCTCCATTTTGATCCAACTCTCTCTGTTCCATAGCCTTGCTCAATGCTGGCAGCTCAGGAACGTTTTCTAACTCATCGGTAGGGAAGAACCTTGTATCTGTGATCGATCTCAACTTTGGAATAAATGGTGCATCCACCTTGCGGATGGTTTCCCAGTCGACACCCCTAAAAAATGGGTGCTGCTTGATCTCCTCGGCTCCTCCATATCTACCCAATCTGTTGTCACTGCTCGTCAACAACTTTCTAATCAAATCCTCCAGCTCAGCTGATAAATGAATATCTTCTGGAATCTGGAGCGTTTCTTGCCAGTTCAAAATCTTTCTGTATGTTTCATGCGGTGTTTCTGAACAGAATGGTGGCCATCCAATCAAACATTCAAACATAATCGCTCCAAGCGACCACCAGTCACACTCTTGTCCATATCCCTGGTGTACAAAGATCTCGGGTGCAATATAATCGGGTGTACCAACAGTCGAATACGCCATTAATCTACGACTTTTTCTCCACGTCTGCATCTGTTGTCTGTTGGACATCGTCAAGTGAATCGCATCCACCATCATAGAGTTACGTCCAGGTGGAGGATTACCACTCGTCAACTGGTTGGGTTGCAAATGGTTACCACTGCCCTCTTTTTCTAACAACTTCTTATAATAGTTCAGATCATGCGTCTTGTGGAATCCAGTACTCAACCCGAAATCAGACATCTTGATATGGCCTCTAATATCAATCAAAATATTGTCAGGCTTGATATCACGATGGATGAATCCCAACTTGTGGATCGCTTCAATTGCCAAAACACATTCGGCCATGTAGAAACGTGTAATATCCTCGGTGAAAATTTGCCATCTGATCAACATCGTCATCAAATCTCCACCAGGTAAGAACTCCATAATCAAGTACAAGTATTGTGAATCTTGGAAAGAGTAGTACAACGAAACAACCCATGGCGAATCACTTCCTGCTAAAACATCTCTTTCTGCTTTAACGTGTGCCAACTGGTCCTTCTTGTACATTTCCAGCTTCAATAACGTCTTCATAGCATAGATCTTACCAGTATCCTTCTTCTGAACTAAACGCACTTCTCCGAACGCTCCCTTACCAATCACCTTGACTGTTACAAAATCTTCCAAGGCCATCTTAGTTCTTCTTAATCTCAAAAATTGAGACTCCTTCTTTCCTAAACTTTGCAACTGTCTGTTCTTACGTTCCTCCAGCGCACCTACATCTTCAGTCATCAATTTGTGTTCCAAGTCTAACCGTCTTTGGTTACGTTCAATAGCATGACTGACTGACATCTGATAGTAGTTCTCCATCTTTAACTTGATCAGCGCAGCCTTGTCTTGAGTACTCTTGCTCAAGTAACTTGGCTGTCTGTTGAAGTATACATAGTTGGACTTTTGTCCAACATCTTGTTGCTGTACGTTCTGTCTTTGTTGTTGTGACGATCCCGTATTGGCAAGGGTATTATTGGCAGTCAAGTTCAGTAACCCATTCTCGTTCGAAGGATGTGCTGTAGCTGCGGCCGCCAAAGTTTGCTGCTGTGTATTTCTAGAATTGAATTGTTGTGTTTGAGATGATTGTGATTGTAATTGTGCTTGCTGTTGTAAATGTGCTTGTTGTGCTTGTTGTTGCTCTGCAAGTTGTGCTTGCTGCTGTGCCTGTTGTTGTGCTTGTTGTTGTGCTTGCTGTTGTGCTTGCTGTTGTGCTTGTTGTTGTGCTTGTTGTTGTGCCTGTTGCTGAGCTTGTTGCTGAGCTTGCTGTTCAGCCAATTGCTGAGCTTGTTGCTGAGCTTGCTGTTCAGCCAATTGCTGTTGATGTGCTTGCTGCTCAGCCAACTGTTGCTGGTGTGCTTGTTGTTGTGCTTGTTGCAACTGCTGTTCAGCAAGTTGCTCGGCAAGTTGCTGGTGTTGCAGGTGTGGCAGTGGCAGGAAGCCTTGCGAAACTGGCAGTTGCGGGGCATGTGGTCCACTCAAGATATTTGCGTTACTATGGTTCGATAACAACGAGTTCGACAACGAGTTGTTCGAATTGCTTATCTCAGACAAGTTAGTACTGCTATTGTTGGTCAACTGCGTAAAGTTAGTTGGAGGCTTAAAGTTCAACGAATCTATAGACGTGAACTTATTTCCGGTCGAGTTGGTGATCTGCTGGTGGTCGCCGCTGAACCCGTTCTGGTGGTTTGCATGTTGCATTCTTTCCTCCTCGTAGTCATCTATGATCCGGTCCTCGGCAAATTGTCCACTGGATGTGAATTTTGGTGACGAATTGAAGAATGATTGTTCGTGAGGAACCGACGGTGGGGCCACATGTGATGGCGAGCTACTATAGTCGTGCATGTTCACTGAAGCTGGTGGCACTTCCATCTGTGTACTGTCTTCTTCCATATAACTTCCATCTTGTTCGTGACTTTGTTGGTTGTGCTGTCCATGTTGTTGGTACTGCATCAAATCAGCATGTTGGTAAGGTGCTTTTTGATACTGTTGCTGTTGTTGCTGTTGTTGTTGTTGTAACTGTTGCATTTGTTGCTGCTGCTGTTGCTGCTGTTGTAAAAGATGCTGCTGCTCATGTTGCTGCTGCTGCTGTTGCTGTTGCTGCTGTTGCTGCTGCTGTAAGTGAGCATAAAGCTGCTGCTTCTGCTCCTCCGTCAAATGCTCGTAATTCATTGAATCAATACTGACCAATACTAACGAAACCTACGGGGGGTACCAAAGACAAACTAACTTCTACCTTGTTAAATGAATGTATGAACGCTCGGCGACAAATGGATGAAATGGGCGGGGATGTGTTGGTTAAGATTGTAATGTTTTTAATTCCCTGTCCTTTTTTTCTCTTTATGGACAAAGTAAAGGAATGCGACGCGAGGTACAAGAGAAGGAGGTGTGTTAGGAGTAGGGTGAAGAAGGGTGCGACGTGTAGGGTGAGAGAGGGTGAATGTGGGTAGAGTGAAGGATGTGTCATGGTTGATTGGTACTGGGATTGTCGATTGCGGAACTTGACTTGAATCGTTTGAGAGTATGTTTAGTGACTGATTTTCATTTGGTGTTAATTTAAGGTATAATACTGAGGGAACTAGATTCATTAGGGTTAATGTTTGAATGTTTGTATGTTTGGATGATTCGTATTGGTCTACCCATATGAGACCATATGTGATTGCAATTTCAATCTCAAATTCCATCAACTGATTATGTATTCTTCGAGATCTTTCTCCTTACTCTCTTCTCAATGCTTTTTCTTCATAGTATATATATTCCATGTTGTAGATTAACCGGAGAGATTCTTTACAAACTCGTCTCTATTGATTTTAAATCCAGCAAAAGTTGTTGACAATAACTCAATTAAAAACTTACTTCGACTTCTCTCGATTATTATAATCGATAACTTACCCTTTCCTATTGCTTCTAGTAACATCAATTAACCTCACCACTAGTTATAAGTTCACTAAAAAAACCTCTAACAAGCCCACTATAAAGTCAACTCCACTCATCTCTACAATAACTACAATCACACTCCAACTCTAAAGTATTCATGCTCTTTCTTCGTAGAATATTACTATTATCTTACACTTTATACTCATATATAATAATAGTGCACCTAAAATTGTAAGGCTTGACCCTTTTGCTTCTTGTCACCACCCAACTCAAAGTGCTTACATCTCTTCAATGAGAGTTGAGCCTTGGTCTTGCAGACAACACATTCCAATCTCAAGACAACCTTCTTGGTGGTCTTAGCCTTCTTGTGGAAAACTGGCTTGGTTTGACCTCCGAAACCAGATTGCTTTCTGTCATATCTTCTCTTACCTTGGGCAAACAAAGAAGCCTTACCAGCCTTGTATTGGGTAACCTTGTGCTGGGTGTGCTTACGGCATTCCTTACCCTTACAGTAGGTCTTTCTAGTTTTTGGGACGTTAACTATGATTTGTTAGTAGGTGAAAATTTTAAAGGTTTTTCAGTTGGGAGCTTGGTTGGTTCTACTCGAGACTCATATCTGCTTCTTTCTGCTTGTATTCTTGGTTCACTGATTCCATTGCCTCGTTGGCTTGCGTTCCTTATCACTCAACTGCTTCGTTCCAACGTATCTTAACGCTTTTACATACCCATTATGACTTGATGTTTAGTAGCTGTAAAGTGAGGTTGAATCTGCGAATTTTTTTCAATCCTCTTACTGTCGCACTTGGAGGGGGTCGTGCAATTGGTAAAAGTCGTATTTTTGTGTGATGTACTTAGGAAAGACTTGTACCGCAATAGTCCAGAATGATGGTCACGTGTATTAGGGTTATGCCCTGAAAATTCACTATCAATGTGTTGAGTGAAAGGTGTAGAGTGTGTGTGGTTTTGGGTGAGTTTTGGGAGTGATATCCTGTTGGTTGAGTTGTATGTTCTAACATAGGGTTTTCTTTATAGATAAAGTAGTTTACAGTGGATAGATAGATATACTTATTAATGTTGTATTCATAGTCTATATATAAGCTTTTGCAGAGGGTACCCATAGAATATATGAGTACTCAGTTAACAGAATGCTAAAGTGAATGTGAGGTGAACTACAGATATGAAAATAGTGTGGATTTCTGACTAAGAATACCCCATAGTAATGTAAATATAATTAAGAATGGTGTTTTTAGACTAAGGTAACTTGTAACAAGTATTATACTTAAAGTATAAAGAACCCCCGAATTTTCTATATTTCTAAAACCCCCTCTCTCTGTAATCAGGGACTCTTCAGTAATACATTACAATTAGACCCTTCAACCTATTGAGAGCCTTCTATTTCTACAGCCTTTTCTCTTAAATATACCATTAATAGTCAATTAACTTTACGACCCAAAGTAGAAATGATTATGTAATCATAAATTTGCAGCCTTTTTATATTAATTTACTCACGTACAGTGGAGCATTATACAACAAACCCATTCTTTATTGGATACTCTCTACTTAATCTACTCATATTATAATACAACTGAAGTTGAATAATAAATTATACGTGTAAATAACATTGAACTATATGACCTGGGATAAGCCCAGGTAGAAGCATGTGTTTGATTGGAATGGTTGATAATAGTTCCCTAGTGCAGATCAAAGAGAGAAACAAAATAGAGGGCTAAGAGGTAGGGGTTTAAAGAGTGTAAGTAGTTGGAAGAACAAATACAATACCCAGTTTCTCCTTTCTAATGGACTGATCCGAGCTGAACCATCAATCGTAGTTCCGTGTAGTCAAACAAAACATGCTGATATAAAAACCGTGAATAAAAGCAAACAAGACCCCCAATAAAACAAAAATTAGATAAAAAATATAACAACCTTTACGAAACTGTTATCGTTCTCGTAACTGTGGTTGTTATGGTAGTTGTTTCATCGGCAGAGTCGGTCAAAGCATAGTAGTCGTAATCAACGATACACACGCTGTTCGAGACGGTGGTTGTGATGTTATCAATAATCCACCCGTCTGTCGAAGAAGGGATATCTGACCAGTTTGTAATAGTAGGTCCATCGTCTGAAGTTGGCGATGGAGCAGGTGCGGTTGTGTTTGGGGTTGGTGATGTTGTTGTCGTGGTAGGGACGGTAGTTGAAGGGGTATTTGCAGAAGGTGTGGTTGTAGCTGGGGTAACCAGTTGAACGGGGCCTTCCAAAGCAGTGGTCGTTGCGGGTATGGTAGCAGTAGTTTGATCCAGTGTAGTTGATGATGGATCCTGCCCGTTCGTAGTTTGCTGTGTCTGTACGTCATTTTCCGCGGTAGTGGCAGGAGTGTTACCCTTAGTAACATCTTGCGTCGTACCTGGAGCCTGGTCAGGGGAGCTGAAAGGAGTAGTGGCCACGGTTGTGTATGTGTGGACAGTTCCGAAAACGGTCGAGGTCACGGTTGCAGTATAACTTGTAACGGTAGTAGTGTCAGTGTTAACAAACACCTGAGTCTCGACGACTGTAGGCGCTGCTTCAGTGACGATATTCGTGTGAATGTTCTGCACTGTAGTAGTCAAGTGTACAACAACAGGACCATCGTCGTCATCGTCATCGGAAGAGTCATCACGCTTCACATCGGTTGGGGCAGCAAGGGCCTTGGTAATCAAGGCAGCAGTAGCTAAGGAAAGGTAAATCTTGGAAAATTGCATTGTTCTGTAAAAGGTAAGTAGGTGTAGGATTGAATGATAGTGGTAGTAGTAAAAAGGTCTCAAGTGAGTGACGGTAGTTGGATTTCAGAGAAGTGTGAGAGGTTAGGCTAAAGAGACACTAGGGAATGTGCAAAAAATACTTATCGTTCTGGTTGGTAGTTAATATTTGACTTTACGAGAACAGGAACTTCTAGAGGGCACGGAGGAATATTTATACAATGGCAAAGTCGTGCGAAAAGAAGAGAAGCTCACCTCTCACCCCTTTCACCGTTAGGAGAAGGAATTCTGAGAGCTTTTCTGATAGATTCTGCTGGTTTAGTTTCTATTTTGACATGGTTTGGTTGATTTGGGCACCATTCCACTCGAAAGGCTACCACTTACAGGGGTTGGTAATGGAACTGAGAAAATAATTCAAACGTACCCATCAAAATGCAGCGATAACACCGTGAAATTTAAAAGGTTGCAGGAAAATAAAGGCTCATCCTCTTAAAATAGCCATTCGCAGACGTTCATTGGAGGTGTTTTAGATCACAAGCATAGCTTAGAACTTACGTATTCTCATTTCGCAGCTGGCTGCAAAAACCCATTTTAGAATTGGGCTTAAAAAAGACAATGAGTGAAAAAAATATGCTGGTGCGTGCGACTAAATCGGCGAGTTGCAGCAAAGATACGAAGTAGCCCTGAGATGTGGAAAGGGGAGTTACCAAGAAGGGTTGGGGTGTATGAGGGATCTAATGACCCTTCAAGTGATTCCGTAGGACTGATTCCGTTGGAGTGTGGACGGAAAATGTGGAAATGTAAAAGGAAGTGATAGATGTGGAAGTGGGTAACTATGAGAGAAAGAGCGATTATGGTGCAATGAAACAGAGTTTAGAATAAGACAAGGTCAAGCAACTAGTAGAGGAGGAATGATGCAGAATTGGAACTGCCCAGAGCTCAGATAAATATTTCAGCTATTTTAAGGATAAAAATTTCATTTTCACGTTGATTGCCTTGCATAGATAGTCATTAACTATAATGAGCTCACAAGTTCAAACAGTATTTTAATGGTGCTCATGCATCTCACACGTTGAACTGCTGTTCAATTACTCTCTGATTCCCACAACTTTTCAATTAAAAGATCAGCAGTGTTTTGTTACTATAAAAGTACGCTCACCCACCCCCCGAATATTCCGAAACTCATCTTATCCGAAGCAAGGATTTACCCAGCACAGTTATTATCTCAACATTAAATCACCAAGTAGAACAATACCAAATAATCGCCAAGTCACACGGTATCCAACAGCAGGACCAGATTCAAAACCTCACAAAGAAAATGTGTAGATCTTCTGAATAACCGAGAGAAGATTAAACTTTCTACAAAATATTCTCACATTACAAGCTCACCAGTGTGAACGATACGAGTCAATTTTCAGGCTGAGGAATTATTAATTGTTGGAATAAGCACACTAGGTCACATCCGATAAACCCATATTACTCATCTTCTCAATTCCTCTTCCATTCCTGCGATCCATCAACTAGCACCTTACTAATAATATTGTAATATACGGTCTATTCACGTGCCATAATCCATGAGGAAATCGAATATTCGGTACTTTTGCGAGGGCCCTACCGGGTCACCCAAAAATCATCTCCACACTACTTCCGGTACATACAAATTCAAAGGGTTCTAGAGAATAAGCTACGTCTCGTTCCTCTCTCAGCCGGCCCGTGTATTCCTTTGCACAACATCCTCTCAGATAAATATAAGTGTGTCTTGTTTGCATAGTCAATTTTGGAATACAATAAAGCTTGGTAGGAGGTATTAAGAATTGTAAAAGAAGGTATGAGCTACTTTTCACCGTATACTTACAATCATCAGCGCAGCTCGAGTAGCGTTGTCCAGCATCCACAGGTTTCGGTGAATCCTCTGGATTCGCGAGGGATATCAGGGCGATCCCATTCAATAAGCAATACTATTAATGCTCTGAGTCCTCCCAATCATGGAGATGATTCGACTGTCACGGCTACGCCGGACCACAACCAAAATCATCATCATCCACGCCATCACCACCATCATCGCCACCACCAAGCTCAACAAATACTACATACCCAGACTCAATCAAATACGAATGGCCTGAATCTCCTACACCCACAGAGTCTACTGATGTCTAAATCATCCTCTACAGAAAAGCAGATATCTTCACTGTCAAGTAACCAAAGTGAAAGCCTGACTAAACCCCTCAAGAAGGAACGTAAAAACAGACCTGGCCAGAAATTCGGAGCCAAAAAGAAACTGTGGGTGTGGTATTGGTTTGTTCAAGACCTGAACAATCGTAACGTTGCTGTGTGCGATTTCTGTGGGAAAGTGATTGTTCGATTAGCTTCAGACAAGGGCTCCCCCAAGAAATTGAGTGAGCATTTGAAGACCCATAAGTTGTCTAAAGAGATAGTCAACAACTCGAGACAAGTTCCTGTTGATGGCCATGGAGTTACATACCCTACAAGTAATGACACGGCGGGATACTCCAACTCATATTCGTACCAAGGACCAACTCAACAACTGCAGAACCAACTGCAAAATCAAGATCTCCAACTCAACCACCATCTTCATAACACTGTACAACAATCGCACCAATTAACGCAACTTCAACAGAACCTTCCTAATAGTCCTCCTCAATCAAACATTGTCCCGAATCATGATGATGACAGGTTTGAAAAACAACAGGAACTAAAATCACACCAACAATCCCTCCAGTCACATCCACATCAACCATCGCTTCACTCAAATGAAATATCAAATCATTTAACTCCTCAACAACCCCACCACCCAAATCAACAGCAACTACACCAACCACAACAACCCCTTCAGCACCATCATCATCAACCACACCAACCTGACTTCAGCTCTAATCTCAACAATATGAACACTGCTTCTCCAAGATTCGTGCTGGCTGATTTCGACAATTCTCCTTATACCCAAAACAAATTCCACAAGCACTTGATGAAGTTCTTAACTGATAACAAGTTGCCAATCCGAGTTATTAGACTGCCCTCGTTCCAACAATTAATCTACGACCTCCGCAGAGACTCTGTGAATGACTTACTCGAGTTGTCTGTAATTTTCAGCTCGCTTATAGAAGTGAGTAAATATGACTCAACAGAAGAGGGTCAAGGCGAGCAGGTGTCGCTGGCGATATCTGCATTGGTTGAAAATAAATTATCCTAGGTATCATTATGTATTATTCGTTAATCTATAAAGTAGCCTTTAAATACACTTATAGTACAAATGTTCTCCGTAATTACAAACTGAATTCTTGGATCCCATCGTCTAATGCCTGGTGAATGCTAATTGAGTTTCTTGCTGGGTGGAGTGGGGTGGCACCTATTCCATGTAACACACGAGGCGTCGATCTCAGAACGGCGTTGATCGAAGGCGACATGCCATATGCAGAGAGAACAGGGGTGAAATCTGGGGTATTGTTTGCTGACGTTTCTTGGTATGTTGGAGGTGAAAGTGTGTGTACATCTTGGTATGTTGGTGGCACTTCATCGTCCCATGCTATTCCTAATCCAGACCTTTCTGTTAAGAACACTTTGAATTGCATTCTGAGAACACGGGCTGAGCCAGTGGGGACACCGGTGCTGTTAACAGGGCCTCCATTGTCGTCAGATGATTCTCTTCCGCTGGCAGTAGAGTTCACAGGTGCAAGTGTGCTTGGACTATCTCCTTCTGCCTTTGATTTGTTCTTACTACGTCTTTCTGAAGATTGGATTAACTCTTCTGCAACAACTATTTCCACAATCAAGGTATGGTTAACAAAGATTCCTAACGTTGGGTCGTCAATGTCACACGACACGTTGGCATCCTTCTTGAAATCTCCATCGCTATCCTTATCGTTGCTGCTTTTACTAGTCACATGTCTGTGGAACCCAGTTGAAAAGTTGGAAGCGTTGATTTCAGCAACCATCTCAATGTGTCCGCGACCACTAAAGTCCGATTTCCATCCTGATTTCAATTCTCCGTGGCTCACAGTTCTTGTTTCTTCAACATAAAGGTGCTCTTCTTCAGCCAGTTGAGCCGTTCTTAAAGGTGTTAAGTTCCCATACGAGGTCATCGATACTGTTGGCTGTAAGTTTTCCTGTCCAAAGTCTTCCATAAAGTTTTCTTGTGCTCGTGTGGGTGCACTTATTTCTCTTCCAAGCATGTCATTTTCAACGTCGTTTTCAAGTGAAATATCTACATTTTGTTGTTGCTGTTGCAATTGTTCAAGTTGTTGCTGTTGATGTTGCTGTTGTTGCTGTAATGCTCTCAGACTTAACTGAGGATGGTAATGTTGACTTGGGTTCAGTAATAAAGTCATGTTGGTGGTTATAGTGCTGTGGTGTGAATTGGAGCTTTGTTTCGGGGTTGCAGCTGGTTTCGTCCGTTGTGTATCTTCTGCATTCTTCAACTTACTGGTGTGTTTAGGACACACATAAGCTCTAACACTTGTATTTTCTTCGATTCTCCAGACCAATTTCCTCATTCTCCATCTTCTTTCGGTCAGATTACTTACTATATTGTCAAGTTTGAGCTCAATAGGGAATGTTGATTTGGGGTATACAACGTTTGGTAATACTGCACTGGCAGATACTTCAGTTGGTGGGAATACTCTGAGTGAGTTGCGATCAGGTCCTCTTAAGATCAGTCGAGATACGTGTATTGGTAATCTTACCACCTTTTCCAAGAGAGAGTCTGGTTTAGTGGCTACTACTACCAAGTCGTATTTGATGTATGCGTTTGAGTGAGTCGATCCTAATTTCGTTGTGGGGGGGAGTGAACCAGGTATCAAGTGAGAGAATGGGTATTCATGAACTCCCAAGGGGAAGCTTGCGGTTTCCGTTAACACGTCCCATCTTGCTAAAGTGTTTTTCTGTGTCTTGCAGTCTTTGCAATTGGATACAGATGATGATTGAATGCAGAAGGTTTTGCTATACTTGATAGTTTGAACAAGTGAAAGCGTAACTGTTTTAAATTTTAATTCCTCCAATGGGTAAATACTTGGAGAGTTCGTTGTTGAGGAGGAACCTCCAGTCTTTTGTTTCTTTGAAGCTGAGATTTCGAGTTTGAGGATCCCCAGTATAATCGAGCCAGTCGATTCTGAAGGGAGTCCATATAACACAACAGGAGGTGATTCAAGTTTAATACTGAGTGTTGATGTTGGTACTGTTCCACTACTTGGTATAGGACCCATTCCTGGAGAATGGGGTCTCGAACCACTTAAAGGAGAAACTGCACCTGATGATGTCTGAGATGCTCCGAATGAGACATTACTAATATGAGAAGGAGAAGATCCTCCAAGACTTGTAAAAGTAGGTGATCCACTTCTATTGTCCTGCTGCTGATGTAACACACGCGATAACAATGTCATATCCTCTTCTTATAATTCCTTAATCCTTCTTTATAGGTTCGGTTCTTTAAAATGTGTATTTTCGGACTGAGGCCTTTCTCGTACTACTCTTTTTTTTTTTTTTTTTTTTTTTTTTTTTCCTTCTTTTTTTTTTTTTTTTTGGAGAAATAAAAAAACGTAAAATAAGTGGAAAAGGAGCCAA
>JAJMRZ010000028.1:0-188269 GCA_030558205.1 Kodamaea kaohsiungensis (nom. inval.) | reverse complement strand
AGTTCACTCAGATCAACATACATTATTTACATTCACTTGTTTGTCCCTTTTTGTAAAATTGGTTGCAAAAATCCAAAAACGGATATTTTGGCCACCCTCCCCACCCTCTCCCATCACCAAAATACCCTCCTCATCGTAACTAAATACCCTCCACTTCTCTCAAAACAAACCAGAATCCTCACCCCCTTTTGGTCCCGGTGCCTGTTGGAGGGGGGAAAAAAAAAATCCTATCGTTGGAAAAAAAAGTCCTAACCCTAAATTTTTTTTTGTATCCCCCTCTCAAAAAAAAGAGAACGAGAGATTTATCGAGGGGATCTGTTCCAGAGCATACATTCACCAGTCACTTTTGTTCAAACTAACCAAGTACTAGTTGCGGGTTATTTTATCGACGAGTCACTAAACCTATACATAACGTGTTCTACACCGTGGACCACGCATTTTCCTGGATCCTCCGTCCTTTTTTTTTTTTTTTTTTTTCTTTTAGTTGAGGTTCCTCAACTTCTTTTAAAAGAGAGAGGGTTCAGCGTTTTTTTTTTATAAAGCATTTGACTTGAATCTAACTTCGGCACACTGAGTCCATGTATAATAAGAAGGCAGGTCCCATGGACCAGACAGACTCGCAGTTGGGTGGTGTTGGTCCCGGACAGGCGCAGCAGAAGGGTAAGTTGAAGTCGACGGGTAGTGGCATCGCGCTCAATAGCGCGTCCATGGGTAATAACATTGGAGCCAACAATAAGTTTGGCAAACCGCCTATGGATAGTACTCGGAGTGTATCTGACTCGCTGGCAACCAATGCTAAGCAATTATTAAATGCCTACGTCTATGACTTTTTGGTCAAGAGTCGATTACCACAGACTGCCCGTATATTTGTCAACGAGGCCGAAGTGCCACTGATAGAAGCATCGAGCGCGGGTAGCTCCAATGGCAATGACGGCAGCACCAAGTCATCCAACAAAAACTCGCCACAGATTTCATCCTCAAACACCCCAAGAACCCCCCAGATCACTCCACACCTGCAATTCCAAAAGGAAAACAACTTGCCGAACTTGCAAGTGGCCATGGACGCCCCACAAGGATTCTTATTCGAATGGTGGCTGGTCTTCTGGGACGTATTCCAAGCTAAACACAATGGCAACAAGGGCAACACGAGCAACATGGCTCTCCATTATTACCAACTCCAATTGACGAAACAACGCCAACAACAGGAACTCCAAAATTATAACGTACAGGCTGCAATGATGGGCGCATTACCACAACACCAGGGTGTATTGGGTAACGCTAACGGGAACATGGGTCAGGGAGGTGTCGCCACCGCAAGTAACGGTAGCGTAGGACCGACTACGGCAGCAGCAACGCAGGGCGTAGCGAACATGGGCAACTTTTTACAACAAAATATGCTACAAATGAACGGAATGCCTCCAAACATGATGAACCCTCAAATGAGACTACAAGCTCAACAGGCAATGCAACAGCAACAAGCCCAACAGCAACAACAACAAGCCCAACAGCAAGCCCAACATCAAACTCAGCAGCAACAGCAACAGCAAACCCTGCTGGGCCAACCTAGTCAAACACTGATTCCTCAACACATGTCACCACAACCACCAAACCAACTCCAACCACAAATGCAAGGCCCACAAATGCAACCAACAAACCAACCTAACCAGCCAATGCAACCACAGGGGAACCCACTTCTTGACCTGCAACAGCAACAACAACAGCAACAACAGCGTTTAATGATGTTAAAGCAACAACAATTGCAGAACCAAAATATGAACTTACCAGTAGACCAACAAAACCTCCAGCACCCACAAATGATTGGAAACATGAACATGCAACAACAGGTATACCCACAACAGGGAGCCCTTGCCAACCAAAACCAGATGGCCAACGCCAACCAAAACCAAATGGCCAATGCCAACCAAGGACCTGGAATCCCACAACAAAACATAATGCAGCAACACGCGCAAAGCCAAATGAACAAAATGAGAGCTCTTGCGGCACAGCAACAACAGCTCCAACAACAACAACAGGTGCAGCAGCAGCATTTGCATGACGGGTCCAATAACAACTCACCTGCCAACGGACAACGCATGCAGATGACCCCACAGGCTCAGAATGCACAAGCACCTCCAATGAATGGAATGCAGTTCCAGCAGCAACAGCAGCAGCAACAGCAACAACAACAAATGATGAATGGCTCGCAAGGCGGAACACCATACGGCCAAGCACATACATCTCGAATGAATAGCATCAGTAACCCCAACAGAGGCTCGCCTATAATACTGGCAGGAGTCAACAATGGGGCTAACGGCAGCGCGCCTACACCAAACGGTAACGTAAACGGTAACACAAACGGCAACGCTGGCTCAAACCATAACGCACTTCAGGATTATCAGAACCAGTTGTTCCTTTTGGAGAAACAGACCCAAAGACGTCTTGACAATGCACGGAACAATGGAGGCGACCAAACGGCTCTTTTGAATGCCGCTGGAATGTTGCCTCCACTGAACCAGCAAGTGCCACAAGGACTGCAGCAGATCTCTCAGAATCCATCTCCTGTTCCACCAAACGACTCCCCGGTTATTAATAATAAACCATCACCACTGGGCAGTACTGCTGGGAACAAGAAGAAGAAGGAGGCACCAAATAAGCGTGGCCGCAAGGCTAGTACGTCGCTGGTACCTGGAGGAAGCACAGGGTCTGCAAACTCTTCAGGGAACAATTCTGGGGTAACAAACGGTACAACTCCTGGCACTGCAACAAACACACCCAGCTTGCTCAAAAAGGAGTACAATGCTCCACTGACACCGGCCGACTCACTGGACGGTAAGCGTAAGCGTAAGAGCAAGGCGACTAGCGAATCGCCAAAGAAGGTGAGCAAGAGTAATAACAACTCAGCCAACACCAGCACAGCCAGTGCAAAGAAAGAAAAGACCATCAAAGAAGAAGGCGAGGCGGGAGGGACCGCCACAGCCAACGCCGACGACGACATGCCGATCCTACTGGTTCTGGGCGGATTCACAGACACCATTGCATCTGCGGACATGTTCCAAGAGGACACCGCACCAAGCTTCTACGGACCAGGCAGCCAGCCTGGCCAAGGTGGATTGGATGACATCTTTGACTTTCCATTTTTGGACGCCAGCGGAGATGGCGCGTTGAACGATACCATTGGAGCGTTCCCGTGGAATGACAATGAATAGGCAAAAGGAAGCAAGAACATTCCTTATGAATTGTACCATACCAAAGATTCCCTTCTCTTTTTGTTTTACTTCCTCTTCTTTATGTATTATAATATAAATATTACTTGAAGTAATCATAATGCTTTTAAATTTATTTCTATACAAGAGTTTACAATTGCTTTCTCTTCTTAGGCTTGATAACTTCTCCTTCAAACCATGCATTGGTGTTCCACCATACTGATCCAAGAACAGCAGTTAAAATGGTAATCAATAAACTGGAACTCCACCAGGTGGCAGGGTATACGTTCCAACATAATTCATGGGCAAACCATACTGCTGCACCCACAAGAGCAGGCCATTGAGTCCAGTAGATCATGATCGGTAATTGCCAACAGTACCATGATAAGAACTGGTAATGTAAAGACCGTGCAAATAAGATTCCGATAACGTTGGTTGTGGAAAGGATCATGAGAACAAGTTTAGGGCCATGTGTTGGGTTAATCAACAAATTCTTCTTGTGAATTGTTGACTTGAAACTGAAAGCTTCAAGAATTAAAATTGGTAACGGTTTAGCAGTTAATCTTTCACTTAAGAATCTGGTAAGGACAAAGAGAATAAGGGCTGCAAGATTAAGTGCAAGAAGAATGGTTGCAAACTCACGGCTCAAAAAGGTTTCTTCAGAAACAAACTTCCAGTTGACAGTCCATTTATAGAGGAATTGTCTTGAGAAGTCAAATGCTTGGTTAATATAAGTCCATCTGATGTAACTAGCTTCTTCGTCGTCAAATAAAGGAAGTAAGAATTTCCATCCAATGAGTACTTGAACTGCTGGAATAACAGCTAATACTACAATGAACTTGAGGATATTCTCTCCAACCAAGAAGAAGGACACAATCAAGAACCCTGGAAGGTACAAGAGTGCGTTCATCTTGACAGAAATTGCAAGTGAATATACATCAGCTGCAACTGCAGTGAGTAAGAAACTGGCAAATGTACTGGTAGTGTACCAGTACAGGGCCTGTTGTAAAAGCAAAGTGACAGCTACCATACCTAACGTAGTAAAACAGTCATTAAATAGACGTAACACGTAAATGGAAATAAGTCTCTTACTCAACAATAAAGCATACAATGGCCATGGTGGGAGTTTTGGTACCATAAAGTAAACAGCCAACACCAACAAGTTATTGAAGGTCAACAAGTAACCAAAGATAGACTGAGCCAAAGGAATGTTTGTACCATTATCAGTTACCCAACGGATAACCTGGTAGATGGATACATATCCAGCTGGATATACAATAGGACCAGTATCACCACCAATCAACGAATAATCTAATTCGCCTTCATCAACAAGCTTGATTTGCTGCATATAGGTGACGAAATCAATTTCAGTGTAAGGGATCTTGTGGACAACTAACTTACAGATAAGCAGAGTAGCACAGAAGATCAACGGTGCAATGAATAATTTAGCTTGAGGCTCATAGAAGAGTGCATGGATTCCATTGTAAACATCAAGCAACACGTTCTTTAAAGTGAACTCGGGAAGCGCCTTTGTTTCTACCTCTTGAACGTCAGCTGCCTGCTGTTTAGGCTCTGCTGTAGCGTCCTTAACCATATTGATAAGTAACTTGAAATAAAAACACTCAAAAATTATGAAAAATTCATATTCTCAAAAGATTCGAGAGTTCGAGAGAGATCGATGAGAGGTCGATGACAAATCGAATGAGCCTCAAGAGAATGTGAATTCGTGTTTAGAATTTCAAATGTACTCTACTTCATATAAAATGTACATCTACATGTAATGTTTTTTGTTGACCAAGGTCCAGCCTTAGATTATACGTATTAACTATATAAGATAGATCAATAGTATTTTATGGTGTTGAGGATGGATTTGGGTGGTGAGTTTTATGTGATCTCATTGCTCAATTCTCTCCTCCTTTTAGGAAGCTTATCTCTTTGTCCCCCATCACTACTGTTGTCTCTCTTACGATAACAACCACCTGCCGTCCTTTCATATCAACCGTATACACATCTCCTATTGCTTCCTTAGCGTACGATGTGAAATTCAGTTCCTTCAACTTGGGTACAGCTTCGATAATGTTATTCCAATAGGGGACCTTCAATTGTAGGTTCTTTATATTATGAGCATTCAATCTTTCCACCTTCATATCAAACGACTCTATCTTATTCCAGGAAATATCTAATGATCTTACTTCTTCGAAATGAAATTGTTCAAGTAACTGTGAATTCAATTGACAATTCTCTAAGATGAGTGAATCAACAGCAGGAAAATGAGCACTTGTTAAACAATTCATTCTTAAATTGAGTTCCTTCAATTTAGTAATACTAGAGAAGTTTGCAATTCTGTTGTTCGATAAGTCTACCTTTTGTAAATTGGCAGGAAGATTGTGGACTTCAGCTAAATGGTTACGGGACAAGTCGAGTTCTTCAACAGAATCTGATAAAATGAGCAGGTCCATGGTTGAGATAAGATTACAGCACAAGTCTAGATTCTTGAGCTTGCCTAACATCAGCAAATCCATTGCTGTGATTTCATTCGATCTAAGTACAAGACTTTCAAGATTCAGCGGAAATTGATGCTCACGAATTTCATTCTGCGTCAACTCTAACTTTTTCAAGTTAGGTAAATGGTGAGAAAACTCTGTGACACCAGCACTGACCATGCTAAGTGTAATGAGCGAGTCAGGAAGTTCACCAGAGTATTCGACATTCTTGAGTGTCAAATGGTTTAACCGTGGTGGAAGTTTCATGTCTAGTTTAACTGTAGAGTTACAGATGATCACCAACTTTATTAAATTCATTGGTAACCTCAACTCAGAACCTTCACATAACAGTACAAAATGATATATTAGTGATTGGAGTGAGTTGGGGAAGTTGGACAATAATACCTCCTCCAGTGCCAAGTCACAACAGAACATCTTGAGTCGTTTTAAATTAGTTAAACCTTTAAACCTACTGGTGTCATCCAAAGTTTGCATGACCAACTGTAAATTTGTAATGCTCTTGGGTAAGTTGAATTTGCTCCAGTCTGTTCCATTTGGACTGAATATTTTGAGGTTACAGAGGTATGCCAAGTCTACCTGGGGACCATTGAACTTAACTTCCTCCAACACTAGTTCCACTAACCCTACTGGCAACTTCAAGTCGCAGTCAAGAACGTTAGATATGTGTCCGAGGGTTAGTTTCAGTAATCCATTGAAGAACTCTCCACCAACATAAGAGAGTGAACATCTGTATACGCTTAAAAATTCCACATCAGGGGGTATCGGGGTATTAATCGTGAGTTCACTGAGGACGAGATCACTCACAGATACTGGGAAGTGGATTTTGGATGTGAATTCTCTTGATGTAGTACCAACTTTAACTTTACGTGTGTTAGCTGGAAGCTGTTCCAATTGACGAGCACTAAGAGGATGGCCTAAGTACTCAATACGATACTTGCGCACATCCAATCCAGTTAAATCACTCACCTGCGAAACTACCAAAACATTTGGAGTGAAGCCATCGAGATAAGGAAATAATGAAGGAGACACTTCTGTAGCATCACGTCCTGGGATGATCCAATGAGGACCCTTCATCCGCAGATCTAATATGATCCGATCGTACATACGCTGACGCGCATAGACACCAAGCTCAGAACTATCACCTTGCAACTGAGAACACTCTTGTGGGGTCATCTGTTGGAATATCCGCAGCACAAGCTCTACAGGAAGCTCCTTTATGATATTGACCATACTGGGTAAGTTTTTATGTTTAGGAGAACTGTCAGTTCTCTTTATTGACTGATATCCTCCTGTTATAACTGTCCTGAGGAGTACCTTGTTGTTTTTAGAGTTGTAGGTGACTTTAAAAAATGATTGATTTTTTTGATTCATCTGTATACAACGAATGGGGTGGATCAATTTGAGACAGGATTAATGGGGGTAGGGATGTTGTAGTTGTCTGATAGATTACGAAGATTTGTATTAGTATCAATACACATTTTAATGATACCATCAACATTTGCTACTCTTATTAAGATGTTATGTTTATTATGCAATTAAAGATCGTCACAATCTACTTCTTCTATCTCCACTTGATATAAATGAAAGAGATGATGTATGGAAAACAGAACACATGTTCTGAAGTTATATCATGCTAACTTTGGATTTCTTTTTAATACCTCTCATCACATCTCTTCTACGCTTTTTGCATTCTTTAGTGTACTCACTTCTTACACCATAGAACCACTTTTCATATGGAGTATCAGCATCAGAATCTTCATTAGTAGCTTCAACAGGTTCATCAGTTTCACCAGGTAATTTGATAGATTCATTGATTCTTCCTATTTTACTCAACTGTGATTGGGATTGTAAAAATGGTGAATCTAAATGTGCCCAAAATAACCCAAACTTTTCAGATTGCAGACGTAAATGATCTTCTCTTTGCTTCTTCTTGATCTGCTCTAATAATCTTTCTTGTTCCTTTCTTGCTTCTTTGGTTTCGACTTCTTTGTCAACATCCTCATCGTCATCAGAAAGGGCTAATTTAAACGAATTCGATTCTTCTTTAGGATTGAAGAGCGATCTTAAGGTTTCTGTTGTGTTTGGGGTACCAAAACTAGGCATGAACTCTGTATCAGCTTCTTGCTCAACTTCTTCCTCTACTTCTTCCTCTTCTTCTTCTTCTTCCTCTTCTTCTTCTTCTTCTTCTTCTTCTTCTTCTTCTTCTTCTTCTTCCTCCTCTACCTCTTCCTCTTCCTCTTCCTCTTCTTCTTCTTCTTCCTTCTCCTCCTCCTCATCTTCTTGAATCTCAACATCACTCTTATCCTCTTCCTCTTCAATACTCTCATCTTCTATTTCCAATTCCTTCACCGCTTCCCTTTCCTCTGCATCACCTCCAACAACCTCAAACCCATGCTCTTCATTGTACTGTTTGTTATGTGCTTCGGTAGAATAAGCTTGGCCTATTGTATCCATGTCAATGTCATTTCCTTCATCATCTTCATCATAGTAAACGTCTTCTTTTGGTCTCTCTATGTCTCCGATGTTTCTATTAATAATCTGGTCCACTTGCTTATTATTGTACTGCTCAATCTCCAAGCCATCATCTTCGAGTTCGGCACCTTCAAGCTCGTAGTCATATCTAATAACCTTACGGCGGCCATACTTGTCGAAAACAATATCCTGTTGGTCTATTCCATTATCTGGGTCCATTTCAACTGGTTTGTCAAAGTCGAATTTATCAAACAAGTTAGCCAAAATGGACTTGTTCTTTTGCTTTTCTTCTGTAAATTCAGTTTCCTCTTCCTCATCGTTTTGGAAATTCTGTACTACATTTGAAACTTCCTGTTGGACAGTTGAGGCACCGTAGTTTGCAGCCATTTCTCCAGAAATTGCACACTTTTGCTTGGAAACTCTTTCAATCAAGTGGTCATCTCCAGATTTCCATACTCCATTAGTATAACGCCAGGTCAAGTCTTGAATATTGTTCTTTTCTAATCCCCACAATTTGGTTTTATGAGCCTTCAAGGTTTTCAATTCTCCATTAACCAAGATACGTAATGTCTGTTGTCTTTTGACAAAATGTGCTGCAGGTCTTGGTGTTTTTCTTAATCTTCCTTTAATAATCTCACCGTTACCGCTGGTATTCAATTGTAATCTTTTAGGAATTGTTTCTGCTCCGTATGAAGTCGTACCCACGAGTGACTGTTGTGGAGCACTACTCTTGGTATTTCCACTTGCGTTGTTGAACATATGTGCAGACTTCTGATAACCCAAACTAGTATTGGTCAGAGATATATATGTGGGTCTACTCAATTCACCTGTTATGGAGTTTTGTTTGTAAAGAGCAGAAGCTTCTTCGATTCTTCCTTCTCTAGCTCTAGCTATTTGAGCTCTCTTTGCTCTTTCACTTTTTGAAGAATCCGGTCTATCGTTATCCAGTTGCCATCTTTCTTGAAAACTTGGCTTAGCCTTATCAACTGTCAACTTCATACCCATAAATAAAGTCCCATTCAAACTCTTCTTCATCTGCTCAAACTGTGAAGGCTCGATCTCCATAGTCACATATCCAAAGTAATGGGTCTGTGTTGGCTTGGTAAGAAGCTCAAGAGGTTTCGTTATAGTACCATACTTACTCAAACGAGTAGTAAACGACTCCTGATTGTCATGAAGACGTTGAGAAATGTTCCCTATATGGATTCTTGTGGAAGTCATATAGGTCTTTAAGGAGATGAGCTTTGAAAAATTGTATATATGCGACAAAATATTAGATGTCGTAAATGTCGTTTTTGCAACCTAACGAGAGTATAGGTTGGGGAGTGATTAAGTGAAGGTATGATATAGTAAGGTCATTGAAGTTAAGAGATGTATGTAGTTAAACGTACTTGAATATTAATCTTTCTTTTAGCACTCTTTTACGCTTTAAGTTTTGAAAATTTCATCATAAAACTATGGTGACAACTTGATGAGAGTACATTGACATTTCTATACTCTTCGCAACTAACTCAACAATTGAGTCAAGCCAAACAAACCTAACGTTAACCCCACAAACCAAACTCCTTCTTAACAAAGTCAGGGCATTTTCCAGATTTAACAAATACCTTAAACTTTAAAGTCGATCGTACTACAAAAAAGATCTCGAATCCAAAATCCGAGTTTGTGGAGTTAAGTAAAGAGAAACAACAACAAACCGCATCAAAGGATCTAACTACAACGTAATTAAGATACTCATAATGAACATTGAAGAGACATGGCATAGTCTACTTACGCAGCATGTTGCAATGCGTGGAGAGTCTATTGATAATCTGAAGATATCAATACCCAAACAACCTGAAGCACCAACTCTCGAGATTGAAAGTCTACAACTTACAAAACTTATTGAGGAACACCCTGAACGTGAAGTACTAGAAAAGGAGATTCGCCAAATAGCAGCAGAATGGTTTTGGAAAGGATTCTATACTGGACAATCCAAAGAGTTGTCAATAAACGATAACATTGAAGAGTAGTATAATATCACATAGCTTAGGGGATTAATTATAGAGAAATTTAGTTAAGTGAAGATACAATAAATAAATATATTTAAGAAATACATCATGTTCGTTAACATTTATAAATAAATATAGTCCTAAGTAGCCTTCCACAAGTCACTCAAACCCATGATCGAAGTGATAGTACCAGCCAAACCAACGTCACCTTCGGTAAAGTGTAAAAGATCCAAAGTGTTCAATGCGATGAACGTGTCCAAGGAATCCCAGATCAACTTACGCTTGGCCTTGTAAAGCTTATCAGCATCTTGTTTTTCAGGGTCTTGTTTCTTCAAGCCTCTGATGATGTGGAGCGAGTTGACGAGGCCTGCAACCAAGCCCAATAACCAGAAACGGGAAGCCCATTTGCCCACGGTTGGGTACTTTTTCTTGTCAAGCAAGCCCAACATCTTGAACCATGTGATTGAGTCCAAAGTCAAGTAACCTGCGTATCCCAAGTTTCTGATAACGGTGGTTGCTCTCAAGACAGGGTCGGACAATTTGTTGTCGAAAGCCTTTGCAGCAGCTTCCAAGTGGTTTAATGGTTTCAAGAAACGCATACCCTTTCTAATTAAAGTGACATGGCCCTTCAAGTCCTTGAACAAAGTAACTAACTCTGGAGAATAGCCCTTTCTGTGTAAGTAATAACTTAAGAAACGAGACAAGTAAGCAACCAAACGGAAGGACTTTTCTCTTTTAGGCGTAGAGTCCAAGAAACGGATCAATTTCCCAAACGTTGGATGATATACAACAGCGTCAGCAACCATAATGAATAGTGAATAACTTTTACTAAATTTCAGAAGGGAATCTTAAATTCTTTATATGCGTCCCCACAATTGGTTATATGATTTTGGCCGAGGTAAGACATTTAATTGTAGTGTGAAAACCAAATTCTAAGACTTATCTAGTTAGTAGGTAGAATTATACGATACAGCAGTCATGTTCAAGGAAGATTAATCTTATGGAAAGGTTGGCTATATATAGAGGAACGTGATTACGATAGTAATTTAAATAAAAAAGTGTTTTAGGATCGTAATAGCTCACTAAGTGTGTTCAAACAGAAGCTAAACTGTACTGCCAATTTTAAAGTCGTGCAAAAACCTAACAATCTCCTTTCCACCATTGTGATTCGAAGCGGGAGTCACAGGACTGAAGGGTTTGGAGTCACGGGGATGGGAATCGGCTGAAGCGGGTTCCATAGATGCGCGATAAGAGATGAAAATGACATAAATTTGAGTGATGATTGGGTGATGGATATGTGACAGCAACATTAAAAAAGATGCAAGTGTGCAATGAGTGGAAGTGTGATGTGAGTAGTGGTGATGCTAGAGGGTGTAGAGATGGTTCTGGTGAAAGAGAATTCCATGTGTCATTCTTTTAATAATAAAGATATTCATGATGGAAAATCTATCAAATTACAAGTCAAAAATACGAGGACTCTTTTTTTGTTTCTATACTTCTATTCACTCAGGGTTATACTATATACATATTGTTTAATAACCGAATGATGAGAACAACACGTGAGTTCTCGTACAATCATATTGCAGAAACTCTAATAAAATGGCTCAACAGTTTATTCCTTTGCACTTTGCAATTTCAGTTTCCCAGTTACATCACCTTGAGCCTTTTCTCTTAACAACTTCCCAATTGCTTCTTCCTTAGCAGCATCCCTTCTTCTCTTTGCTTCTTTAATTTTACGGTGTTTTTCATTAATGGCTTCCTTCTCTTCCGCAGTGATGACTTGACCCTTGTGTACATCTTTACCCTGCAGCAATAATTCCGCGTATTCCAATCTATACCTTTCCTTTTGTTCCATTCTCATTTCTTTCCAATTCCGCAGGATCTCTAGACGGCTACTTGCTCCAGCCTTGTATTGTATCAGGAGAAAATAATTCCATGCGTGGGTAAAGTTTATAGTTCGTTTATCTTGTTTAGCTCTTTGCAGACTAGTGCTATTTCTAGGGGTATCAACGGTTATTTCTTCTCTTAATTGGGATCTATACATTGCATCTTCCTCTAGTCTAGCCAACTCCAAAGGATCTGCCTTTTCTTGCTTTGGGATATTTGCAATGTCTACCTGTGCTACCCATTCGCTTATATATGATTGTAACAGCCATTCATCCCCGCCTTTTGGTGGTTTCACGTTTAATACCTTCAGAAGCTCATCCTTAGTCCATCGATACTGATACACCACTTTAGGTATAGCTACCCATCCATTATCCGTATGGATACTAATAAACCTATTCGGATACGCTGCTACGTTATCCGGAGTTGGATAATCTGCCTCAAGCACTCTCTTACATCGAACACTGCTCAACACATCCTTAGGATCAAGCTTACTCTTAACATACTCCAGATCCAGCACACTCAAAGGCTGTTTATTAAGAACTCCTTTAGCTCGATAATGCCTCACCACTACCCGAAACATACCGATTAACTTTTTTTCAATGCCCTTCCTTCCCCTATCAATGCCGTTTTGGTTCAAGTTTTTTTTTTTTTTCATTCTGTGGCACCTGACAAACTTATGTGCAGTATAACTGCTTTAACCTCATTAGAGCCATATCATAAGGGGGATCAATCGGCATTTAATTATAATATATATATTTAAGTAACCTTTCCACCAGGGACATTTCGGGACTTGATTTTCTTGACACCAATGCTACCGAATTCTCCGTTGTTTCCTGCAACTCTGCTTGTTCGTTCTCCTCTGCGGGCATCATTTAGTGCTACGCCAGAGGATGTGCTAATGCCGCACTTACCAAGTAAACCAACTGCGCAGACATCGTCGATACAAGTTTTTATTATTCCTACTGAACTGAATCTATTTGTTGAAGGGTTTGATCAGAATGAGTATGCTGAGCGCCCGCCTACTTTATTGCGTGGATGCTTATATATCCGTGTATTGAAGCCTTCTAAAATTAAGAGCATCACCTTATCATTCAAGGGACAAGAGAGAACCGACTGGCCTGAAGGTATCCCCCCTAAAAAAACTACTTATATGGAAGTGAATGACATTGTTTCCCATACTTGGCCCTTTTATCAACAGGGCCCTGTGTTACCCAACAACGGTGCTGACTGTTTCAGTGAACTCCCCAGAAATTTGGACCTGGAAGCACCCCTGATGAACTTGGCAGTCACGTCGAGCGCTGTAGGCGGTGAAATTTCAAGACTGGGCTCTCCCGCAGTCGACACTGGTAACTTTTTCACTCGTAACTTAAGTCCCAGCTTTATGAGAAGGGGGGTGTCACCGTCACCGGGTGGTGCCGCTGCTGGTGCCGGGAACGACACAGCCAGCATCAACGAATTAACATCTGTAATGAGCGGTGGCAACGGTGAAGCGGGACACTTTGCACCTGGAGACTACGTCTATAATTTTGAACACCCCGTACGCCCGCTGATCCCGGAATCGTACCATGCATCTTTTGGTGAAGTCAGCTACCACTTGGAAGCTAGCGTCTTAAGAACCGGTACGTTCAAACTGAACATCACTGCAAGAATACCATTGAACATTGTACGTGTGCCCAGTGCCCAGAACTTGGAAGAAAATGAACCGATTGTAATTACTCGTGACTGGGAAGACCAATTACGTTACGACATTGTAATTGGATCTAAATCAATCGTCTTGGACTCGTACTTGCCACTCGCATTTAGATTTGTCCCATTATGGGGTAAAGTGGCGCTACATAGAATAAGGGTGTACCTTACAGAAAACTTGGAATACTACTGCCAAAATAAGAAGGTGCACAGGATGGAACCCTCCAAGAAGTTTTTATTACTTGAACACAAGGCGAAAAAGGGCAAGTCCCTCCTTGCTGCAGATGAAGACCCTGATAATCAAGAAGAGAACCTAGAAAATGAGGTCCTTCCTAAAGAACTTGAGTTCCAACTCTACGTTCCCCAAAAACTTACTGGGAAATATAACAATGAAATCCACGCAAACACATCCCTCGATAATATTCAAGCCCATCACTGGATCAAAATATGTTTGCGTATTCTGAGAAAAGACCCAGCTAACCCTGAGAAACGTAAGCATTATGAGATTCTGATTGACCTGCCATTGCGTGTGATGTCTCCATTGGCAGCCCACGCAAATACTTTACTTCCAGCATACGATAATCCTACACAATTACTCCCTGTGTTGGATGACTCAGAAAGCAGCCTTCCACTTCCATTGTACACACCCAGCACTCCACTGAGCCCTGGTGTGTTTGCCGTTAACCATACTGGCACTGAAGCTGAGTCTACCGCGTCATTCCATCATATATCATCGCTGTTTGCGAATGATATTCCTACTGAAAGAGACTCGGACATGCACTTGGATTCTAACTTGTACGCTCCAAAAGACGTAAACGTCCTTTCTCTCTCTCCACAAGCTGTTCCACATCCTGGAACTTTCACTCCAGTAACCTCGCCAGTACCAACAAGACGTCCAAGTCTCAATCCACCAGGGTTCAATGCTAATCCACCTCCAGTGTCGGAATTGGTTAGCCAACAGCCTCCACCAGAATATTCTGAAGCCGATTCTCAAAGACGCACTTTGTCTCTTTCACCATTGAGAATTGACGAAACTACACTGCAATTGCGGACACCCACCTTTTTCAATGGTGTGAATGTCACTCCACCAACACCGACTGACTCTCCTATAAGAGATTTGCTTGGAAAACAGTTGAGAAGATCCACTATCAGTAATGGAAGAAACCAAAAGAGTAATCTTGTACAGGAGCCAAGTGACTTACAGAGCGAAGACAATAGCCTGAATTCAACGACAAGCAACACTTCCGACAGAAACAGTCTTGCTCACACATCTTCTAGTAGTTCTACCATACCATTAGTTAATGTGGAAGCACCTGAGGTGGAAGAAGAACAGCACAAACCAATTGCTAACTTGGAGTTACCAGAAGAGGAAGACCAAAGAAGGCCACTGGTTGTGGATTCTGAGAACGAAGCATTAGATCCAAAGGAAATAGAGGGTGTTGTTTTGGGATCTGACTTGACAGAGTACGAGGGTTCTCCAGTAGGACCAATGAGACCACTTTCACCAGTAAGGCGTAATAATTCAAGAAGATCTTCAAGAAGATCATCAAGATCGTCAGAAAGCTCAAGTACTTCATTCAACCAACCCTTGGAGCAGACCATTCCACTTCTCAATTTCTCGCAGACGTCAATCAACTCAGCAAGAGAAGACTTTGAGCATGAGCCTTATCAACATTATGCAAGAAATGGCAGCATCAACACAATTAACTACAACTTTGACATGCGCCATCTGAGCCACCCACTGTTGGTTTTAGCTCATAAAATGGACCCCATGGGTGGACATGATTTGGCTGGTCCAGGAGACGCAACTGGCACAGGAGATTTACTGGGATTGAGAAATCCAAGAATAAAAAAGCACTACCAGTTTGTGGATCCGTTTGCTTCTAAACATACAGAATCTCAACCATTACAGGAACCGAAGAAAGCATTCGGTGTAGTGGTGAAAGATCCGGTCGCTGAAGAAACAGAAACTTCCGACCGCAGTTCTGAAGAAACGCAATGCATAAAAGAAAGACAAGATTTGATTATTTAAACTAAATTGGGTGCAAAAAAATGTATAATCACTTTTAGATTTACCGGAAGTAATCACTAACGGCTATGAATTAAAATACGATGTAATGTATTGATTGTAGACTCAGGTAAGTTTGTAAAGCAGTTAGCCATATTTTAATTTTTACGGAGACGTTGCTACTTTTACTTCCAAAGTTTATGACATCTTACATGGAAGCTTAAAAGACAACCTAATGATAAATTTGGAACAATGTGTGAATAAAGTTTTTAGTTTTAAGATTAAGTGGTACTTAATTCTGTACTTTATCGTTTGCACTTAACACCATGCCTCCACATCTATCATTTATTCATCTAAGAAAATAAGGATAGAAATTCATTATATGATCACATTATTACCAATTTATGACTGAGTGAAATCCTTATTCTTGCACCCCATTTAATTATTAGTTTCTTAAGTAAATTAACATGATGGCAAAAAATTAAGAAACATGAAATAGAGACCAAAATTTAAGTGTAATTTTACATTATACTTTACTCATATAAAACTGAGACTACCAGTTGAAAGAACAATCATTAACATAGAAGAAACTAGAAAAATAAAAATTATGGGTAGTTTCCTGCCCTAGGACCAAAGTATCCATCGGGTGCAGATACAGTCGCATTCAATAAAGTACTTCTACCAACACCTCCATCAACTCCTTCATAGTTGACCAAGTTACCCCACCAGTTAATGGGTTTATCGTGGTACTGAACTGCAAAGAAAATTATAATAGCACTAAAAGCTACTCCAGAACTCATTGCTCCTGAGAAGATATAATTATACTTTTCCCATAAGGCAGTATACCTGTTTTTCAAGTACCACATTGAAGCAATGGCCAAATAGAGACCTCCAGTATAGTACGAAAGGTTATAAGGAGCGTAAATCGAAAAGCCTCCAAGAATTAATGCTGGATGGAAGTGCTGAACATACTTTTTAGGTACGTACTTCTTGATTGCCACACAAAGGAAGCCTGCCACTGTTCCAATCAAGAAGCACCACTTCAAAAGTGGGTAGAGTCCTGCAAACACCTTTTTGGGTCCAATTACACCCCAAACGACCGAGGCACTGTAGAAAGGAGTGGAACCTGGACAAGTAAACTTCTGAGGCTGCAAAGGTGTGCAATAGTCCTTGATGCTAGTAATCTCAAAGTTAATAACTGCTATACCGATGAACGAACTTATCAATACAGATAAAATCTGAACACGGAACATTGAACGAGGAGGAAGCTTCAAGTAATGACCCAACTTTTGGTCTGTAATGTAGTTTTCACTTTGAGCATCAATGTTGTATCCAAATGACTTCACTATGGCAAGTCCTACTCCATTTCCAGGCAATGCATAACCTATAATCAACTCCACCAAAGCTGAAAGCACAAAGTAGAAGCCCGAAACTGAGTAGAGTGATAACATCGGAATGAGGTACACAAAGTTTAACCCAATCACAAAAAATATGGTCCATACAGGTGTTTCCGTTGGATAAAGTTCCAAACAGAGAATTGCAAGAACGATTGAAACTATCAAGACAATAGTGAAAACCCACTCAGGAACTTCAGGATAACGACTCATCATTTTACAATGAGGATCATTAAAGTCTTGATAACTTGAAGCTTTAAAATTCTTCATTGATTTGTAGAACGATTTCATTGAGTGCCACATCGGCCTATAGTATATAAGTATCTCGTATACAAATACGAAAGGGAAGAGCGCATAAGTGCTTCCGATACTTACCAAGTAACCTGCTGAAAAAAATGGTGGACCAACATTTTGATACTTTTCTTCATCAAACAAGCCCTTGGAATTGAGAATAGCACCAACATAGTATGGATCTCCTGTGTTAGTGAAGATACTTGCGGAATTAATTGGCAAGTAACCAGTCCAATAATAGTTGGAGTAATAAACTCCAACAACACACACAAAGCCCAACAACGAACCAGCATAACGACTTAACAGTGTATAAAAGGGAACAAGCAAGGGAGAACTAAAACTATTTACATTCCAGTCAAAAGATGGAATTGGATTGAACCCTAACCCTGACTGAGAACCTGTAATTACAGCCAAGTTGAAATTCTCCGGTTTTATCCATGTCAACCAGTTGAAAGTAGATAAAGCAGTGAACAAATAATTGGGTATCCAAAAGTATAAGAAGGAAGCAGCGGTAACAATAAAGAAGAAATTGTATCTCGAAATGCTCCATCCATTGATGATTTCTTTCTTCTCTGGGTTCATTAAAGCTTTGTTGATTGCCATGTTAGACATAAGTGTAGGCCACATTGCTCTTGTTGGGTAGACTGCAAACTTTCTCATAATCCCTGCCATGCCAAAACCCATAAAGTTGGTAGACAAGGTTAACAAAATCTGATAGCCCCAATTCGCCCATTTGTTGTCATAGAAAAATGGCAACTTTTGGATATGGATGTTATACGACACGTAAGAGAAACTTCCAGAGACTCCATAAAAGATAGTTGCAAGCATTTGTTCTTTGTTAGTCCAAGGACCTGGGTTCAAGTCAATTGGTAAAGTGAGAAACGTAAATTTCCATTTAGGTAATATCCATGCTAAGAATACTCCACAAGGATATAAAAATATCTGAACAACAGCTGGCTGCAAACTAATATTCGGTTGTCTTTCCGCGAAGAATTGGTTTACAAATGATCCAATACCTGTCCAAATGATACCCAAAATATAAACCCTTACAGTCTCACAAGCAACCTCTGGATCGTCAAATGGATCACAAATTGATCTTACTTCGGGGTAAGGGGACCAGAACTCAATTAGAGCAGCCTCCAATCTGATTTGCAAATCCCAATCAGTAATTTCCAAGTAGAAATGCGGATAGTGCTTACTCTCCCCATCGCTTGAGGTTACCGAATGAACTGAAGTTGCGTGATTTCCCTTCTCCTTCTCACCTTGCAAGTAAGGCTTCTGAGTTTGAGAGGTACGAGATGCATAACCTTCCAACAAGCGAACATACAAATCGTACACTCCATGTGGAATATTCATATCATCTTCAAACTCTTTATTTGCTTCTGCCAATATCTCATAAGCTTGATCCACAGACAATTCCTCAATCTTTTCCATCATGAACACTGCAGTAGCAGGTAAATCATCAAATGAAAGAAGCCCCCCAAAGTTTAATCTGTTCAAGATAAAGTGCTTCTGTGAAGATGTTAAACCAGCACCTACTTGATCGATACTCAAAGGATTTGATTGAATAGCATTGAGATCAACTCTTTGTTCGTTTACCTCGAAATAATGAGACCCTCTCTTCTCTTGAGATGGATCTGACATCGCTGCTTAACGAGATAAAACTGACTGAGGTTTCCCCAGAATTTATACTCTCCATCCTCACTCATGTTCACCGACGCAAGAATGCTGATAGCTCCTTTTTCCTAAAGATAACCCCAAGATGGATAATCTGATACGGAGTAAAGGCAAGCGAAGCTAAAAAGTGGCTACTAAGCCTATCACCCCCACTTTTTCAAGTACAAAACGACGATTGAAGGCTTGAATTATGTATTTGAACACCATATGCTTGCAATAAAAGGCTCTATTCTTTAATTCAATCTGCATTCTCAAATGTTCACTTGTGCGCCAGAAAGAAATAGTCCTATACTACCCGCATAAAGACATTTTCTATATTTTAATTACTTTGCAACCATATGTTATCAATTCAAACGATTCCAGCACCATGGTTTACACAGAAATTTTGATAACTTAACAACGTAGATGTAAACCTATTCGCGTTACAGGGGCCATTGAACAGCGAATTTAAATTAACGTTTTAAACTTTGTGACAAGGGACAAAAAAATACTTAGAAGAGACAAATAAAAGCCCCTTATGATTAAAAAAAATTAATACAAGACGAAGTATGTATCAAAGCAAAGCATACACTTATCTGATCTTTTGCCCTGCAAGATATCGAGAAGTACGGTTCATCTAAAGAGTTTAACTTTTTTTTTCCAGGATTATTCGGTATTTTAATGAGATCATACTTATTGTAAAACCGACAACGAAAAGAGTATAGAAGAGGTTATTGACTATACAACAAATCGTTCATAATTCTTTTGAATTCATTGCTCATATGTTTTCCTTAATTGTCGAATGTGACATTCTTTTACTAATAACATATGTTACCACAGTTGCGCTAATTAGCTTCCATAATTTTGAGACGCTGGAAGATGTGGGGTCCAATTTATCCCCCAATATGATGTTATACAAGCGGCATTAACTAAGTGACAATGATCGCCTTTTAAACGAAGTCGACTGTTGTATTTGTCCGGTACTTCTACAATCTGAATTTAGATATTGGAAATGATTGAGTACACAACGCTAGAAGACTTTTGATCTGCTGCATAATAAATGTGTCAAAATATTTTTAATATTTTAATTTGAAGTTACTGTTTATTTCAGTTATTAAGATGTCCGAAAACTCTACACCTAGAAACCGACAAAAAGAAGGTTTGTATTATTAACGTGGCAGCCACAAATATATATTCGAAGTAACTCATCGAAACGTGTTGCAATATGTAGGTGGCACACCCCAAAACCCCCAAAATCCTTAGATTTACTCGAGGCAAGATTGTAACCTTGGATAAAAATTCTAAATATTGGTTATCTCTTATCGTTGAGGTGAATCCATGGACAATAGAAATGTAGAATACAAGATTTTTAATGCGTGTAACATTATTCTGTGTACCATAAACCTAAAATTTCATAGTTGACTAGCAGCTGATTTCATATCTATACTGAATGAATTGTTGTGTAATGAGTTCATGCTTACCTGTATGCCGAAGAGATTACCAAAAGCTGTATTGATCTTCTAGAGTGGTATTTATTACTTTTGATGCTATAACCCTAGTTAGTGTGATTCCCCTTCATAATCAAAATTAAGAGCATGTACATCGTATTCTATGGTGTGTTTTGATCTTCTAAATACCGTTTAAGTTGTCTATATAAAGCTTAACTATTAAGTCTCACTAATTAAAAATAGGATCTTACTACTCATTGAACTACAATGAGAAGTGACTATTTTATTGAAAGCTACAGTCATTTAATAAAAGACTTTTAGGAGATTTACTTAAATGACTATTCCCCAACTATATGCTGTGCAAATTGATAATTTTTATTAGGATACTTTACTTTCTCTTTTTGTCAACCAATTGACCATCAAGGTCTTGTTCCAAGTCACCGAGCCATTCATATAACACACCCAAATCTCTGTTTGCGATGTCATCTCTTTCGCATGCTTTGTCGTACCAATGTTTAGAAACGTCACCCAAGAACAAGAATCTGTTGTTGAATGCAGCCAGCTGAGTTGCCAACACCAAATCCTTTCTTGTTAATTTAGTAACAAATCCACCTTCGTAGCCTACGTCAGCTGGTAAGTTCAATTCAGGTGGGTAAGCGTTTTCGATAGGACAGTTGTCTACTGAAGCCCAAGATTTACCTGTTGATACAGATACCAATTTGGCGTACTTTTTCAAGTCGAGGCCAAATGATTTAGCCAATTGGAATGAATCTGCTACAGCCAAGTTAGTGACTGCAAGTAAATAGTTGTTCAGCAATTTTGCAGCTAAACCAGCCCCGTGGTTGTCACCGCATGGGAAGATGTTAGCACCCATTTTGTTCAACAAAACAGTCAAGGCTGGTGAGATCAAGTCGTGGTCCAGGCGAGAAAGCATGAAAGACAATGTCGCTTTTCTGGCACCAGCAACACCCCCAGATACAGGGGTATCAATAAAGTCGAAGCTAGGAATTTCCTTTTTCACGTATTGGTTGATCTCAATTGAGGTTGGGATGTCGATGGTAGACGAGTCCAAGATCACAGTATTAGTACCAGTGATGTCCTTTTGCTTTTGGTATGTTGTTACCAATTCCTCAACAATACCCTTGACGTGTTTCCCTTCAGGAACCATAGTCACGATGAAATCCAATTGCTCATCAACATCCGTTACAAAGCTCTTGATTGTAGGTAAGGTTTTCAACAAATCCTTGTTGGAAGGAGTGATAGTTGTTACATCATTTACAAACCGTTCAACCGCAGTAGGTACAGTGTCGTACACATACAATTTATCAGTAGGCTCCAACTTGTTGAAAATATGTCTAGCCATATGTTGACCCATCTGGCCAAGACCTATGAAGCCATAATTCGTAAGTCTAGTTGGGGCAGAAGAAAAGTAACGAACAGAACGTAACATGATTATTTCTTAAACAAACTGAGTTATCCCTAAAAAACTGACTAAACCATTCATATATATACAAAATTCCTCTTCAGTGGGGCATACCCCTCAATCTTCCCCATAATCACAGTGTGATTTTCTACTGTCCATCAAGTTCCCCGGCTACTCCAGAATGGAGATTATGAAGCGCGAGTTTAACATTTATGGACTAACTTGACGTTTGTGATTGACTATTCATTAATTTCAGCAAGGGTTCATGTTCCCTCGGCTTAATCCGAGTCACCAATGATATCCATTCATTACTTTTGCTACCTCTTCTTTAACTTCATGTACCCCAGCTTTAGAAGTCCCTATAAAGTTGATTGAAAATATCACGTGACTACTACGTGCCCGATCAACGGAAGTAGAGTCCCATAGATGAGGCTCGCCTAAGGTATCCATTTTAGGATCCCCAGAGTATGAGTCAAGCATATAAATAGGTTGGTAAATAGATCAGTCGACTTACTAAAAGATTTTACGTTATAGTATTCCAATAGGATTTAATAGATATAATGAGTAACCCTAGTGTGTCATCACAGACCCCACAAAAAACGACTTATGGTTTACCAAAGCCACAGCCAGCATACTATCCTCACCCTGGTTCTCCATTGTATGCGGACAAGGAGTTATACTCTAAGATTGCTGAAGCTAAGAAGACATTAGTTGATAATTACTTGTGTAAACCAAGAAGCGCAATTGCTGTTAAGATTCCAGCCAGATCTGTTTTCCGGATCACTACGCCTGAAGGTCCTCAAGTGTGTGATTTGAACATTTGGAACCAGCATAACCCAAGAGAAAGGTTTTGGGCAGCTAGAACAAGGCAATTACACTCTGCTCACGTTTCTACGTACGATCGTTTATGGTCTAATTTACCTTACTTGAGACCATTGGTAACAATTACTGCTGACTCATTGCTGGCTAGACATGACGAATGGGGTGGAAGAGTACATGATACTTTGGGAACTCGTTGTGATCCATACATTGACAAATTAATTAGTGGAGAAGACAATGATTTCCATTGCCATTCTAATTTGACTAGAGCTGTTTTACCACATGGATTAACTGAATTCGATGTACATGATGTTCTCAATGTATTCCAAGTGACTGGATTGAATGAACATGATCAATACTTTATGGAAGCATGTCCAGCTACTCCACAAGACTACTTTGAATTGTATGCAGAGCAAGACTTACTTGTTGCAATCAGTGCATGTCCTGGAGGAGACTTGTCTCAATGGGGCTGGGGTGAAGATAAAGATGCTTTGGATAAATCGGACATGGTATCAACTTGTAGACCTTTAGGTATTGAAGTTTATAAGTTAGATGATGAGAGTGTTTTAGATGGATGGACTGCTCCTCTGGTTGCTAGTTATAAGGGTAACCATGGGTTAAAGGAGCCTGTTGAGTAGATTATATTTAACATCTAGACTTACATTTATTAGATTTTTACCTTATATAGTTCCATCAATACTGTTACCAACCCAATCACTAATCATATCGTTAGTAATAAACCCAGCAATATTACTACCAGTGTATTCTAGTTTATTTTCCTTGATAAATCCCTCTAAGAACTCAAAGCTCTCCTCTATTTTGGCTTGTGAGAGAATGTTAGGATCAGTAAAGTCAAGCTCATACTTCTCTAAAATAGCTGACTTGTCCACGTAGAACTTTATTGAAAACCCTAATTTTTCATTGGTGATTGTGTGTGTGAATTTAGGTGTGTTTCCGTATCTCCAACTCCATTCTTGGAGTTGAGCAACTGTATCATGGATTTCCTGAGGTAATTCAGTTTCAGAGTTAATTTCAATCACCTTCACAGGAACCGTCGATCCCTTTTGAATGAACTGATCGAAACCAAACATCTTATTTTGATTAAATACTTCCTCTTCATCCTTTTCTTCTTGTTCTGGTTCTATAATTCCATATGCTTTTTCAAATCCTTTACTAACCAAGTCTGTAAATTCAGTACTTGATAAACCCAAGTTGGCAACCTTTGAAGGTACTGAGCTTATCGAGTTCATAGCATCTACAACACCAAGTGCTCCTTCATCTCTATGCAATAGCTTTCTCAAAACATCTAATTTCAGAGACAACAACATCGTGCCATGATGGTACGATTTACCTCTACTTAACTTGTAAGCCAGTCCACTAATTTTAAATTCCCCCTCCAGAGTCACCAAGTCACCTCTATCGTTAACCTTGATTTTTGTCTCACTGCCTTGGTTGACTGCATCTGCAATTACTCTAGCAAAAGTAAACCGATCGAATTCACCTTTCGTAGTCATGAAAGAGAAGTTGACGTTTCCTGTATCATGAACTACTGTTCCACCACCAGACCTTCTTCTCAACATTGGGATTTGAAGTGAAGTTAAAAGTGGTAAGTTAACTTCTTTCCATGGGTTCTGGTTCTTGCCAATAACAACACAAGGACTATTTATATAGAACACTAATCTGTTAAAGTTCTCATTATTGGTAGACTCGGGGATTGGCATTTGTGAGTAAATGTAATCTTCAATGGCAAGATTGAGATATGGGTTATTCAATTTGGATACAATTATCAATGGTTCTTGCTGCTTTAAAATAGAACTAAGTCCAACAGGTGTAGGCTCTTCTGACTTCAATACATTACTTGGTTTTTCATTCATGAATTCTTGCTTCCTTTTAATAATATCATCTGATTCTTTGTAGTGTTGGAAGTCAGATAATCCGAAATCTTCATCATGAGCAGCAGTTAAATCATCCTGGAATGGCACTTGGATGTTACTCATTCTCCGTACACTTCCATAGCTGTTAGCATGATTCCTAAACGTATTCTTTTCACCTGAACTTAAGACATGAAACGAGCATGAAGCTTCCAAGAAATTAAATCTGGTACTTTGACCATGCGATAATGGCCATCTCTGTGAAACTCTCCGTCCAATTAAACTCCCCCTTCGCGTCAAAGACTCTCTCCAACACTCTCTCAAAGCTATCATTAAATATTGAACTTTTGAATATAAAAAAAAAATTAAAGTCCATCACATAATGAACCAGGACAATGTGTTGGAACGACACTTTTTAACTAGATCGTATGAGTCAGGAGACAAGATAGAGGAGCTCCTTGAGAATAGGTATTCTAATACTGGAGGGCAGAAACCGTTTCTTATGTTTGGTGCTCCACAGCAAGATCCGCCTACAACAGAAGAACCATCAAGTGATTCATTTGCAAATAAGAAGTTGACGAAACAGAGAAAGTACAATACTAGACTGCAATTAAAACTGTACATAACCAAGACTATACAAAACCAGAAACGATTGTGCAAGAAGATACAGCAACATAATAAATCAGGTAAACCATTACCTGTTGATAAAATGATTAAACATTACGGAATACCAGAGTTTGAAGAGTTTGTACCTTTGAACAACTTGTGGCAGCTGTACATGCAAGATTTATTATTTCCAAACGGACAAGTGCTAAATACTGCTATTGTATTACCTAAATTGTCTAGTGCAGACTTCAATGGGTGTCTATTAACTATCACACAGTCTAAGAATGTTAATCTAGTAGGGTTAAGAGGAATCGTTGTATGTGACACACAGTTCTCTTTTGTAATATGTTGTCCTCGAGGAAGTGATCTGAAAGAATGGAACGAGAATGCTAGTGAATTCACTCCTCTGGAAACTGTTGGAGGATTGAAAGTAATACCAAAGAAAGGTTCACTTTTTGGTTTCGAAGTGACATTACCTTCAGATGACGAAGAATGTATAGGATTCACAATTGTAGGGTCACGGTTTGAATTCAGGAGTCTGGATAGATCAGGTAAAAAGTTTAAGAACCATAATGTTGATGATATATAATGAATAAATTAAAAGTTTATTGGATATTCTTAATGACCTCTTCGAATGGATGGCTGAACTTTTCAGTCTCTGATTTTATGAAGGTATTGAAGTCATTTAATACATCTTCAAAATGATCTTCCGTTGTAGTATTGCTGGGGTTTATGATTCCAAGTCCAGGAGGATCAACAGGTTTAGGGTTCTGTAAAGTATCCAACGTTTGATTCAACTTGATCAATTCATAGTAATTATCATAAATAATCGACTTCTTGTTCAGACTATTGGAGTTGAACTTGTTGATGATGGTGTTTCTGTATTTAAGGATATCTTCAATTGAATTGGTTTGTATGAACTTGGCTATATCTTCTTCATCTAGAGAAGATGGTGCACCTGGTAAGTCACTAAGTTTAGATTTGAGTTCTTCAGCATCTGCCTCTTGTTGCAGTTCTTGTTGTTCGTTAGATTCATTCTTCTCTTGTTCCTTTTGTAGATTATAAAACTCCTGTAATGCTTTCCTACGCAGCATTTTCCTAACCCCTCCAGAAAAGGTTGGTGTTGTGGGGGACGCAACCTGAGGGCTATCACTGCCTTTCTTGAATGATAATATTGGTGAATCTGTCATAGTTATGAAGACTTGTTCAATTATTTTGATTTGAGATTATAATTTTTATACAGTCCCCAAGAAATTATAGAGTCGAAATACAACACTCTATTAGATGAATAGTTGATGAAAGAAGGACAGGTCATAGTATAAAGTCTTCCTTATAGTCATAATTAATACTGCAATCCCACAATCAACAAAAGCTTAATTGATAACATATAATGGACTTGGATGAACTTGATGAGTATGAAGTAAAGGTGAAGAAACCTATATTCAAGAAGAAGGTGATCAAGAGTGAGAAGGTGCGAGTTAAACTGGATCAGTTACAAGATGAGGAACCAAGTCAACTTGGTAAGATTAATAGAAGGAGGCAGTTTAAAAGTGTGACACAACCTAAGAAGCGTATAGTATTGAATGATGAACTACTGGAAGAGGACCCAGAAAACATGCCAGTGATTGAAAACATTCATAAGATAGAAGATATAACTGAGGTGGAAGGAATCAAAGATATAACGGTAGTACATAGTTTGAATGAGCCTGTTATTACTCCTGAACCAAAATACGTTCCTATACAAGCAGATGCAGATTTCAGTTTCACATCGAAAAGACAAATGGTGAATTCGTATGCAAATGAGTACCTTGACAAGTATAACAATAAGGACGATGAAGATTATGAAAGAGAGAATGCACTTTCTAAAGAAACAGAAGAACTAGATATTACTGCTGAAGACCATATTGCAGAAGATGAGCCTCTTGATTTGAGTGGGGAGAAAACTCGCCAACTAGACGAGAACAAATATGACTTGGAACTTGTTGATGATGAAGATGACGAAGAATCTAATACTCCAGCTCTAGAGAAGGGTATTGGATTACAAGTGATACCAACAGTTGAAGAACAATTATTGAACCTCCAGCAATTAATAGAATCATTACAGGTGCTGAAAAAAGAGAATGAAGAAACAGTAAAGATATTCAGGGAGAAGTTGGTAAGTATAGACAATGAAAAGAAAATAGTAGTTCAATCATTATATGAAGAAGATTAACGTGATAAGAATCCAATTCTTAACTTTAGCCAACCAAAACCCAACCAACCAAAACCAAAACTCAACCAACCAAAGTCCAATCAAATCTTTCATCAGTCACCTACAAAAACCTACATCATCTGAATAACAAGCTCAATCGTCCAGACCAATTTCACTATAATGACTCAAAGAGACGTACTCCAAACTCTCTTCTGACTCAGACTTTCAATCTAAATATCATTGGCCCGTCTCTGTGATCAATAACTCATCAGATCGAGTACCTATAATGATGTCAATCATTGCTCGTATACTTTTCCGGATCACAAAGGTGCATTGACACCCATACTGTACTATTATTGGGCCACCTGCACCACTCAAGGTCACATGATATCCCTAATAGATTTCGTACCGCGCTTAAGGTCGTCGAGATTACTTAATTAGTTTGACTCATCAGAAAATTGTATAAATACCCCCAGATCCTTCTAATTTTCAGTTGTAATTTCAGTTTAAGTTATGTTTTCCAATCTTGTTTCACAGTCTTTAAAAAACATGTCAAGTACTAAAGTTTCTACTGCGTCAGCGACTCTCAGGTATGTTTCTAGTGTTTCATCTAAACCTCGTCATTTGGTTAGTATGCTTGAGTTGACCAATGAAGAGTTGTCTTCGTTGGTGACCAAGGCTGGGGAGTTTAAGCTGTTGGTGAAGTCGGGTCAGACTTCTGTTGAGAATCACAATAAGTTGCTTGGGAAGTTGGTTACCTTGTTGTTTTCGAAACGTTCTACTAGAACTAGAGTACTGACAGAAGGTGCCGCGGCCTTCTTTGGAGCTCAACCTATGTTCTTAGGGAAAGATGATATTCAATTGGGTGTTAATGAATCTATTTTGGACACAACCAAGGTGATTAGTTCTATGAGTTCGTGTATATTTGCCAGAGTGAATTCGCATCAAGATATTTTGAACTTGTGTGAGCATTCAAGTGTTCCAATTATCAATTCTTTATGTGACAAGTATCATCCGTTGCAAGCTATTGCCGATCTCTTGACTATAAAAGAGGCCTTTGGTAAGACTGAAGGATTGAAGTTGACATGGATTGGAGATTCCAACAATGTCATGAACGATTTGGTGATTGCATCATTGAGGTCTGGAATATCAGTCTCTGTTTCAATTCCACAAGGAATTGAAGTAGATGCGTCAATTGCAACTGCTGCCACTGACTTAGCTAAAGCTGGTGGATTAACATTTGAAGTGTTTAACGAACCAACCAAAGCATTGAAAGACTCAAATGTCGTGGTCACTGATACCTGGATCTCCATGGGAGAAGAATCACAAAAGGTGGAGAAATTAAAACAGTTTGCCGGATACCAGATCACTAATGAAATGATCCAAAAGGGATCTGCAGCTGCAAACTGGAAGTTCATGCATTGTTTGCCAAGACACCAAGAAGAAGTTGATGACAAGGTGTTCTACAGTGATCAATCGTTAGTGTTTGCAGAAGCTGAAAACAGATTATATGCTGCCATGGCAGCTATCGAAGGTTTTGTTGTCAACAAGGGTGATTTGTTGAAGTAAATAGTTCAAATGGGGGGGGGGTATATAGTTGAATTTTCAAATATGAATGAATAATGATAATAGTGAAAAATGTACAAGTAACTCAATTGATTTTATTAAAATTTTATTACCCAATCTAATAACACTAATTTCTTTAAGTATCTAAATCCATCTACCTATTACCTCCCTCTAACCTCCCTCTAACCATGTCTTCTCTCACAATTCTTTGAAATCACCACTTTATACCAATCCTTATATGCACTCCTCTTTTTCAATCTGTAAATGAAAGAAAAAAAACATCCAGCGCCAAACATAAGATACACCGAAACCATTGATGCCCTCTTCGTCTCATATTGATATGGTGAACGGCATCGGCACGCCTAAGTATACAGGACCACCCAATGGGAGTATAGGTCTTAGTAATAATGCCGGAGCTATCTTGAGCGGGCCCGGAGGTAGTATTGGACAGAATGGAGGTGGTGGAGGTGGTGTTATAAACACCCCTCGCAACTTCAAGAGTTTGAAGCAATTTAGTAAGAATGCTAATCTACTGACTCAGCAGTTGAAGGTTGGATACCAGCGTGTCAATATCGACGTTGATATGTCCAAGAATAAGATAGATGGGCTTACTGAAATAACTGTCTTCCCTTCACTGTCATCATTGAAGACTGTCAAGTTGGATTGTAGAGAGATGAGAATCAAGGACGTTTACGTGAATAACTCGCGGCACACCAACTACATTCACAACGATGTGCTATATATTAATGATGAGGACTTTTTTGATAGAAGTGTTGAAGAGCAAACAGTTAATATGTTTGATTTATATTCGCCAGACATTGATATTCATCAGCATCACTTGATTAGACAGAAACTTAACTATGTATTTGGAGAAGCCAACTATGACCCGAGAGAAACACTGGGCCTACAAGATCAACATCATAATGGGAACACTGAAGAATTAGTGATCATTCTTCCAGATAACCTTAAATTCGAATTGACTGACATCAACGCAATCAACACACCAGGATCACAAGCAGCAACAATGACACCAATACATCTCAAATCAAAAGCCACGTCGAGCGAAATATACACACCAATCTACATCAAGATTGAATACGAAACTATAAATTGCAAGAACGGTGTCAACTTTGTAACTGACAATGCCGACAAAAAACGATGGCACGCCTACACAACTAACTCAGACTATAATATTTCCACTTCGTCCTGGGTCCCATGTATCGATAATTTGTGGGACAGATGTACATGGTCTATAGAGATAAATGTCCCCCGGACAATCAACGACATTGGAAACCCACGAGTAATAGGCTCCAAAAAGAGAAGGTACCCATCAAGAAGAAGAGAAGAAGAACCAGCTGAACTAGAAGTAGTTGCAGAAACTCAAAACAACGACGAAGATGACGACGAAGACTCTGAAAACTTTGACCTCGTCGTTTGCTCTGGAGACTTCAACAATGTAAAGGAAACACCACACCCAATTGATTTATCCAAAAAAGTTGTGTCATGGTCGATTTTCAATCCAGTTTGTGCACATCACGTAGGATGGGCATTGGGATGTTTCGAAAGTATCGTGCTATTAGATACTTCAGATGACGTTGAAGAAAAAGATGTTTCATTCGAGGAAGATGAAGGAATAGAAAAAGATACAACAAAACTGCCTGTCACTATCTACTGCTTCCCAGATCAATTGGAGCTAGCCAGGAATACATGTATCTTCACCAATAACGCTATTGACTTTTTCCTGCGAGAATTTGGTTCGTATCCGTTTTCATCTTATGCAATTGTGTTTGTTCACAACTCTCAATCTGACATGAACTCGTTTGCTGGTCTCTCGGTGGTAAGTGATACTTTATTGTACCCACCAGACATCATTGAACCTATTTTCCTGTCTACTGAACTTTTACTTGAAAGCATGGCAAGCCAGTGGTCAGGTATCAACATTGCAGCACAGACATTTAACGACTTGTGGTGTACCATTGGAATAGCAAGATACATGAGTTTACAATATTCACGAAAGTTGATGGGGTCTAACGAATACAGATTCAGAATTAGAAAAATGATAGATCAGATTGTCGAGGAAGATTATGGGAAAAAGCCATTGGCTTTACAATTCTACAGGTACCCAATTTCAGACTCTGATTTAAGTTTCATCAGACTCAAAGCCCCGATTGTATTACACACTTTGGATAAAAGAATGACAAAGACAGATAAATCCTTTGGATTATCGAGAGTGATTCCTAAGTTATTCTTACAAGCTATGCTGGGTGATTTACAGAATGGTACACTTTGTACACAGCATTTCCAATATGTTTGCGAGAAGGTGAACAGAAACAAATTGGAGTATTTTTTCAAGCAATGGGTTTATGGAGTTGGTTCACCTATATTTTACATTACCCAACGATTCAACAAGAAGCGTGGTTTGATTGAAATGAATATTAGGCAAATGCAATCTCAGCAATCCAAGAAAGTAAGACCACAACTGAAGAACTTCCTTAACGACTCCATTTCGTATCTAGATGATGAACCATCCTACCCCATCCAACCAGTGTTTACTGGACCAATGACAATTAGAGTACACGAATTGGATGGAACCCCATACGAACATATTGTTGACTTAAAGGAAGGACACACCAAATTAGACATTCAGTACAATGCCAAATTTAAAAGAATGAAGAAATTAAAAGAAGATATGGATGAAACAATCGCAACATTTAATAAATTAGGAGATGTCTTGGAGAGCCCACAGGAGATGAACGAGTGGGGGTTAGAGGATTTTGATAGACCTGAAGACGAACTTCTTTTTAATGATGCTTTTGAATGGATCCGTGTGGATGTTGATTACGAATGGATTGCTCGTTTTGATGTGAAACAACCCGATTACATGTACGGATCACAATTGGTATATGATAGGGATGTTGAAGCACAGTTTGAAGCAGTCAAATACTTTGGAGAAATTGAAAAGCCCGTGAGTGTTCACTGCACTGTTCTTACAAGAACCTTAATGGATAAAAGATACTATTATGGAATCCGGATAGCAGCAGCAGAAGCACTAGCAAAGTTTTCAAAACAGGGAAATAATTACATTGGAGTTGGTTATTTAATTCGAGCATTCAAAAAGCTCTTTTGTTTTGCTGGATCGTCAATTCCAATGAGTAATGACTTTAATGACTTTGGTAAGTTTTTCTTACAAAAAAGAATCCCCAGTGTGTTAAGTAACGTTGTCAATGAAGAAGGTGAAGTACCTTTTGTTATAAAGAACTTAATTCTTAACTTGATCAAGTTTAATGATAACTCAAATAACAATTTTCAAGACAGTTTCTACTTGTCTGAGTTGCTTATATCATTGGTGAATTCAGTTGTTCATGGATCTACTCCTTTAACGTCGAAAGATTTGTTGAGAAAACCAGTAGATATTTTGGAGAATTTCCAACCAGAGAAACGAGTGTTTCTTAAGAATGCTATTAATGAGGTGGAGAGACTTCACAAGTTGGATGAATGGGTTCCATCTTATCAAAACTTGATTGCAGTGACATGTTTAAAGCAAAAAATTAGGTTGGCAAGGTATGGCCTTTATTCGATAACCTTTGAGGAGCTTCTTTATTATACTTTGAAAAAGTATTCGTACGAGGTTCGTGTGGAAGCTTTCAGAGGACTCTTTGTTCTTGGAGCATTAAAGAACCTGGGAATTCTCCGTTACTTCCTCAAGACTGTTTTGGTTGAGACTCTGACCCCTTATTTCCGTAGCAAATTGTTGGAAGCTTTGCAAGATTCCATATGTGTTGCTGCTATTGAAGGCACACCCTCGACCTTGGATGACCCAGAGTTTTTGACCTTGGAAAAGCTTTCAGAAAGCAATACCAAAGCAGCAAGTAATGCGTCTACCAATATGGTTATTATCGAAGATGGTTCCAATAGCGAGATGAACAACAAGCGTGATGTATTTGCGCGTGCAACCTTAAAGGGTGCTATTGAATTACTCAGAAGAGATTACCTGATTGGAAAAGGATTGAAGCAAGTATTCTGGGAGTTGATCCACTCAGCATTGCTTAGTATTTATGAGAAGAGAAATTTGTTTACTGTGTGTCAGGTACTTTACAAACTGATTGACAAGCTACTTGTTAGGATTCCAGTTCCTAGCGTCCCAATTAATGAATTGAAGAAGAAAATTGTGCTGAAGAATTTAGGAGACGGTAAGGTTTTGATGAAGAGAGAAGGAAGGTTCAAGATCCAATTACCATCTAAGAAGATTACAGCAGTACCAGAGAAGAGAACTGCGGCTAAGACTGAGAGGAAAATGAGTATACAGGCAGCCACTGCGCCGGTAGTACCTGTTATTGCAGCAGCTCCTGTTATACCGGTTCCATCAAGCAGTCGACTGAAACCAACAGAGCTGCCTAAGAAGGCTAAAAAGGCTATTAAGATTGAACCTGTACGGTCCAATGTTACTGTGAATAAAACGTTGATTACAATCAACTTTTTTAAACATAAGTTACCTGAATTACCAGTAATTGAGAGTGTTAAACCGCATGTTGAAGTGAACGGGTCGACTGTTAGTTTCCATTTCCAGGGTGAACATAGAGAAAAGTATCAAGAGCTTTTAAGTGAAAAGCCCGTTAATAGATATGTGAGGATTAATACTATTGAGAAGAGGATCTCGATATCTAGTGAACCATATCCGGAGACTGTTAAGAAGGAAGGAGTCAATGGATCAAGAGCAGAAGGTGATAATGGGCTGGTATCATTCAAGAATAAAGATTCTGCAAAACTGTCTTCGGCACCACCGAGATCAGTCACAGTAAAGAAAGAGCCAGAAGATTTTGAAGTGAGGCCAGAAACTATTAAGGAAGTTGCCAGTGCTGAGACTACTCCATCAGGTACACCAATACCTAGTAAGAAGCGGGCATTGGAAAGACCAAAGCCTAGTCTTGTACGTAGTGCACTGGTTGAACCTACCAGTAAAGCGTTTACCAAGTCAAGCAGTCCGTTTGACTCGCAGCCACCGTTAAAGAAGAAGAAAACGAAGATTTATATTCACTCAAGGGGTGGATCAGTTGACGGATCTAAGGAAGGTTCATCTGAAGACAAGCGTAGTCATACACCTGAAGACTCCAAGAAGAGTGCTTCTCCAGAAGTAGAAGTGGTAGATAATGAACAGAAGGAGCAAAAGGAGACACCTACTGAAGATAAACCTACTGAACAAAATGAAACACCAACCACTTCAGAAGATATTGAAGCATCTACTACAAAAGCTGATAAAGTTTCTGAAGCTAAAGGTACAATAGACGAGCTGGAACCTACAGAAACATCACAAGAAAATAAACCCAAAACGTCTGAAGAAGCACCTGCAGTAACCAAGGTGAATGAAATCTCACCTACTGAAAAGCCAAAACCAAAAACCGGTTTCAAACTCAAATTGAACCTAAAGAGATGAGTTTGTTTTATGACTTAATGACAAAAAGAAGTAAAAGGATTATTTGAATCTAATGTATATATGTATCCATATAATTTACAATAAAATTGAATTTATTTTGTATTAAAGTAAAAGAAGAAGCATTAACTCGACTTTAATATATATTAGAACCTCGTCCTAGCCAACCACAAACCAAACCAACTGGCCCTATCCCTGGCCCTGGCCCTGACCTGACCCTTTCAACCTTTAAAGTTACAAAGTTACATAAATATTAAATTCCCCTAATAGATAAATCACGTGCATTAAAGAGTATAATTATGATTAAAGGGCAAAGCTTAAAACAATTAACCAAAGCAAAGCTATGTCGTTTAATAACCCATTAGCTTTTAATTTGTCCAAGTCGACAGCTACGACGTCGACTACCAATACTAATACAATTCATATACCTAGTTCTAGTACTTCTGGGTCACATTTAGGTACATCTTCTAGTAGTGGAGAAGTCAGTAATGGAACTGTTGGTAGTGCCGCAGCACCGAAGACAAGTGCTGCAGTAGTAGGAGAAGCTAATCCTGCAAATAGTATAGAGGCATCACCATCACTTCCAAAGTCCCCATTCTTCCAGAGTATAATCCTGAGAAGTTCTACTTCTTCACTGGAGAGTAAAGATAAAGATGGCAAAGTTGGTAACGTCAGCAGCGCCACTGCGCTGGCAATTGTTTCGAAGGGAACACCAAACTCAATTAGTAAACTGGATAAATCAGATAAGGGAGACTCCACAAACTTAATTGGACTTTTCGACAAATTTGATGTCAACAAACCAGAGCCTAAGGAGCCGGAAGTGGAAACTGAGAAGGAAATTGTAGACGATGTTTACGAACAAAAGTACGGGACCGAAAACGACGAGACATTGGAACTGGTGACGGTTGAAAAAGAAGTGTCCAATAGTGATATTTCAAAAGGTATAGAAGCTCCAGCTGATATGGTGGAGAAGTCAATTTCAATACTCAATCCTTTAAAAATATCAACAACAGACAATTTAGAAGAAGACGTCATTAAAGAAAGTGATGATAAAGAGGTGGATGATAGTTCAATCCCATTGCCTGAAGAGATTCAAGATGAAAAACCACGTATAAAGATTGATCCTTTATCAATGACTATCCAACCGTATGATCCGTTCTCAACTCCAACACCAGTTAAAGAATCACTGAAACCTGTGGATAATGTTACAATCAACGTCAGCGAACCCGTAACAGGGGAACCCGTCTCAGAAAAGGCTCAACTTAAAAAGGCTGAAACTGAAGATGCTAAAGACATTGCAAAAATAGACCCAAATGATAAACTTTCAGATTTAACAGGAACTGCAGACATGACTTCGATAGATGAGTTCGCCCCTAATACAACAACTTCTCAAGGAGACCAACGCCATCAGTCACACAAACCATTTGACTTTCAAACCTTTTTAATCCATTTACGTAAAAAGAGTGCTGACCCAATCGTCAGGTACATTCGTTCCTTCTTGGTTTCTTTCACAAGACAAGCACACACATTCACTGCAGAGCAACGTATCAAGATTACAAAGGACTTCAAATCTTTTATGAACGACAAGTACTTAATCTACCAACCATTTGCCCTGATGGACGAAACTGATTTGGAAAACTCTCGTGAAGGATTGGAAAAGTTGATCATGAACCGTATCTATGAAAACTGTTTCCCTCCTGAAGTCCAGAAGCTTGGTAGATCACAATCCTATATTCCTGAACAATTCAGAGCAGACTTGGAAGCAGACTATCAATTCTCGTTGCAGCTTGAAAAATTCAGCTGGATCAATGGAACTCACTTGGATATCGACTTGACTCAATTGAGCAATGCACTGAAGGGAGACATGATCGAGTACGCCAACACCGAACTCAACAAAATCAACAGTTACAGAGCACCCCGTGACAAGATTATCTGCATTTTGAATGCCTGCAAAATTATCTTCAGCTTTCTCAAGGTAAGTAACCAAGAGACTAATGCAGATGCGTTTATTCCATTGCTTATTTTAGTATTGATAAAGGCGAAAACTGAGTACTTGATCAGCAATCTTCATTACATTGAAAATTATAGAGGTGAGGAATGGCTTCACCATGGTGAAACAAGTTATTACTTGTCGCTGCTTCAAGGAGCGATCAATTTCATCAGCGATATCAGTATCAATGAGCTTACAATCAAGGAAAAGGAGTACAATGCCCACATGGAGGCATGGGCAGCTCTGGAGAAACAAAGAAAACTGAACCCTAAATTACTCCAACCTCAACCTCAGCATTTAAACCAGTTGTCAGACCTGCCGAACATTACCAATCAAGAATCGTTTTCACCTTCCAACGTGTTACTCACAAGTGCAGAGTTATTCACAAAATCCATCACCAACTTCTTGTCTCCTTCACCTAATGAGCAACAACAGCAAGCGGAGCCTGTAAGCTACGTACCGCCTTTGGAACCAAGACAACTTAACCAACCTTCGCAGCCTCAACCACCTCAAAACCCACCACAAGAAGTAGTTGACGAAGCTAGGTTGACTGAAACATTCAATAACTTGGAAGAAATGTTCCCTCAATTAGACGTATCGGTTCTTAAAGATATTATCTACATGAACAAGGGAGGGTTTGATGAGTCGCTAGAAGCATGTTTACAATTAATGAACGATGTCTAGAATGCTTTCAAATGATGTATACAATACTGTTCAACGTAATTCACTTTGTTGAAAATTAGTGTACTGGGAGTAAACTAAACAAGAGCAATTCAGTCAATTGCACTTGGTTGCAAATAGATAGACTAGTACATATTTGTTAATATTATGCTTATCAAGAAATAGTTTGTACTCTAATAATAAGCTAAATAAGAAGACTAACCTATTTTACGACTCTAGTTGAAATGTATATTACGATAATTACGATATTTATTAAGTGCTCAACGGGTATTACGATAACTATTTGAGCCAATAATCTACCATCTCTATCATGCACAATCTCAATACAGAATCTAATACATAAACGTTATATGTCTTTGAGACAACAATAATGCAAAAGGTAATACACCCAAGCTAATTTGGTGATTTGTCAGTACCCCGTAAGATTATGCATGGTAGTTGACTCCAGTTGCGATAATACCTTCCTAAACCAGTTCGGTTTAACCCTCCCCTTTCTATCACTGGTTTAGCTTCACCATACTATCGATCTTCATCAAGCGTGGTATGCAGGAGTAAAGCACCTTTAAATCTGGACTTTTTGCCCCAATGTGGACAAATAGTGCTAATACCCGTGCTGCAATAGTATACGAAGGTAGTGAAATCATAGTAGATAAAGAGGTAGTAGTTAAGAAATAAGAGTATAAAAAGCCATGACAAGACTCCCCTTGTAGTCAATTCTAAACCAGTTTAATCAACTTCCACAACTTCCCTAAAACAAATTACAAAACACTCTGCTAAAATGCCTATGTCCTATAAACCATCTGCTGAAGGTAAAGAAGTCAAGCCACCACAAATCCCATCCCCAGGTAACAACTCTTTCTTGGGAGACATTTTCACTTCTGAGGCACCAAAGGAAGAACAAATCTCATGTGGATTTTACAAGCAAGAAAAGGGTGAACCATTGGTATATTACTATGACTATGATGAAATGAAGATTATCTTAGAAGTCGAAGGTGAATACTCCATTTCTGATGAAACCGGTTACAAGGTCTCTGCAAAGCCAGGTGATGTTTTCTACTTCAAGAAGGGAACCACTATTACTTTTGAAACTACTGGTTTCGGTTATGCTTTCTTCACTGGTTTGAGACCAAACGGAGCTGCCTAATCTATATGTATAGATCTAAAAATATTCAATGCAAGTACATTTTATTTAATGATTGTAGTAAGAGTAATTGGTTTATTCAAAGAATAAACCAATAACCCGTATGATCTTTCAGATCAGTCTTCAATGGCACCTACAATTACACCTCCATATTCACTCTAATTTCATTCACATTATAAGTCAACGATAAATTTTGCAACCCCGTAATAAATTACATAATCAACATAAGTTGATTTCTAGAAGTTTCTTCAAGGCATAAAAAGAATAAATCAAATCAATCATACAAGTATGCCTATTGATTACTCTAAGTGGGATAAGATCGAGCTTTCAGATGACTCAGATGTTGAAGTACATCCTAATGTTGATAAAAACTCATTCATTCGTTGGAAACAAAGAGATATCCATGACAAACGTCAGCAGAGAAACGTTGAGATCAAGTCTATTTTGGTTCAATTGACCATGTATGTGAAGTTAAATGCAAGAGTAGATTTCTTACTTAAGGCATTGGCACCTTCAGATTTGCTTAATAATGTTGAAGTTATGCTGAAACTTGACGCTAACTTTGATAAGACTGAAAAGTTTGACTATGACAAGTTGATTGCCGACAAGGGCGATACGCTTAGAAAAGGATTGAAAGACTTGAAATTTGACGCAGAGGAGATCGCAAACACTCCTCCTTATAATGAGATGATTGAAGATTTGTTCATTCAAGTTAGAGAAGACCATCCTGATGCTAAAGCCAATGCAGAGAAGTTGATCGGATACATGAAAGAACACAGAAACAAAATTGATGATGTCTTATCGAGACAGACTATCAAATTGGACGAATTGTTGAATCAAAAGGCTCAATTAATCTCAAGCGATGACATCCACACTGGCTTTGACCGCTCCTTTATGAACAAAGACACGGCTGAGTCGAAACCAGAAGCTAAACCTGAAACTACATCCACCAAAGTCATCGAAACCATCAATAGTCCTAACTCTTCTCAACAGAATGCTGTCGCAGCCCCAGCCGTAACTACAACTCCAACTCCAACTCCTTCCGATGATCCTAATGACTTGACGTTATTCCCAGCTACAGAAACCTATAGCAAGATCAAAACCGTTAGAGAAAGTGCAAACTACCTTATGCAAAATACCCAAATTTGTACTGAACAACAAAAGGATGCTCTTATGATGTCGGCCTTTGACTACCAGCTTGCTGGCGATTCGGCTGGGGCAAAGCAAGTTATCCACCAAGCACTTTTGCTCCAGTACGTTGCTCAACTCGCTGGTACAAAGCCTAACAAGGATCAGGTCATCAAAGCAGTCAAGCTCTTCTGTTCAAAGATTGACGACGCATCTCCAGCTAGAGTAGGCTTCTTGCAAGATGTCCAAAACACGGCAGACCACATCAAAAACAGATGTGAAATAATCAAGCAAGAACAAGCCAACGACGATGACGAAGAAGCAACCATTCAATTGAAAGCCTTGGATGACACTATGGAATTGCTGGTCACAATCCCAGAAGAAGGAACTGATGAGTACACCATTTTCACTACAAAGTTATCACCTGAATTACAACAAGCCGTGAGAACACAGTCCCTTGACGAAGTGAATAAAGTCTTGGCTACAATGAAGGTTGAAGATGCAGAAAAGGTGTTAGAAGTATTCAACGAATGCGGAGTCATCGGTATAAATGAGTACTTTGAGGACGAGAACGATTTCAAGGAATTGCAAAGACAATACAATGAAAACGTCGAGTCTGAAGAACCTGACTTGGTCGAGGAACAAAGTAAGAAGATTGAAGAAATCTCATTTGATACCGTGGATACCGTTGACTAAACCTACTGTGGTTGACGTTTCGTTTTTGCAAATTTCATACAGTCGACAGCCTAACAAACCAAGTGTATAGTAATAATAATATTCAAAGATTAAAGCAGATCTGAAAGTGAGATTGGTTCGTCAATTAATGGGTTTAACCACTGAGTAGTTTAAAAGTACAGAAAATAAATAATAAGAGTTCTACTTCCCTCTCAACCTTGCCAAAGTGTCCATTAAGGATTGGGTTCCGCCTTGTTGCTGGTTCTGGTTGTTTGCCGGACCTTCTTGCAATTGAGAAAGCAATGCTACCACTTGATTGTTGCTAGCGGATCCAGGTTGTTGGGATTGAGATTGAGATACAGTCGGTTGGCGAGGAGGCATTCCGTATGGTTGGGGTTGGGGTTGCGAATGAGATTGGGGTTGTGGGTATCCATTATACTGATGGACCGCGTGACGTGGATGCCCTTGATAGTTGGACTGGCGTTTTCCTCTGTAGTTTTGTCTATTGTGCTGTTGGTATTGGTTATGTCCTCCTGCATTCTGTTGATGCATTTGTGGTTGTGGAGGATTGTAAGGCTGTGGAGTAGGTTGGTACTGCTGTTGGGGTGAAAGGTACTGTTGTTGAGGTGGTTGATATTGTTGTTGAGGTGGCTGGAACTGTTGTTGTTGAGGTTGTTGAGGTTGTTGGCCTTGCTGGCTTTGTAACAAACTAATCATACTCTGAACAGAGGATTGGTCTAACCCTTGGATGGCTTGGAACAAATCAGCTTGCTGTACTTGAGGTGGTGCTTGCTGTTGTACTGGGGGTGCTTGCTGATATTGGTTGTATCCTTGTTGAGGGTAAGCTTGTTGTGCAACTGCAGGAGAGTGGAACTGGTTTGGTGACCTATAATTTTGAGCAGATGTATGCAGTGGTGATACGTATGGCTGCGGTGGTGCTTGTCCATATGGCTGAGGTTGCTCTTGTCCATACAACTGAGGCGAGTCCCAGGTCCTCCGTTTCTTGTTCTTTTGGTAGTTGGAATGTTCGTTTCGTTGATAGCCTCTTTGTCTTGGATCATTATTGTATGGTCTAGGTTCGTTGTTGTAAGGCTCGGTATAAGGTGCTTCGCTCTTGGAAGTTGCGCCTTGCTTCACTTTAGCTTTGAGTAAGATGTCAACAGCAGCATCAGGCTCAATATCAGCATACTCATCAAACTTAATTGACCCATCTTCAGTAGACTCAAATGTTTGAAAATCAATAGAGTTTTCCTTGACAACGCAAATTGCCAACACGCCCGAGTAAGCAGCTTCACTGATTACTTCGCTCAAATCTTCAAGAGAGACTTCTTCAGTTTCGATTGATAAGCTGGCTGCTTCAAATGCCTTTGCTGCCTTTTGAGTGTAATACGCAGATGAGTTGCCAGTTACGTAAATCTGACAATCTGGAGACGAATCAGCAGGTTCATTTGATGATCTTTCTCTTCCACCTTGCGTGTGGTGATCAAACAGCAGTTCTGCTCTCCGCGGCTTTTGAGGCTTCGATGCATCCAATCTTAAGATTTTATTATGCAATGGAACGTTTGATTCTCCTCTGATACATTCTGAGCAAGCTTCTGCTGTACGGAACTGAATAAATCCGTAGCCTGCTTTAATTGAGATCTGCACAACTTCTCCATACTGGCTGAAAATGCGGAACAAGTGTTCCTTTGAGATGGTGTTTGCAGGTAAATTGCCAACAAAAAGTCTCAGATCATCCGGGAACTCATCCCAGTCTTGAGCCTCCATATGGTAAGACTCAACCAGTAAGAATTCCTGGTATTGACGAACCTCTTCAGGAGTCATTGGAAGAGTGATATTTGGTCTACGGCAGAACTCATTAATTGGAACCAATGGAATAGGGTCTCTTACGTTTCTGAAAGGTTTGTTGAAGGAATAAACCTGATTGTAGTTCATAGGCTTCTGCAGCAAACTGACATTCTTTTTGTTTAATTGTTCCATAATCAATTTCAATTGTTCTTCCTGAGGTAAATTGATAAAGTTAGGGTCTTTGACTAGTTCGCTTTGCATTACTGCCTCGTATGCTTCTTTGAGTTGCAGGGTTGGGTCTGCTTTAGGAGGAACACGAGGTGGTGCAGATGCGATGACTGGAGGTTTAGGGGGCAATCCGGGAGGCCTATATGGTTTCGGCAGAGATGGGATTTTCTTAGGTTCAAGTGTCTTCTCTTTTAGTATTACTTCAGGGTCATAGTCATCAGATTCGTTACCAGAGTCGCTTTCGTTATCATTTATGGTTCTAGGAGCACCATCTGAATCGGATGTTGATTGTGGGGATTCATTGCTTATTGGAACAGGTTCATATTCTTCAGGAGATTCTGGTGGGGTTTCGACGGAAGCATTGGTTTCTACTTCGGTGGTTACGGATTGTTCAGAGACTTCGGTTTGTTTTGCAGAAGGTGATATGGTTTGGGTTTCCAAAGTTTCAGTTTGGGTTATTGATTGACTTGGTACAGAATCATGGGTTTCTGGTTCCTCAGTCTGAGCAATCTCATCTAGTTGGGTTTCTGGTACATCGGTTTGTGATTGGGCATTGAGAATTTCGGAAGTATTATTCTCATTAGGTTGATCTTCCAGTACAATCGTAGGGAATGTCTTTTCAGATTGAAGATCTTCATTGGAAGCATTCTCTAAAAGTACTTCATTTTCTGCGTTGGACTCTACTTCATCATACGTTCTTGCCAATTGGATTGATTCTGTTTCTTCTATCTTAGATTCATCCTCGTCTTCAGAATTGGCCTCTTCATCAGCATAATCTTCACTATGTTCAACTTCTTGCTCTACACTCTTTGTAATTGAATCAACAGAGCTATCAATATTTGCAGTCTCATCTTTCTCTTCTAAAGCTAACACTTCCTGATTATCAACTTCATTGTGGCTGGACATCGTACTAACCTCTATATCTTCAGGGGAATAATCACTACTCAGTTTGGTCATCTACTCTATCATTTTTATCATTCATTGGTAGAAAAAATCCTATACTAACATGGTCACGTGGAATTGTTATAATACTATTCTATAGTTATGAAGCTGCATAGCATATGGTAATATGAAGAGCAACTTAATGTACAGTGTGTATTATGGAGTGTATAGTTAGAGAAGTGATGATCCATTGATTTTAAGAAAGTTAAATTTGACAACCATTCAGTAGTAATGTTACTAGTCATGTGCTGATGTTAAAGTCTATAGTTAAATAAATCCACTCAATACTTTCCCTTAGTTAGTAGTGGATCCTTTTGCAACTTGCATCGGAGTTGTTACACTGTTTTCCAAATGGTTATTAAAGTTCTCCAAAAAGAATTAGTACCATTAACTCAGCTCAATAACTGAAATCTTTATACTATAGGACCTGGTTATACATTGAGATTGTATCTGTAAATTAAAAGAAACCATCTTTGACCTATAGTCAATAATCACTCAGTAAGTTGTAAGTTGTAAGATTTACCATTATAACAATCTCCAGTTCAATATTCAATCATAAGCTTGGAGTATACTACCATACGGCCTCAGTGAACGCCTATTTATTGTTATCTTCGTAAAATCCTAAAACAGTTAATTTCTCTCTTTAAATGAAAAGCTTCATCAACTTTCAAGATCATATTGATACTCATTTCCTCATTTTATCTACCCTTTCCTTCATCTCTCTCTAACTTCTTATCATACTCTCATTACCCTCTATCCATTACATAAACTATTACTTAATCATGCAATCACATGATCTTCCTAATTAAGAAAAGTAAATAAACAAAAGACCCATGCATCAATAAAGACTCCAAAATCCAAAACACAAATCAAAGGGAAGGAAACACATTTAAACAATCAGTTTTGCAAGAATAGAATAAACAGTAGGACATTAAGGATGGCACTCTTTCAGAACTTCAACGCACATTCGATCCGTACAGCACGGGGATTTAAAATGAAGTCGGGATCTCCGATTTCAAGTCCAACTGCAGTGTCTAATTCAGCACTTCCAAATGGTTACAATCAATATCAGTATCAGTTAAATCAATCTGCCCACCCAAACCTTCAGCCTAATGTACTGAAACATGGTGATGCTCATGAGCAAGATAACCAGCCATACCAAACTATCCACATGAATAACGGGAACGGTGGTCAACCAGTCTCAACACATAAAGATATACGAAGCTATGCTGAACAAACATTGGGTTCAGACAATGCCTTGATCCAGGCTGTGAAATTACCACAAGACGAAGATCTTAACGAATGGTTGGCTATCCATGTGGTAGACTTCTATAACCAAATCAATATGTTGTACGGTGCTATCACAGAGTTTTGTTCGCCTGTAACTTGTCCTAGAATGATTGCAACCGAGGAATACGAATATTTATGGCAAGAAACCACTCCAATGAACTCGTCACAACAACAACAAAGTCTCTCCCTGCCTAAAAGGCCGGTCTCCCTCCCAGCTTGCGAATATATAGAAAATTTGATGAACTGGGTACAAGGATTTTTTGACAACGACAACATTTTCCCCTCCAAAATTGGTGCTCCGTTCCCACAACAGTTTCCAACATTGGTAAAGACAATTTTCAAACGTTTATTCAGAATTTATGCTCACATATACTGCCACCATTTCCATGAGATAAGTGAATTGGGATTGCAATCTCACTTGAACACAAGTTTAAAGCACTATGTTTTATTTGCAAACGAATTCCGTTTGATCTCGCAGAAAGATTATGGTCCTTTGGAAGACTTGGTGGACACAATGCTTAAGAGGTAGTTGAATGTTTGAGGATTAGAAGTATTTTTAGTATGTTTTATTTGTATAGTTTCAATAGAAATATTTGGGGAATTGCCGGAAGAACATCAATAAGGTACTGAAAGTACCTTATTCATACTTGAACGAAAGGTTGAAGCATTCTGTACCTCTATTAAAATTGCAATCATAATGAAGTTGGTTGCAAATTTTGATTACTTTGAGCATTACAATATTATTCTATATCTATTCTGTGCTTTCTTCTATATTGCTCAAAGAAATCACAATAATGCAACTTCTGCCATCATAGATAAATGATCAGATGGATATTGGCCAATTCTAGGTTGTCCCAGAGGCTCAGGTCCCATTTCTTCAGCAGAAGGCATTCTCAACAACTTTAATATTTTAATACGTTGGCTATCTTCAACTTCCTGTACTGTGTCTACCCTTTTAGAATAATCCTCGACTGTATCCCAATCACTCACAATGAATATATAGTCGAGCAAGCCCCTCCATGCGTGAGCCCAGTTTGAGAAAAATGGTTCGTTTCTGTCATTGTCAATACCTGAATTCTCAGGGTGGACTTGCTTGTATCCAACTGAGTACAATGAGATAGCTCTCATGGTGAGCTGGTTATGCAAGTTTTTCATCTGGTTTACAAGTTCTGCTTCTTCTTCTGTTGGATCGTATACTTCGGGACAAGGGTCTCTTGGTTGCTCGCTTTTCGCTTTCTGTTGTTCGGCAGTGCTTGTTGATTTAAGTGATCTGCGATTTGTGTGGTCATACGACAAAGAACATGCTAGTACAGTTCCTGCTCTACCAGTGTACTCAACAGGCTTTGCTGTCATAGATAAATAAGGACTGTCAAATGGTTGACTGTTCATGTCACCTGCCAAAAAGGGATAGAATCCTCGCTTCTCAGAAACAACAGTATCCAAGATTCGTAAGAACTCGCGGAACTTTCTTAATAGTAAATAAACTTGTCTTGTTCTTTCAAATGTCCCAAAAGGATGCCAGTACAAGTGAGTTGTTCCTATAACCACACCATTCTTCAAGTATGGGTATTTCTTTTTGATTTCTGGTTGAAATTCTAGATAATTTATCATCCCAACATTGTCTGTTGATCCTCCGACTGAAGGAACTTCCAACAGCAGGTCCATATTGTTACGTTCTTCTTTATCATAAGGTACAAAACTTTGATGTGGACATGTGAAGATATCCTTTTTAAACACAATACAGACTCCGTGTGATTTCGAAGCTGCCTGGTAGAAATTGCTCAGGTACTGTAACTTCTTAAACTCTTTCTTCCAAAAGGAATCGTATTGCAGCGCATCTAGTTCTTGAATGCATAAAATGTCTGGAGAATAACTTTGGATCTCTTCAAGGAGAGCTTGTGATCTCCATTCCCATTTAAGTGCTTGGCCACTGGTTGGAAACAATGTTCTTCTAACAAGGCCTTGTGCTAATGTATTGTATGTCATTATAGTAAGCTGGAGTTTATCTTCAGGAGCTTCACCAGAAAGTGATAACATTTCACGTTTAATGAACTTGGGTTTCTCTTCCTTTTCCTCAAGTTTATTCAACTCTTCACGTTGCTGTTTGCGTAAAGTCCGTAGCCTTCTCTGTTCTTCAATATATTCTGGTGTGATCTTAGAAGGATCCATTGCTTTCTTAGACTTTTTAGGAGTCTTCGTGGTTTTGGTTTCAGATTCTGACATTTTTAAACAATGTTATTACTTGTACCAATTGACGTTTAATGTAGATTCGATCTGATCTGTAACTTGAATGTGTTTAGAATATTTTGTTAGTGAAAAATTGAACATTCGATTTGAGATTGGATCTTAGGAGATGGAAAATAGTGCTGCTCTGGTATTTTATTAAAAGAGAGATTTCGAATGTGGTGTTATAGAAATACGGTCTTGATGATGACTAAATGGGATGCTCTTGGTAGGCAGCTTGAGTGAAATAATTACATACTAGGTTATCCATACAATAAGCGTACACCTTCAGTATTAAATAGAAATTTAACTCTAAGCAGAATAAACCAAACCATCAATGAGTTTGTTTTCAACTTTAAATTGATACTCTATAAATACTTTAAACATAACCTTACGTCTAACACTAACTACTTCACAATACACCTCTTCTCTCTATCTCCAATCGGGAATTTGCAACTTAAATCACTCACGTGACTCTTTCATCCAGCAATTTGATTTTGAGTGTTAGAAAAAGAACAGATTTATATAAATCAGTAGAATGACCTATCAACAGTTAGACAGTATTCAAGAGCAGATCTACGATGAGCTTCATGCGTTAGTTCAATTGAATTTCCTGGATGCAAATGCAGTGGATTTGAAGTCACAACTGTCACAGATTGTCAAGAGAATTAATGCAAAGGTACTTGACTTTAAAAGCATTCTAGTTGTTCAACTGACCCATATTGAAAAGAATAATAAAGAAGAATCATCAGTCTATACGCAGTATGTGGATAAGTTAAATGCTTTATGTAATAGGGTGCGAGCAGTCCAACTCTCAGCGAATGATTTGAATAGAGAAGCTGTGCATTCTCAAAGACTTAAGAAGTATCGCCTAGAAGACAACGATTTGATTGGAGATGACAATACTGCTGGTGCTAGAGACCAGTTATTTGCAAATAGGTCTAAAGAATCAAAAGAGGCACAGGAACTCTCGGTGAATCAACAGATTTTATCACATAACAAACAAATCACAACTTCATTACAAACTACAAGACAATTATTGTCTTCATCTATTCTTCAGAGTGAACTTAATATAGACTCTTTGGACCAGCAGTCCAAAGATTTGACCAACTTGAATGAAGAATTCATGAAATTCTCAGACGTATTAAACAGATCTAAACAAATTGTCAAGTTTATAGAAAAGCAAGACAAGGGAGATAAGCAGAGAATATACTTGAGTTTTGGTTTTTTCTTAGTGGTTTGTGCATGGATCATTTGGAAGAGAATATTAAGATTACCAGTCAAGTTATTGTTGTGGACTTTGCTTAAGACTTTTGGTATTGTAAACTGGGTTTTCAATACTAAGGACGCATCCATTTCTTCTGATGTCTCGCCACTTGTAAGTACATTGGGGGCCACAGCCACAGCTATATTATCTTCCACCTCAAGTGCTTTAAGTTCGACATCAACTGTTTTAGATTCAGCTGTTTTGGAGTCTAGTATCATTAGTTCAACGTCAACTGCATTAACCACCTCAATCACCCAAACCATTGAGACATTTGTAACTAGTATTGTCGAAGCAATTGACTTGGAAGATGAGATTGTGATAAGTATTACAGATAGCATATTCTCAACTATTTCAGAAGCAGTTGAAATTTTACGAGATGAACTTTAATCATAATATTCCATTACACTTTAATGTAGTTTACATAAACCCTTTTTTTAACCTTATGGTTGAGCAACATTCACGGAAGTTCCGTTATTCTTAGAAGATTCCACGGCAGCAGCGATAATTGCCAAGTGGTGGAATGCATTTTGAGGAGGAACAACAACCAAAGACTTGTCCTTGGCTTGGACAGCAGCAGCAAAGTTCTTGAATTCAGCTTCCAAGGTGTCGACTTCGTCAATCTCAATAACTGTTTTCTTAGAAGCTTGTTGCGAAGATGGACCGGTTTGGTATGTGATGGTTGGCTTGCTCAAGCTTGGAGAGAAGTCGTAAGTGAGGGAACCGTTGGTTCCAAAGACAGTCAAGTAAGTAGTCTTGTCAGTAGCACCGAAAGCGGAACCGTAAGTGAAAGTACCAATAGCATTCGACTTCAATTTCAAGGTAGAGAACAAGACATCGTCATCACCACTCTCCTTTCTGATTTGTCTAGCCAAGGCAGAAACCGATTCGACTTCACCCAAAACGTCAGTGAGCAAAGCTAATTGATGGACACCACCATCACTCAAGTAACCTCCGATATGTTCTGGGTTCATTCTCCAAGAAGTGTTCAAGTACTTGTTGTTGTCGTTCCAAGCACCAGTAGCATGGTAAGTGAAAGATACAACATCACCAATCTTAGTCAATGCTTCGTTGATGGCTGGAATTGCCTTACGGAAAGACCAGTTCTCCAAAACCATGATTGGCAAGTCGGACTTCTTTGATAATTGAACAATCTGTCTGGCTTGGTCCAAGTTGGCAGCAATAGGCTTTTCCAAGCAAAGTGGCTTGTTGTTTTCAATAGCCAACTTGACAGCATCCAAGTTGAATTGAACTGGCAACAATGCGTCGACAAAGTCAACGTCCTTGTCTTGGAAAGCTTGCTCCAACGTGTCGTAGACCTTAGATTGCTCTATGTTAGCTTTCTCAGCAAAAGCTTCAGCCTTAGACTTGGTTCTGTTGTAAGCAGCATAAGGATTCAAGTTAGAGATCTTTTGGAAAGTTGGCAAGTGACTGTCGGTGGCAAAGATACCAGTACCGACCACGGCTATGTTAAGGGACTTTTGAGACATTGTATAGTAGTTAATGAAAAATCGGATAAATTTGAGGAAAATGTTAGCCTATTTATGTTAATCCGAAGTGGCTTGAGAGATGTTGCTTTTTAAGTTATTTGTCTGATGCTTCTCGGTGTAACTTACGAGTAGTTAGGATGGACCTTCAATTTCGATTCAAAAAGTAACAACTCAAGGTGTACAAGATTCCTTGGGGGGTATGTATGTGGATCCACCTTCCATGGCTTTTTGTGTAAATTTCAAAATTTCGGGGTTGAATTTGGGGGAGTGGGATGGGGGGATTCAAACGGTTCTAAGATGATGGCTTAGAAGGTTGGAAGCCCATCAGGTAGACAGTATTCTTTAACAGTTTGATGCGAGTGAAGGTTGAGATGATGTTATGCGAGTCATCAGCATTTTTTTGGTGATAGTAGTTTGTACATGTCTTTAGTCTATATGGAACAGTACTTAATTCCTTCAATACAGAAATGGTGCTAAAATCTTGCACCCTACTTTTTTGCAACTTAACCAAGTTTTGCATTAGTAAGATCAGTTTGTCTGGAGCATGGGATAAATTTAGTAACAGCAACATTTCATTGTCAAACACTTGGTCAATGTTCCGTTTGATCCATTGGAAGTTTAGCAAAAGCATTTTGCGACCATAAAATGAGAAAACCAATGGGAGTTGCTGGTCCATATTTAATATCCATGATTGTAGAACATGCTCGAAACCATCGAATAACTCATGCAAGTATAATTCAGAAGTTTCACAAGCAAAGTGGAAATCTAAAGTACTCCCCATAAATGTGTTTATTGGTTCTGCTAGTAAGGTTAAGTCATTTCTGATTGAATTGAAAATGTTGCAATTAAGATGAAGAATAAAACTTGACGAATCTTCTGCAATAAACAAGCTAGTTTCGAAATCAAGACAGTCCCAAAGTCTCCAATTTAAAAGCTTGTAACTGATGAGTTCTAGAATAGCATCATCATTAGTTAAAAGCATGTTATTCACAAATACTCTACACTCTAACTGTCATTATTAGTATTAATTTTTGCTAGATATTTGCAACATTTTTGGAAAATATACATACTTTCACAACTGGACTAGGAATAACAAATTGATTTTCAATATTAAGACCAATCATCTTCTCTAAAGTGTTATTATAAGTTAGTTTAGTATAATTGTTACCATCTTTAACAGTTAAAGAACCACCCACACTACTCATTGAACCTACTGGATTAATCAAACACAAAATGTTAACCAAAAAATGAATCGTTTTTTCAAGAAAACGATCAAGATTGAAGTAGAATTAGATGAAGATTACTTCTTATGCTTTACAAAATGGTGAGCTATTATTGAAGAAGGCACTTGTTTCCCCGAGTAACCTACAAGCAGAGTTACAAACAATCCCAGAATTCAAGAGACAATTGCTAAGGGTTTATAAAGACTTTTATAAGCTCCGAAAAGTGATAGATCATCGCAATTACGTCCAGTACAATTATGAAGCATTGATAAGACGTTCATTCAAGCATATTTCGTTCAATGATAAACGAAGTAAGTTCTTACCAAACTCCAAACCTATCCTGGAGCAAGAATTATTGGAAAGAATGGTGAATACCGTTGCGTTTGTGTTCAACTCTACAGTAAAGACAACTACAACCCCAAGTCCAATAGTGTTTTATGAAGATACAAAAACCAACAGTACCGAGACATTGGAGAAGAGCATTATTAGAACCATCTTAAACATGGACCATTTCAAAACCAATGAACTCAAATATGATTTTGAATACTCATGGGTGAATCAATTAGAGAGCGACATTGAAGCATTTAAAGGATTGGTTGAAAAGTCCGAAGCAAAGGGAAAGAATCAAGGAAGAGTCAAACACAACCTCAAATTGGACCGAATTGGATACCGACAATACGAAGAAACCGTAATGCGACTTAATGAGACACTCAACTTGTGTTTCTAGAGAACCAATGTGAAAAATAGCAATTCTCAACCATAAAAAAAAACTATTAGCATATCAATCAAGAGAATCAACCATGGGCCTCTTTTCATTTTCAAACAGTAAACCTACTGAAACCAACCTCCCTCAATCGCATGTTGAACAGCGTTCTCATGGATCTATTAATTTGCCAGGCTCAGGTTCAGTCGGCCAAGAAGTAGAGGTGGCAAAATCTTCAATTTCCAGCTCCACTTCTCCAGATATTGCACAAACTTTAGACCAGATAGCTACCAGAGCTCCTGTGAGAGTTCAGGAAATCGACAACCAAGGAGATGAATTGAAGAGTATCATCAGTGATTTTGTTCTTGCAAAACCAAACAACGTGTTTATTATTGATGGAGAAAAGGATGTGAAACAAAGTATCATCTGCACCACCAACTCAATTGATGGAGGAAAAACATGCTTGAAGATGAAGACAAACTCTATTGAGTTGTTCAAGACCATGCAAGGTTTGGAGTACTTTTGTTCTTTGCCTGATGATGTTGATGCTACTTACTTTGAGTGTAGGAAGATACAGTAATAAAAATAAATATCCCATGTAATCGTTAACCATTAAATATAAATGCAAAAATCTAACTAAAGTAATCTAAGTCTAAACCATGAAGGACTCACCGCATCCGCAGGTTCCCTTTGAGTTTGGATTTTTAAAGATGAATCTCGACGACAATTTGTCATCTAACCAGTCCATTTCAGATCCCACAATGGAGAATAATGCTTTAGAGTCTATCAACACCTTCACGTTGTCTTGTTCAATCAATTCATCAAACTTTCCTGGTTTGTCAACGTATTCCAAGTTATATGTGAGTCCTGAGCAACCTCTGTTTCTGACCCCAATTCTAATCATTTTGGGTTCGGGTTGGTTGAGCAAGTCTTTCAAGTGTAATATAGCGTTGGAGCTCAATGTTATCAATGCTTTTCTTGGACGTAATGTTCTCTTTTTAGGTTTACTTTTAACTTCTGGGGTGGCTGTGGAGGCAGTTTCCACCACTGGGGTGGTTGCGACAGCCTCCACCTTTGGAATTGATTCTACCACTGGGGTGGAATCTTCCTTTTTGGCTGTGAATTGTGGAGTTGGTTCTGGTGACTCGAACGAAATGGTAGTTTGAGGCTCTTCCTTCTTTGCTTTAGCAAACCGTGAGGTTCTCGATCTTCTTGCTGTAGTCGTGCTAGTTTCCTTTGCTGATGGCACTGGAAAAGTTAATGAATGCTTAGACCATCTAGAAGATGTGTCTGTAGTTGAGGGCTTGTCCTCGCCAGCCGAATAGTTCAACCCCGAGCCGAAGAAGCTAGATGCATTGCTTGTTCCCCCGCTCTTCGATGAAATTGGGATGGTTTGCATGAACCTTTTGGTTCCCTTCTTGTTGGCCTCCGTTGATAAACGTCTCAACGAAGTCAAGTTATGCTGTACAAATCTTCTGGATATCATTATTGAAAAGAAGCTTCTGATTACATATAAAAATACACTGCAATTTTCTTATTCTTATTGGATTTTTGATTGGGGTCCACGCACGACTTCGAGTCAGCTTATTCAATTTTAATTTGATTGGTTGGATGTGTGTGCAGGAGACAAAAGGTAGTACCGAAGATCGGAACCGCATGACAGCAAGGTCATACTTACTAGAGTGCTAAGCAATTGTAGATATAATTAGTTGGTGTAGTGAGGTTTGTTAGAAGGAGAGGGATAGTAAGAAAGCTGGAGTTGAATTTTAAGGACCAAATGGGAAATATGGAATAAATTGTTGATCTTCTACTGTATTTGTTGAATTGGATTGTTGGCTTTGTTTAAAATATTTTTGAGTAATGGATTTACATCACCATTTACCAAACACAATCGTCTTCGGATCAAGTGTAAGGCCAGATTAATAATGTAAGGCATTTCCTTTAGGTTAAAAAAAAAAAGAGCTACAATTGGACGCAATTCAACCAATCAACCAAAACACTTTAAACTACAATAAACGTTACATCTTTTAATGTCCTTTTTCACAATAGGCAGAACCATCACAGGTTCATCTTGTAGTGCATCATCAGTGTTTGTTCACATATCCATTGTTTGTTTTGGCTGCGAAAACTTCACGTGGCATCTACACCTATGAGTTTTATAAAGATTCTATATACTACTGTTTCAATGCTATAATACTTTTTAAATAATGCAGATTTTCAGAGACTCTTGTCCCTGTGGTTGTGTAGTCACCCGACTGTTATGTTGTTTATGTTGTTTATGGTGTTTAGGTTGTTAAAGGAGTTTTCTTTTTTTGTAATTTAGCTTTTTCGAGGATTTTTTTTGTGCTTTTTTTATAAAGACAATAGAACCAAGTTGGTTCGTGATCCGATATCTCCCCTAAGTATTGTATTTTTACTAGGAGGTTCTGATCTGAGATAATACAGTTATAACACATGTTGGGACAAAAAAAAAAATGACAAAAATACTCGGCTGTGGGTAGTAGTGTGAGTCAAATTACTCTTCAAGAGAATTCGAGCTTGTCCAGTTCCAGCCTAATTTGAACTGCAAGTTCTTGATCCATTCCAAGTCGATGTTCTTCTTAGGTTCTGGGTTTCTTTGTAGTTCTGGTTGCAGCTGTTGCTGCTGTCTTCCGAATCCAAAGGAGATTCCAAATCTACTTGACTGAGTAGGAACTGGTTTATCTGTACCTTCTGGGATTGAGTTCAAGTAGTTAAGCCTGTTCATTAAGTTCTCAGAGAATGAGGATTTGTTGTTGAGTCTTTTGTAGGTTGGAGGCTTAGTGTAGAAGGATCTTTTGGAGGAGACGTGAGATGCGATATTCTGAGGAGCTTGTTTGGGCTTCTCATATTTACTTTCAATGGACTGAAAGATTTCCAATAACTTTTCATTGTTTAATATTGATGGTTGATGTCGTTCAACAGGTGGTGATGAATGCGTCTGGGTTTGTGGTTCGACGAGCTGGGTTGACTGGGCCGGTCCGGTGAGTTCAGTGAGTTCATTTTGATACATTTCATTAAAGAATTCTTCGTATGTCTCGACACATTCGCCGCAAATAAACTCATTGTATACTCTGCTCACCTTGTCGGTGTCGCGAGATTTCTTGAACTTCTTGTTGTTGTTAATGATGGAACTGATCTCGTACAATGGTTTCTCACATAAATCACAGTACTTGAGCATGTCTGTTCCTGGTATTTTGCCAAATATCTCTTCCAAGTTTTCGCCACGTTTGCGGATACTCAGTACTGAGTTGACGAGGAAGTCATTTGAAATGCTTCTTTTATTGTTGGGCTTGTATGTTAAAGATGACGATGAGTTGTTCAAGCTCACAATTGTGTCGTCCATGTTACCCACCAGTGTGATGGTGGATATTTCAGACACACATCCTGAGTCTTCTTCAGGGAATGTTTGGAACATTCGTTGTTTAAATGTAGCCAATGACTTTCTACGACTTATTAGTTGGTCCAATTCTTCCAGCGGCGAAGATGGCGTGGTGTCAGAGACGTCTGCCATGGAGGTATCGCCAACAAATTCTTGTGTCTTATCTTTTGTTTCGTCCATAGTCGATACGCTATTAGACCTCGAGCTTATATTTGACTGAGAGTCGCCCGTAGTCATGTAATCTTCAATGAGGACTATTGGGTCCTGTCCCTCTTCATCTTCTTCATCATCGTCTTCTTCATTATCTTCGTTATCTTCATGCACTTCATTTTGGGTATCGTCTTGATAACGTCCAAACTTATAGTTGAGAGCCTCAGCATCCGAACTACTCGAGGTGCGTGAACATGTGGGGTTTAATATTGGAGAGTTCACCTTGTCCATGCTAAAGGAACCAGTCAACAGGGCCAGAGTCGAATTGCGGCACCTCAGTTTCAATGGAGGAGGAAGTGGTAACGAAGTCAAACAAGTGTCGTCTATCAAATCCAACTTAGAAGGTTGATGTGAAAGTAACTTAGGAAGCGTCGACCTCTTCAGATGATTCAATGAAGAAACAGAAGGTGGTGAGAACAACTTGCTTAAATTCAAATTGGTACTTGCTATGACATCAGGATTAGGCATAGTCAGCCGAGCCTTAGTATCACCAGGTTGAGACGATATCCCAGGTGGAATCCCAGATGATGACATAGAAGACGCTGACATTTAAACCAACTATCCTAAACAATATGCCCTCGAATATAATTAAGGCACAATTGGTTAGGTATTTATCAAAACCGATCAAACTTTATATGGCCTGGGGAAATTTCACACTGTAAACAAAAAACAAAAAAAGGTTACCCAAAAAAAAACCTTAGCCCAAAATACAGAAAAAGCCTAAAAAGAAAAAGGTTAGGATGATCAGAAGCATATAAACGACAGCGAGGGAGAGAGAAAGGTGACTCGGGAGTTGAGAGGGGGCGACAACAGGGAGGATGTAGGGTAGAAATTTTAATGGGCACAAATTTGAGGTATCACTATGTGCAAGTATTTTATTGTCTTGCGTATAAATTGACATTTAACCCGAAAGAGGGAAGACAATAGTTACACGGTGGCCAGTAAAAAAGGTCAAGCTTAAGCTAAGGCATGTTACATGAAAGGGAGCAAAATCAAAAGAAACCTTGAGTTAACCGAATTGTGTGTTCCTACAGGAAATGTGAGGCAGTTTAAAGGTCCTGGCAGAGTTGTGTATTCAATGAAATGCACAAAGCTGGGTGCATTTAACCTCTTTTGGAAAAATAACCAGGTATTTTTATGTTTCATTATTACACGATATAATGACAGAGACAGATGTTAAGTTGGGTATGTTACTGATTGTTGAAGAAGGAGGAGGAGAGGGCAGAGCAGGGGCGATGACTTACGAGAAATTTTTAAGAATTTATTGTCGTTAAGGTTCGTCTATTATGCTATTGGCTGTCTACTTTGTAGTAATGTGTGGTAGGACAGGTCACCGTCGTCTGAGTCATTAGCCCAGTCCAATATGTCTTTGAATATTCTTTGAGATATGAGTTTATCCATTTCCAATTCCAGTTGGCGCATTTTTATCATGAGGGGTTCACACACTTCTACGAGGAGTGGTGTGCCCTTGAACTCTTGTCTTCTTTTGAATTCGATTATTGGGGCTAATTCTGTAAGCTGTTCGTTGAAACGAAGTTCAAGTACCAGTAGAGACTTGAAAAAGTAATGGTTCCTTCTTGACAATATTAGTGGAACCAGGTGATTGGTGATCATTGGGCAGTTGTTTAAAGACAACCGTTCGAGTGTAGCTGAACAATGGATTGCCAAGTCCCAGATAGTCTTGTCGGTAATATGACACCCGGCAAGACCGACTGTGCTCAACTGTTTGTTGTTTGTAATAAGCCGAGATAAGCTATGGTCTGTCACCAAGCTGCCCTTGCTTTTACGTCCAAAATTAATATTAACAAGTTGTGAGCAGTTCTTACCTATTTGGTAGATGCCCGAGTCTGTCACCAACTCGCAAGCTCTAATGTCTAGAACTTGGAGTTGAGGGCATCGTTGCGATACCAATGTGAGGAACTGGTCGTCAACAACCTTGGACCCTGTGATTATGAGCTTGCGTAAACTAGGCTGGAGGAACTCGATCGGCGGACATAATTTGGGGCACATGTAAAATTCAAGCCACTTTAAGTTAGAAAAGTCGGCCCGGCCATTCGATGTAGCACCTTGGAAGGCCTCCGCGAGTAATGGCTGTTTGGTGGTAAATAACTTATGGAAGATGATTAGTTCAGGCTTGTGTAGCAGGGTGTTTTTATGAAAGCTATGCAATTGTGATTCGTTGTGAAACATGAGTTTCCTGTTCAATATCTCTGCAGTTATGTCATGAAACAATTTGTTGACTAGTAGGCATGAGTAGAGTGCTCCTAGTTGAGTCTCCAACGATTCATGGTGATTATCTTCTTCTTGCAGGTCTACTTGTTGCTGTTGCTGTTGCTGCTCTTGCTCCTGCATGAGTTGGCTAGCGACTTCTCGGGACCCGTAAGTCAACAACGCATGGTTAAACAGTAAGGGCTTTCTTCTCACTGGGGTGCCCTCTTGTAAGATAATTGTATTTTGTATATCAACAAATTGTACTATTCTATTGACAATCTCAGGTATTTCGAATATGGATGGAGTAGGAGGTTGAGGTGTTGACGTGGGGAGTATGCTGAAGTAATTGATATTGCTGATGCTTGCTTTGACAGGTGAACTGTAAGGAGTGCCGTCATCATCGGTGTAGTCAGGTAATGACTCCAAATCTGAGCTGTCGCTACTTGAGTTCGAATTAATAGATAAGCACGAAGGACTTCGCCTCAATGAGTTCATTCTCAATCGCCTACTACTCTTTATCCTCCTCACAGGAGAAGACTTGCACTTTAAAGAAGCCAGTAACAGCTGCTGCGATAGACGCACAGGTGAAAGCTTGGCCCTCTTGGGCAGCTGCGAATAGTCCTGATCTACAAACACATTATTGTACTCGTATATCCTGTTGTCTAGATTAGAAACATACGGGAGTGGTTTCGTGTTGAATGTCATGACTTGACTTTTGGGTTGGTGGGATGTATGAGTTATGAATGTGTGGTGTGTGGTGGAAATTCAACCAAATGATTCCTAATAATGCAATGTGAACGAACGAATAGACTATGATACCCTGCCCAGCGATTAGGCGAAAACTAGATTATATATTGCTTCGTCCCTCCTTCAAACAAACCTGGCTGTCTGTCCCGTTTTCTCTTTATTTTTTCATCCTCCTATGGCCACAAAAGTCCTTATGTTTGACTGCAACTTTTTATTCTTTGGGTTATCGCCAGCCTTTTGATCTTGCAGCAGAAGTTCTAAAATAGAATCCCCCAGACGAAAAAAAGAAATAAAAAATAATATAGTCAACCTCTTTTGATTGTGTATCTGCCTATTGTCGATGTACTACCAGGAAGGGTGGTATTGTTTAGGGCAGATTCGAAGTCTATGGTGTGAGATCGAGGAATCGTAGGTCGTAGGTTGGTGAAGACTGGAGGCTGGTTGGAATATTTGGATTGACAGCATTCCTGTTGGTGTGGTGTTTGAGAAGTTAAATTATGTTAAGCTTTGAGGGTGTATCACATGACCAAGATTTGTAGTTGAGACAACGGATATATAGGAATGTTGATTGGGGTGGTAGTCAATCGACGATAAGTTTGGTTTTTATTGTTTGGTGAGTCGTTTATCAAACAATCGATAGGCATTGGGGTGGTGAGAAATTGGAAAAGAGAGGTGAGCGATGAGTTATGAGTGATGGGAGATTGTAACTGGAGACAGTGAGTGAGGCAGAGAGAGAGAAACCTAGAGAGATTATTGATTAGGATCGTAAGATGAAACTGTTGAGGCTGAGAAGAATCTAGACAAAAACGATAGGCCCATGTATCGGCCTTTGCCAGGGTATTGGCCTATTGTAGGTTGTAAATAAGCGAACTGAAGCTGCAAAGACGAATAAAGGCAGTCAAAATCGAATCACAAGAGCTTAACAGGACACGACAGATGCGTACAGAAGCTAACCTATGGAGTAAAAGAGACGAGATAAGTATAAGAGGTATCGAAAAACTGCAGCGGAGGCTTGCTATTGTTCCATATACAATATCGTTGTTACCCGTTACCAAATCAAAAAGCATCAACATCAACAGTATTTACGGTAATTAAAGTTTGAATTTGATGGTGGAATGTACCACAAATGTAGGCGAATTGCAATTAAATTAAGCTTTAAGTGCTGTATATCTTGCCCGAATTGGGTGCTCTATATGGTTGTAGATCTGAAATTCCGCCAGGGCCTGCCCACTTCTATAAACTGAAGTCCAGCAGAAATGACATTGTCACTCACTTTCATCTGTCATTCTCGAGTAACTTACTTGTCTCAGGCTCGAATGGAACAAGGCAAGCTTAAGCAGTAGAGGGAAAGAATAGACAAGGGAATATGAATAGGCTATTAAGCATAACCACTTGTACAGCCCGTAATAGCTGAATGGGCTCAAATCCAATAATACGATACTTTAAACTTTTGTTCAATCAGGTTTAGCCCACTTCCCTATTGTGTATTCCTTCCTTTTCTGATTCCCCCATTTCAACCTCTAATGCTCGCCAAATTTTTGACTGCAAAGTATTTTTGTCGCTTGCAAATAGCCAGCAAGTGGAAGCCAGCTTACCCCAAAAACAAAACAGGGGCCACTAAGGAACCATCCCATGTACCAAGGTGTACCTGATCGACGCGAGAGGAGTTTATGGCTGGCTAAAGTGCTGGCGAGTTTCGATCCTTCTCTATTACTGATCTATTGCTATAGGGCACTTCTGGTGTTGTGTAATCACTTTGACTAGACGATGAGGATTTATTATCACGTGTAGGTTGCTGATGTTGAGCTAATGGCAATCATTTAAGTCACAAACTGTTCACTTTTACGTCATGTTATCGTCCCACATTTGTAAGATGATGCTGTTGCAGTCTCTACTGTGGTTTGAGATTAGCCAGCATATCCTTTGAACAACGATTATCGTAAAGTAACTTATCTGATGTGTGAGATACAGAGCATTGATAAATTAGCTAACTTTAAATGTGGATACCATCGCTGGACAAAGATCATATATGTCTCTTCTCTAATAATCTTTAAATGTGTAGACTATCGCTGGGGAATGAATCTTAACTGTCTCTTCTGTAATAATCTTCAAATGTGTATTCTTTCGCTGGGTAATGAATCTCATCAGTCTCTTCTATAATAATACTACTCTGCTACACAGTCTATTTTTATTAAGATGACAAAACTACTTCCAAGACAAGAACTTCTAAAATAACGACTTCTAAAACAACATCTCAAAACTACGAGTTCCCGAAACTACGAGGTTCCCAAATCCGCAAAATCCTCACAACTCTGCAACATCGACGTTCACCATTGTAGTATTTATACACATGTACCATAAAAAAAACGTTCAAGAAATAGATCGGAAGCACAACGGTAAAATAAGTTTATCGTTATGAGGTGGAACGTCTACCTGAATGATATACAATATATCACTTTGATTCTGTAAAAGGTACTACATCCTGAAATTGTCGTTTCTTTGTAACTCCAAGCTCAAAATCCCATCACTTCGGTATATAGCCTGCGTAATTTCGGACCTTCCTTCAAATAGTGTCACATGTGAGAACAATGTTAGTTAAATGTAACAACGTCTTATGATGTCTCAAGATGCATGAAACAATATCCCTTCACATTTACTTATTTAAAATACCCAACAATCAAAAAACAATCCACAAGATCCGTATTACAAACCATCCACTCTGCTCTGTATCTCTCTTTTTGACACCTCTGACAACTTCCAAGACTCTTTAAAGTATCTAATTTCAGTTTCGAAGTCAACACCCATCACTTGCACCGCCTCACCCTCGATGTGAATTAGCCCGGCAATAGAAAACCCAGTGTTAAATATAAGCCTTCATGATTGTGTTTTCCCGACTCCTATACCTGTCCTTTTTTGTACCTCAAGGGTTTGGCGTGATCTTGCGGGAAACACCGCTTGGACCTTTCCAAACTTCTTCACTCTTAGATGCATCACACAGAATGCGATATTAGTTGCGATAAGAAGCGGTTTTAAAAAAAGAGTCCTTTAAATTTTGATTTTGAACCACTCTTTACACATTGGCTCAATATGCCTAAGAAACAATCAAAAGCCACGTCTCTATTTGAGATCAGACTCAAGAACTTGGACCATGATGTTCTTGTATTGAAAGGTGATGCTGAACATGCGCTGTCAGTGTTTCTTTCTGGGAAAATCGTTTTATCGTTGAACGAGCTGATTTCCATCAAGAAACTTAATTTGAGGTTTTATGGTACTTTGAGGTTGGATTGGACTGAAAACGTCGAGACTGCAAGAGGTCCCTATGCTCGCCCTTACAAGGTTGATCGTAAACTTCATGAATATGTTTGGGATGCTAATGAAACTCAACAGTACTTGACTCAGTTGTTGGAACAGTCTGGTGAAAACCCTGTTTCGCCACCTCTTACCTCGAATTCATCATCAGTATCACTCAAGTCTTTAAGTCACTTTAGACTGAAGTCATCTACGCTGTTGTCACACTCCATGTCGTCGACCAGTGTAAATCTGCTGAAGAATGGTGTATTGAAACAAGGTAACTATGAAATCCCATTCAGTACCCTTCTCCCTGGTAGCTTACCGGAGTCTGTTGAAGGATTACCTGGCGCTTCAGTCACCTACAAAATCGAGGCCCTGATCGACAGAGGTAAATTCCACAATGCAATGACCACTAAAAAACATGTCCGTATTGTAAGAACATTGACCACGGATGCTGTTGAGTTGAGTGAAACCGTTGCTGTGGACAACACGTGGCCGCAAAAGGTCGAGTACTCATTGAGTATCCCTACAAAGGCAGTGGCCATTGGCTCGAGCTTCCCTGTTAGTTTCATGATGGTCCCATTAATGAAGGGCTTACGTTTGGGTGAGATCAAAATCGAACTTACAGAACATTATTCATATGTGGGTATCATACCACCGGCACACACTGGAGAACGTATAGTAGTAGAGAAGACAATTCCCAAACCGGAAGATAACGAGGAATACCAAGATAAATGGGAGATAGACAGCATGTTGAGAATACCTGCGTCCTTGCTGAAATGTACACAAGATTGTGACATCACCCAACACATCAAAGTGAGACATAAAATCAAGTTTGTCATAGGTTTGGTGAACCCAGACGGACACGTTTCTGAATTGAGAGCATCCATGCCAATCCTGTTGTTCATCTCGCCATTCGTAGCCATCAGCTCCAGACATGATGATGAAGAAGAAGACGTATTGGCTGAAGACGTTTTGTTTGCTACAGAACACAATGCAAGCAACACGAGCTTGTCACAGCTTGCCAATGAAAGCAATGGCGAAAACGGTGGAACAGGGTCCCATGGTAATTCGTACACATCGATGACAGGATTAATGGCACCACCATTGTATGAAAAACATATCTACGATAGGTTATGGTCGGACGTTTCTCCGGCAGAGTCACCCGTGACCTCTGGAACAGCAACCCCAAGAAGCATCCACTCAAGTAGAGGTTCACATGTAGATGTGCTGAACGCTTTGAGTATGTCACCACTCGATAACCATTACTTGTTAGAAAACTTGCGTAACTTACATTTGCGGCAATCCGCCGAAGGACTGTCTGACGCACTCTACTCGGGTAGCCCTGGTGCGTTATCCATGCTGACCAGTCCTAGAAATAGGGCTACGTTTAATTTGGATGGTGAAAGCACTGATGACTACTTTGATGCCCGAGCGAGACCAATCCAGGCTTCAACATCCAACCACCACAACAATGTTTCTCACTCATCTAACCTGTACTTTTCGAACCAAGGAATGAGTCCTAGTACCTCCGAGAATGGTAACTCATGGAGCGGATTGATGTCTCCAGGTTTCGCGTCACCACCTATTCACCACTTGTCGAGAGTCAATTCAGAGGTGTTTGACGCAAGTACGTTGAACAAGGTGCCTACATACTCACAGGCAGTCAAGACGGACAGCATGGACGAGGTGCTTGCACCAGTATACCGACCTCCAATGCCAGGTTCAGGTGTCAATTTGAATGATGTGAACAGAAAATTCGAGGAAATGAGACAAGCAACAGCCCTGGCACTGGTTAAAAACAAACGGTTATCAAGAGGCTCGAGTTCGGTAAGTTTGAAGAACCTTTCCAAGAACTCTTCAACTAACTCCTCACCTTCAGAGTCTAGGAACCAGTCCAGTTCTAATTTGGCTAACTTGGGAAGGAAAAGTGGAACCAGCAGTGGATCCAACAGTAACAGTAGTAGTGGAGTCAACATTGCTGCACATTCAAGCACCACATCACCTCCAAATTATAACTTGGGTGCTTCTACACAAATGTCGACCTCTCCGTCCGTGAAGTCACAAGTTAAGAGAGCAATAGTGACTCAACCTTCGAGTAGTGCTACTGACAGAAGTGCAGCTACTGGGCATACAATAAGTTCACCTGGATCTTCGTTGAACTTGCACTTTTTGACTAAAAAGAAGGAGAGAAAGTAATGAAAGTATACTTGATTATAGGTAAAATAGATGGAAAATTAATAAAAGATTATATTTAATAAAGCAGGTGATTTGAGGAAGTGCGGGTTGTTTATGTAAAGAGAGAGTGTGTGTGTTTGCCTAGGACATTGTTCTAGAAATAACACCTATATCTAATCACATCACAATTAATTTACACATAATTTGGGTGCAAATTCCATAATAAAATAACCAAACCAATACTTAATTTAAAATACTATTAAATACGAGCCCACTCATACATCCAGCTTATAAGATGCCTACCCAACTCTCTCTCTCACCCCCAAACCAGTTGCTTCAATCCTTCCTCCTAATTACACCCCACGGCTTTGTGTAACGAGTCGCTACCAAACAAAACATTTAGCAATAAAAATCTGGTCACATGTCATATAAAGTATAACGACAGCCATCATGTTTAGAGACCGTACGAACTTGTATCTACTGTATAGGCGGACGATAACACGCGATGATAAGATTGATACGCGGTTTGATAGTTTTGTTGATGAGGAGCAAGGGTTGATGGGATCGAGGAGAAGCACAGGGACTCGATTCAAAGATCAAGTTAAAGGTGACGGGTCAATTGAGATGAAACCAATGATTCCAACAATATTCGATATTGCAAGGGAATTGGATACGCATTTGGGTGTGATCAGACAGCAAGTCAATGATTTGAATCTGATGTACAAAAGATTGATTATAATTAATAAATCAGAGAAGAAACTGTTGGAGCTGAGAATAGAGGAGGTCAATTATCAGATATTAAAGAACTTTGAAAAGTGTTATGTTTTAATTAAGAAGTTTGAATACTTGAATCAAAATTGGAGGAAGTTAAAGTTGGATTACGGTGAAAATGATTTGGAGATTTTGAATAACTTCAAAAAGAGTTATGCTTCTAAGATCCAAGATAATTCATTGGTGTTTAGGAACTTGCAAAATAATTACATCAAATTCTTACGAGATGATGAAGATGAAATGGATACACTTCTTTCTTCTACAGATAATACTTTGCTAGAAGAAGAAGCAGAAAAGTCATCACAGATTGAAGATTACTCTAAACAAGTGCTTCAACAACAAAAACTGAAACAGCCTAGTTTACTCCAACAACGTGAACGTGAAATCTCCAACTTGGCAATGGGTATCTTGGAAATCCTGACAATCTTCAAGGAAATGGAATCACTCATCATTGATCAAGGAACACTTTTAGACAGAATTGATTATAACTTACAAAGCACAGTCCAAGACTTGAAGGAGTCAGATAAAGAACTCCTGAAGGCCCAAACCTACCAAAAACGAACTACAAAGTGTAAAATAATCTTCTTATTGTCATTAATTGTGTTTGCCCTTTTACTCGTGGTATTATTAAGACCTCACAGCACAACCAAAGTAGTGGAAGCGCCTGAATCACCAGAAAAATCACCTCAGATTGTTCCAGAAAGACCTGAAATAGAGAAACCGAACCCTGGTGGGTTGGACTCAGGAATACAATAGTTCACTTCTTCACTTACTACTACCTTAATACTTTCCCCTACAGGTGGATTCTCTATTAGTAACTTTAATATACAAACGAGTCTAGAATTGAACGATAAATGTGTAGAAAATCAGAGTGGTGAATTGAAAAGTGATTAACCGGTTCATGTTTTTTTTAATTTAAACCATATTGTAAGGTCCATTTCTTCCTCTACCCATTAAAGCGGAAGCCGCATTCTTATTGTTGTTACCTAACTTAGGGTTACGCTTGGCACCCATTCCTCCAATGTTGAAGTCTGGGTTTTGAGACAAAACCTTTTCTGATACGCTTGGTTTAGTTGGTGCTTGTGAAGACAGGTTGCTTGCTGGTGGTCCGTGGTAATGCACTGGCTGGTCACCTGAATATCTCATTTGGTTCATGTGTTGTTGGAGTGGTTGCTGTTGGTACTGTTGAGAGCTATGTTGTGAGTTGCTTTGTTGGAATTGTTGGTTCTGTTGGAATTGTTGTTGTTGGTACTTTGGGTTGATTGCTCTTTGAGAGACTGATGTGAAGTCTGAGTCTGCATCAGAGTCATCTGCTTTTCCTCCACGTTCGTCTTGATGTTCGATTTCAAAGTCGTCCATCTCAGTGAATGGTTTGTGTCCCTCTACCACTGGGTGGTGCTCAAAGACACTTTGGTGGGTAAAGGTGTTGCCCACAGTCAGGATCAGCGAGTCACGGATAGGATGTTGTTGTGGGTACGGTAAGTCGTGGTGACGAACGTCATCAGGAGACCTCTCAGCTCCACTATCTGATGGAGTAGCTACGTTTGGAACCAAGTTTGGAGCCATTTGTGTTTTGATTTGGATTGGTGTGGTTGGTGAGTTCACCAATGAGATTCTGTCTGTTGATCTCTTAGGTTCAGGGTCGTAGTAGGATGACGACGCATATGTAGGAGAAGTTACTGTAAAGTCATTCGCCATTTGTGGTTTAGCAGTGTAAAGAGACGAAGAGTTGCTTGCAACTTTTTGTGCCTGTGGTCTTGATCCTCCAACGACAATAGGTTGTTCGCCAAAGTTTTGAGTTCTAGGTGCATTAGGGTTCATTTGGAACTGTGGTTGTTGGTTAGGTCTGTTAAAACCTGGTTGCACTCCTCTAGCAGTGGGGAGAGGCAGTGTTGGGTTGATACGGTTGTTTTGGAAACCGTAACCTGGTTGGTTTTGTTGTGGTCTGTAACCAGTTTGTTGGTTGAAGCCATTTTGTTGTTTGAAACCGTTTTGCTGATTGAAACCAATTGGTTGGTTGTTGTAAGCGTTTTTGTTATAGTTTTGCCCAACTTGACTATTTGAGCCAGGGTGGACAAATCCAGTTTGGTTAGTGCCTGGTTGGTTGTATCTACCCAGAGAGTTCTTTGAGTCAAGGTCACTCAGAGTGTCATAAGCCTCTTTGTTTGCAAAAGTTGGGGGTGCTGGTCCCGAAAAAGTTGACGTGAAGCCAGTTACTTTTTCATTGTGGTTGGAGTCGAACCTAGTAAGGTCGGAAAGGGAGACTTCACTACCATCATCGACAGATCCGTATTGGTTTGATCTTGTTAAGGCAAGAATCACAAAAATAAGTGATATCAAAGTTGCTGCGGCAGATCCAATTAAGATCCAACCTGTCCATTTCAAGTTGGGGTGGAATACGAGTACCACGATAATAGCAACGACAGTAGTTGCTAAGAAACTGATAACGTTTGCCACGAGAACAACGATAAAAATCGCTGAGGCTTCAACGAAATGGGCAGCTAAAAGTAATACTAAGGTAATAAAGTTAAAACCCAAGGCTATTGGAGCCACAATAAACACTTTAGCCAAAGTTACACGGGTGTTCTGTTTAAGAAGCCAGTTTGTAGCTGAATCACCATCATCAAGGGAATATGGATAAGAAGCTTTCAAACAGCTGGTACCATCAGCAGCACAAGAACCAAATATACCATAGATATGGTCAGAAGTCGAAGCCAATCTAAAAACATTCACAACAGGTACCAGGATAGTAGCCAATAACAAGAATACAAAGGATACTAGGATAAGTACAACCGAAGCTGTATGAAACCCACCTCTGAAAGACATACTAGATGATATTGAAAAGTAAAATAGGGAAATCAACAAAAGATAATATAAATATATGTTGTTCCAACCCTCCTCGTGTATAGGGGGAAGGCCGTACGAATCAATGAAAAAAAGCACAAAATGCACGTAACTTTTTACGTTTTCAGTTAAAGTGAGAAGACTTTGGGGATAAATGATATTATGACGTGCTGTGAGTTACCTATCACAAATACGGGGCGATAATGGTGGGAGAAGATAGGTAAAGTGTAAGAGGGAGAGCGATAGTTGCTGTCAGTTGTGTGGTTGTCAATGAAACAAATAAAAAAGTACCTGAATGTATTGATCTATGAACTCTAATGAGTTGGTATGGCTGGTTTTGGTATTGTTCCCTTGCATAATAGTATTGAAGAATGGATTTAATATCCCTATTTTAAAACCATTTGAGGCGTATTAGAAACAGAAAATGGCAAGAAAACCTTATGTTTTGTTTAGATTAAGCAGTGTCGTTAATCAAAGCCTCAAGTATTTGTGTTTAATAGTGGACGTTTTGTCACAAATGGTTACGTTACACGAGCATTTGGTTTATGCGGGGTGTATATAAATTTGTATATTTTGGCGTTTTGTGCAGGTGTGCTGGTTGGAGATCTGCAGATTTGAACAAGTCAACAAACATTGACAATGTTAGATGTACGTGGAGGTAGATTGATTTATTGTATTGTATATGTATTGATGAGCTTTATGGTGGGGCTCTATATTGAAAGTAAGAAAACTTATGGTTAATGTATATAACTGATGTAGTTGTAGATGAAATGAAGTGACTTAAAACACACAGTTTATAATGAAATTCCACTTGTGATTAGATTGTACCGTTTTAAAAGCCAGCTTTGGGAACGGCCAAACCAATACATTGATTTTGTGAATTTGTTAGCAGGGACCTTTATCAGAAGCCAGTATTAGATATATGATTATGCAAGTAACTAGGTTATTGTTACTTTGAATGATATGAAATCGAATGATAGAATAAATTGTATAGATTAGCGAATCATTGTGAATGTTTGTGAAGATAACAACAATAATATATGTTACTCTTACTGGGTGACTTTACTCTTGAATGGTAAAGTTATTGATTTTCTCAGTAGTCACTATAATGAAACACCCTAAGCTTTAAACTTTAAACTCGGGTTCTTAATTTATTCCAGGGTTCTTCATTAACCTTTATTAAACGTACATACCACATCGAAACACCAAAACTGTTGATTCTGGATTTCTAGAAGGATTCCAATTTCAACACGCAAATCTCTTGATGTCTATTGTTTAATGTCTGTCATATTAATTTGTTGTAATGTCCACTAACAATGCCCAATTATTCAATCTACATTTCGCTTCGAGGTTACTTCGAGGTTTCGAGTCTTCATCTGCCTCTATTATTGTTTTGCCTATTTTGTGTACTTCAGCTGCTGGCTGCAAATGGTTGCAATGTGATTCCTGTTTATTTTGACATAACTCAAATGACTTTGACAAGTAATCATAACCAAAATGCTGGTAATTTATTGTTGTCAGCAAACTAAACTTATACTCAATGACCCTAGTTCCTAACGTAAGTTTACCTGCAATTATATAATTATACCCTCCCTACTTCAATCTCCTTAAAATCATTAAATCTTTACATTAATCTTCTTCATCTAATCTAACTACTTCTGACCTTCATACCAAATATCAGGAACCTCAAGCAAATACCTTTCCATTGCTTCTCTAAACCTGGTTCTGTACTGTTTAGGTGTCACAATCGTAGGGTCCTTACCCTTTTTACCTCCTCCAATCAAATTATTACCCTTCACCCAGTTCTCCACCTTCTTATCCCACGTGAACGTCCTCAACCAGTCAATGATCCCCAAGTATAACTTCTTGGAATCACTGTCGATTCCTACCACTAACGAATAGTCCATAACATCCATCGCAGAAAGGAAACTGGTATCGTTCAACAACGACCCTCTCAACAACTTCTTCAGCTGTTCCTTCACAAAAACAGGTGATTCGTAGATATATTCAATCATGTTCTCATCAAGCAAAACCTCATTCTCTTTGCCCGTTTGTTGGACATGTCTGTTTCTCATAGATCCCTTCAAGTCAAAGATTCTCGTCGTCTTATGGTTGTAAAATAAATTCTCCATAATCAAGAAATCCATCTTATAGACTTTTCCTGTTATACTATTCTTGATTTGAATTTGATAGAAACCAAAAATCTTAGCAATCGCTGTTGTCAATGTATCGAACATAGATTGCGAAATGTACTTGAAGTAAAATGGCGCAATCAGCACAAACAGTTCCAACTCCAGCTTAGATAATTCCTTGACAATGTATCTGTCGTCCAATGTCTTCAAGAAATTAGACCCAGACTTTCCTCCGCTGGAGTTCCACTTCACACAACGTGATAAACTCTGGATGAAATTGTCATTATTGCCACAAGCTTTGCGGAAAGCTTCAAATTGCTCAGAATAGAAAATCTTACACGACAAGTTGGTACAACCGTCAACAAACTGATACTTTAAATGGTTCAGCTTGTTCTTGTTCATGATCTTCTCCCAATTATTCACAAAGTGAGTTCCTTCATTCTTCTTCTTGAACTTCTTCTCAATCTTGATAAAGTTGTTAATCTTCTTGTTGTTGATTTCATTGTTTTCCAAATCAAACCCATCTTGCCAATCGTCGCTTGGCTCACTTTCCATAGCCGCAATCTTCAGTTTATAATCAGAGGAAGAAAGACAAAATGCAACAAGTGAACTAGGCTCATCTTCTCTTACAATGACATCACTATCGGCAAAAGTGTGCTCATGAGAATCCAATGGATAATCCAAAGGATCCCATAACGTAGCAGATCTATCTGCCCAGAAAGTTGTCAACAGCTTAAACAATGATGTCTTTTCTGGTTGGGAAATGTCAAGGATTTTGGGTTCTTTTCCTGCTGGAGGTTGCTGTGTATGATTTGTGATTATTGGTGGTAAGTTCAACGAAGAAGATGGTGAACTTGTGGCTCCAGGACTAGTTCCAGTTGCGGTAGCTGGAACAACATTGCTCTTCTCCTTGTTCTCGAAAACAACATCTTTAATGTTAGAAAAAATATTAACAATAGGCTCACTATTAGTAACAGGAAGTGCCTTATACTTGTGTGATTTCCTTTGAGCTTCTTGTTCTCTTTGCTTCTTAAACTCTTGAGAAATCTTGTCAATGTTTAACTTGTTGATAATTTGAACAACTCTACTTGGTTGTCCATCAGTATTGAGTGGAATCTCAGATGGCTTTCTAGTTAAATGACGGAGTGGTGCAGGTGGTGGCAACTTCTTAATGTTATCTTTCTTTGCATCATTGCGTTCATTTTCTCCCCACTGTTCAAATTTGTTGATCTTGTCAATTATATTCGAATTATAAAGTGATGAAGGAATCATTCTTCCAATTTCATTCGTCTTTGCTTTATTAATTGAAAGCATTTCAATAGGCTTGGTCACGCTATTCTTGCTTGGATTAGGTTCAGAAGGTTTACTGAAATTTTCCTCATCCACTTGATGAGTATCTTTCTCAGATTCTTCTTTCAAAGGTGACTTTTCTTCTTTCAACTCCTTCTTACTTTCAATTGTTTTCGCATCATCAACTTCTTCACTCTTAGTTCTTTCAATCACTTCTTCCTTGGAACCTTCAGCATTAAGCTTATCCATTATATAGCTTCGTAAATGAAACTGGGTGATCTTGGTAATTTCATTCTCTGAAGGTAAAAACTTCTTTTCAAAATCGTTAAATTCATTATCCCAAGTCACACCCAAGTCCTGTAATTCTCTAAGGATCACATTCAAACTAATATGGTTGGTTGGAGGAGTGTTGTCGTATATTTCAAGGGTGCTCTTTTCAATGTGAGTTGCTTGTTCATCCAATTTAGATTTTAATTCTTCAATACGTTGCAACCCTTCTTCTGCTTTATCGTAGGTATCCAATTTAACTCTGTTCAATCTCTTGGATACACTCAGGAATAAGTTGTTGGCTTTTGATCTAATGCTGTCCAAAGCATCCACCTTTAATTTGATGTCAACCTCTGGTTTAAACTGAAGCTGTTTCTTGGGTACTACAACTTCATAGTTGTCAATGCTCAGGTACTCTAAACGAATAACCAAGTCATTCAATCCAAAGCATCTGATATGGCTTTTGAAGAAATCGTGGTCACAAGAACTATCTGTTGGAACAACATTTTCTCCATAAAAGCACAACTCCATGAATTTACCAACTGACAAGTAATAAGTTTCATCATTCATGGCAACCATTGGTGATGAGTACGTACACTCTTTACAGTATGACCACATCACACGTTGGTTCTTGCCTTGGAAATGTTGTTGTTGTGATATAGAGTCGAACTTCTCAATGATCAAGTCTAATTTACCATTTCCATGAACATACGTCTTGTAATGGTCAAGCAATGGTTCACCACACTCATCACACATCTTCAGTGAATCGTGGAATGCTTGGTCCAAAAACAAACCAAGACATTTGTCATTGTCTGTGTAGTATTCAATAATAACAATATTAGGACCAGAGCACGGTGTTGCATGCTTGATCGACACATTAGAATACAATACATTTAAGTTCTTGTGGAAAACAGGGTACAACTGGTAGGAGGGGAATACCATACAATTAGACCAAATCCTAGCTCTACTCTGGTATTCGTTTACCAAAGAACGCAAGTGCAAATCACTTGCATATTTTAAGAAAATTAACAAGTCTGCATTTTCATTTGGACATTTTGCAACTTCAACATTGATTTTTAATTCATTCAACCAAGAATCATCAACATTATCTCCCTTATTCAAGTGTTGAATAGTTTTATTAGTCTTGCAGAAAAGGTGGAAATTGTAGTATGCATCAATAACATTGACCAATTGGTTTGGTAATGAAAAGTTGGATGCAGGGGATAAACTAAGTCTTCTTTGATTGAAGAATTTCACATAGTTAAGTACCTCTGTACTCTCCAAGCTGAACTCACACAAACTAAGTTCTTCTTCACGAACCAGTTCTTGAGATGCTTTAATTTCACGTAACTTTGAGTTGACTTCAATAGTCTTGTGATTTTCAGTCGATTTAGTAAACGTTATCATATGGTTTTCAAATAAACTCTTTTCAAATTTGGCATTTAAAAAGCCAGGAAGCACAGTTTCTGCAGCATATTTGATACTATTCAAAACGTCCTCATTACCTCCTCTTAACGAAATGGTGAAGCCTGTTTCGATGTCATTTCCAATAAAAAATGAGTAAGTCTTGAGAACGTTTTTATAGACATACTTCTTAACTTCAAACTTATCACAGCTTCCCAATGTTCCCTTCTTGAAAAACAAGTCATTTACTGATTGGAAAATATCTGCCTTTGTATACCGTGAAATTCTTTCAATTACCTGAGGTTTGACGTTCGACATAACTGTTATTCCGGCCTCTTCAAGTAATGTGTGTGCTAGTCCGCAAACTGAATCTCCAACAACTATAATTTCAGGTTCAAGAGAAACCAATCTGGAAACCAAGTTTGTAATATATACTGATTGTTGTGAGTGTATAATCAGCAAACTGATGAATTGCTCCTTTTGTTTGAGATATTCGATCGGGAACATAAGCAACGCAATCTTTGGTTGTTGAATTGAAAATGACATTCTCTTTGAATCAATATTTTTAGTCATGTAGAGTCCATTAAGAACTCGGGTTTCTTCAATGGTACCTCCCAAGTTCTTCTTAATCTTGACATACTGTCTTATGTCAAGTGTGTCTGTCAATTTTATGTAATTGACATAACTTAAGGCGTCCATTAAAACATGCATCCATCTTTGTTGATCCTCTTTGATGTCACAGTCCTCCAAACATTGCTTGAGCACGAAATCAAGTAACTCAGAGTATACCTTGTCCTTTGATCTTGTGTTTTCTTTGCTGAGATTAGAGAGAACGTCATCATCAGACTGAGGGATCAATATCAGATCGTTTTGATAATGAGAATTGTCCAACATCTCTGAATATTCATCTGGATTAAGGTATGCCATTGGAGCTGCAATTCTACCTGTTGGCAGAAGCCCTTCCAACTCATCGTCTCCCAGAAGACTATGTGAAGGGAGAGGAATAGGAGAAGGCGAAGTAGAATCGTTAATGTGCCGAGTAGTGATACCAAATTGAGGGACATTAAGATGTGGGTTCCCAGAAATGTTTGTATTAAATCCATTACCACCTGCATTCAAGAGTACGCTCAGTGCGTTTGGTAACTGTTGGGAACCCATACTTGGTAACCTGTGATTGTTCCTTGTCAAGATTGAGATGTTTCTAGTTGACTTAGTTTTTCTTCTAGACTTCATTCTCTCTAAAGAAGCATGTGCCCTTTCACGAGAACGTAAACTCTCAGACTTGGGCAATTCTTCCATAAATGAAGCCTTTGGGTCAGCCATGATTGGTGGATTAGAGTTTTGGAAAATCTTTGGGAATGCAGAAGATCCACTACCACTTTTATCAGTAGTATAAATGCTAGGGAACTCACCAAGTGTTGGCATAACGGCTACGTTTGAGCCAATGGGCAGCATTGCTTGGTTTTGATTGTTGAGTAAGGTGTAGAGAGACATAGCTTGCTCGTCCTCATCCTGACTTTCACCACCTTCGGAGTCGTTATCTCCATGGCCATCAGCACCATCAGTGACAAAAGTATCAAATTGGCCAGACTCTCCATCGCTATAATAATTATCCAGTAATGTTTGTTGCAATTCACCAGAGCTGGACTTCAAGCGCAACTTGGATATAGAGGTGGAACGTCCCAAGATCATACTTCCAATATTGTCAAAGCTGCTAGTTCTAGCTAAGTCAGGCGAAGACATATTAACTGCACGGAGTTGGGCATAACTTTTGAACCACCCTCCCTTTTGCCCGTTACTGTTAGGTTGAAACTTGTCAGCAACTGGTGTTGTTTGATGTACACTCAATTGTTGCTGGATTTGATTAGGGTTATGATGGTGGTGGTGGTGGTGGAAATGATGGTGTGTATGATTGTGGCGATGCAAGTGGTTGTTACTATTTGCAGTTGGGGTAGTCAGTGCTGTATTAGTGATAGAATTCAAGTTCAAACTACCAGCAGTGTAACTTTTAGCTACGGGTATTTCCACTGCTTCACCTTTCCTTGTTGTTGGGATTGCCATTGTTGGTGCAAGACGAGGATATATCTTTGATCTTCCTGCGCTGGCAGGACTCGTAACACTTGCTGAGGAGTTCACTGCAGGTGCCAAGTGGGATGGTGAGGGTTCAATTGGTGTTTTCTCTTTTAAAAACCCACTATTTTCCGTCAATAGTAAACTGCCTCTGCGAGAATTAATTGAGGCAGACCGGATTCTTGAGAGTGGATGGTTGATCAAGTTTTCGTCCGGGTGGATTTCGTCTGCAACTACAACAGTATTTGGAGCTGTCTGCTCTTCATCTTCGGAAGAGGAATCATCGCTGAGGTACACAATAACATCACTGTAACACGGAGTACAGACACGCAACTTGTCACTGAAAGCCTTGTTGATTTGCATATTCTTTCTCTCTGCTTTATGCTGATTGTAAGAAATAAATAAAGTACAGTCAGAGCAGAAGATTTGGCCACAGAAACGACAGTGATGTTTTCTTCTAAATGCAGTGAACGGTTTGAAACAGTTCAAACAGTCCAGGACAAACGAGTCGTTCATCCAGTAGATCTTAGGGATTCCACCATTCTTTAACGGATTGTTCAGTAAAGGTTTTGGCTTCTTCTTCTTTTTCTTTTTGATCTCAGTTGGTATAATCAGTTTAGCATTGTCGAATATAACAGCTGAGAGGTTGGACGAAGTTTTCTTCTTCATCTCTTTGTTTTTCAATGCATAGAATGATGATAATGTTTGTGATGAGTTGTTATTAGAGTATGATCTTTTGAGTTCAGCTTTGATTGGAGATGATTTTGCTGTTGATTCTCCATACAATGAGAAGTCGTAATAACTCGATGGGTAGTTCAATCTTTTGATTGGTGTGATTTTATTATGTGCTGATTTCAGTGCCTGTGTAGTTCCGGTAGAAGTATTGTTGGTGTTGTGATTTACTTCTGTAGTGCCAGAGAGATTGTTGGTGCTGCTGTTTGCTGAGCTATTGCTTGTCATTGAATCTGACGTGTCTTGGTTATTCAATGATGGAGAAGATTGATCTTCAGCCAGGGCATTGTGGATAGTTTCCAGGTCCAGTGCAGAGTCATCAGAGAGTTCAATATCGTTCGGGAGGTTATTGAAAATCGATGATATTCTATTCAGTAATGCAGATCCCTTCTTTTTGAGAGTATTGGGTTGCAGTCTCAGTTGTTGCTGCAGCAGTAGTCTTTGTTTCTTACTTCTCTTTTCAATTGAAGGTTGTGCGTTGACATTAATAAAAGACGATGTTATGATATTACTAGTTGGTCTTCTTTGAGGGTTTTGGACTCTAAGTGATTTGTTATCAGAAGTCACTCGTGGTGTATTTTTGTAGTCTTCAATTACCAGAGGCCGTTTGAAGTTAGTTCCAGAAGGAGGTTGTTGTTGGTCCATTGGAGTTTCAGTTGGTGTTGATTGAGCACTTGACACAGCTTTTGGTGTGTTTATAGTGGAAATTGAATTGCTGGTTGACACGACTACGGGTTGGTTGGATGTTGAAGGTGTTATTGTTGTAGATGTGGAGTGTGATTTTTGTACCCCTTGAGTTGCAGGTGATGATGTGTTTGTTGTAGTAGTAGTAGTAATAGGTTTCATATTGCTGGTATTGTTACTTGCTACTATTGGTTTCGATAGTGGTGTTGTTTCAGACGTGTTTGGTGTTGTTACTGGTACCGGTGGCAACTGGGGTAAAGGTGGAGGCAGTTGGCGATGCAGCTGGAGTTGCAGGTTTTGATTGTTCTGGTCCTCTTTCTTGTAGCTGACCAAGTTGGTCGCGTTAGTAGTCACCTTTCTCAATGTCTTGCTGAATATCCTACTCAATGTCTGATGCTCCAACTCCGGGTCTGGGATTGTTGGGAAGGATACGAAATCATCTTTGAAAGCCGCAGGTGTGTTCGCGTCTGTGGATTCATTTTGTTTCTTAGATGATGGTCCCGTCTTCAGTTGGATACCCGCTGGTTGTTCCTTCACATCTTGCTCTCCCGATTGATTAGCCACCACAAACAGGTTCTTCAATGGCTGACTAACTTGACCAACAGATAGCCCACCCTGCGAATTGCTCATTCTAAGGTCGTCCTCTTCGTCACTGTTATTAGACTCTCCTGGCCTATATGTATTCTTGGACATTTTAGACCAGTCCATCCCTTTGTGCTTTCACTATTAAGCTTGGGGTGTGTATGTTTTTGGGTTACTGTTGTTGTACTGCATAAAATAAACAGCTCCGTACAAATCGTCGCTAAATGTTGAGATTTCGTGAGATTTTGTGTGTGTCATTAATTTTACTGGAGATGTTTTGGATGTGTTGTGTGTAAAGTGTAATATTTAGTGAGGGGTTGGAATGTTTGTCAGAGAGGAATTGGAAATTTGCAAGAGATAGTGAGAGATAGTGAGAGATAAAAAGAGTTTGTGGCACCTGATAGAGGGAGCTAGTGAGTGCATTCGTTTAATGCTCTCACTAACTTTAAGGTTTTGGGGAGGGAAGTGAGTGTGTTGTGGAATTACAAGTACAAGTGTGGGAGAGATTAGGCGAGTGAGTGAGTAAGTAAGAGAGATTTAACTTGCGTGTAAAAGGTGAAGAGAACGAGAGAAGGTAAGACATGAAAAGTGGGAGAGATATGTTGGATACTTCAAGAGTTAAGAGAATGGATAAGAGGAGTTAATATTCATTCTCTCTTAACAATCTCTTCTCAAAATACACTTCTAATAAACTATTAATAATAAAAGCAATTGGTACGTTTGATGTTACACTCCCTCCAATCACTCTGTTCATTCACTCTACTTTCTCTATTTCTTGTGTAGCCCAGATATTCCGTGTCCGAATCTCCGTACCGTTGTGCTGTTAAGTCAATTTCAACTTTAGTCTCGTGAGCCCACAATTTAGTATCAATGAATAATGTATCAATTGAACAGCTTAAGACACCCTTATACTCTTTCTCTTAGATATTATGTACTCAAAGTCATCTACATAAACATACTCACATTTACAATCAGAAAAATTGGCCCACTCCACACATTTCTAAGGTGCTCATCCACTTACTCTTAACAACACACTCTTTCAACTCACTGGATTTTTTTCAGAAAACAAAAATTACTTGTCCACAACTTCAAGTATTCATTCAAGATGTCATCGGGATTGCAAAGGCGCCGTGGTGCCAAGTCTTCGGAGACTACTACTGAATCCTACGACGAAGCGAATACTTCTAACGGGGGATCTGGAGCCCCAGCCAACAGTAACAACGTATCTTCAACATCCAACACAGAACACAAGATTGGTTACGATTCTCGCGATATAGTAGATCGCAAGGCATTGAACTTACCACTTTTGACTATGATGGAAGAGGTATTGTTGCTTGGATTGAAGGATAAGGAAGGGTATCTTAGTTTTTGGAACGACAACATCTCCTATGCTTTACGTGGATGTATATTGCTCGAGTTGACTTTCCGTAAAAAGATCACCTTGGTGAACGACCCGGCACGTCGTCGTTTCGAATTGAGCGACCGCTTGATCGAGGTGATCGACGCTGAACCAACTGGTGAAGTATTGCTCGATGAAGCCCTCAAGATTATGAAGGGCGATGAAGCCAACTTGAGTGTAACCAACTGGATCGACTTATTAAGTGGAGAAACTTGGAACTTGATGAAAATCAACTACCAATTGAAACAAGTAAGAGAAAGATTGGCTAAGGGTCTTGTGGACAAGGGTGTCTTGAGAACAGAACGTAAAAACTTCTTCCTCTTTGACATGGCCACGCATCCTGTCGCCGATCCAATGGCTAAGGAACACGTCAAAAGCAGAGTCATTGCTCTTTTGGCACTGAGATCTGTCGACATAGACAACTACGCTACAGACCTGTTTGGAAAAGACGTATCGTTCAAGTACCTCCGTCTGATTGCACTCATTTGCGGTGCTTACGCTGCAAACGTATTGGAAAACGTGTTCCCATTGGTTTTGGGAGGAAGAGACGAAGCCTTTGCACGCGCAGACGAGTTGTTAAATAACTTTAGCGAACACCCTTTCAACTTGTCTCACAGATCGCCATTAGGCATCGGTATGAACTTGGGTGAAGAAGTGGAAAAGGAAATCGAAAAATGTAACGCAAATGAGTTACAATTAGAATTGATTGCTGCCATTATAAGCGTGTTTGCTAGAATGGACCTGCTTCTTTAAGAAAACTATGCAATCCTACTTTGCAACCTCTGCTGCCTTAACTGATAGGTTATAAATTGATAAATATTGTATACTAATTTGTTTGATATTTGTAAAATGTGAAGAGATCAACACTTTTCACAATATAGGACGTAAATATTCACTTTCTCCATAGATATCCAAGTGGTTTGGAGTTTGGTCTAAACCAGATGTTCCTCCTAATTGGTCAACAAAGTTCCGAACAAGTGATCTAGACTCATCTTTACTGTCTCCTGCACTATCCCACCACATTCCACCGGCATAATTATTCAGTTGGATGTACTGTGCTTTAATCCTCGTGGTTTGTGGGTTATCGTATACGATAAACCGGTCACCATCGTAACTGTATGCTGATACCTTTCTCAGGTCGACACCTTCATCTCCTACAGGCAACTTGTTGTAATCAATAATTTCATTGACCTCTCCCTCCAACCGTTTGAAATCTTTCCCGATTTCTCCAGGTGGAGATACTTGGTGGAATTGGCGACCATAAAGAGGCATCCCCAATACCAATTTTCTGCTTTCAACTCCACTATCTTGGTACTTTTTCAAGACGTCGGATCCGTTCAAGTTATTGTCACCATTGTTTCCAAATAAATTAGAATGATAACCTGTTTTGTTAGCCCAGCCTTGTCCTACGTAATCGTAGCACATCACATTGAAAAATGAAACGTATTTGTTGATGGCTGCTAAGTCAAGCACTCTCAATTGTTCATCTCCAGCAGGCAGGGCAATGGTGAGTAGAATATCAGGGGAGATCAGATCCAAGTGCAGGCGTAATCTTCCTAAAAGTTCTACAAACTTGGAATTCTCTTGTGGTGTCTTGGGGTACTCCCAATCAATGTCCACGCCATCAAATCCATATTCCTTGATGAAATTTCCAACACTAATCACGAATGCTGCCAATTTTGTTTCATCAGCTATAATTGCTTGGAAAAGTTGCTCAGTACCCCAACCTCCAATAGACATTATGACTTTTAATTGACGATTCTGTTGTTTCATCTGGAAAACTTGCTGTAAATTACCCACTACTTTCTGCAGAGGATCTTTTGGAGATTCAACTGGCATTTGGATATCACACCATTCATCTGTAAGCCTTACTTTACCAGTAGAAGTATCAATGCCTAGAAAAGCATAAAACAAATGCGTAACATGAGTTGCTGGAATATCAATTGCAAAATGTTTACGTCCATAAACAGACCAATTAGAAAAGTAAATTCCTGATATAAATGTCATCACCAACTAACCTCTCTTGAATTAACAAAATTTTAATGAACCTTCTAAAAGAATCAAATGAGTTTATTTATATACTTTTTATAATTTGCAATCATTTAAATCTTATTTTTATATAACGACACAGCCCATGAGTAGGGGTGATTATGATGAAGCTAAATTGTTGAGACAAGACTTTGGTTAGGTAGGCTGTACATAAATCTGACTAGTTGTTTCATTGCTACGTTTCTTAAGTGTTTCAGTGAATAACAGTGAAGCAAAATTGTTGGGGTTACTTTATTATGTGGGGTATACTATTCAATGTTAGAGGTGAACTTAAAGGTGAACAATTTCTTCCAAACTGATTCATTTGAAACAGGTGATTCTGATATTTTTCTAATTCATAATCAATCAGCACAACTGTGAAACAATCTCGATACTAATTTACTACAAAACACTCTCAATTAATCACACCTCTCTCTTCATAGTCCGTACCATCCTCTAACTCACGTGCACAATTTCAGATATTTAACACATACAAAATTGATTGCCTTCGAAACATAACCATAATGGCATTAGACGTACCTTTAGAGATCCCTCTTCGTGTACCACAAGGTGCACGTATCTTCAAAGATGATTGCATGTACAACTTTGATACACCAGTGAACAATGAACTTGGTCTTGATATCGATCTTGTTACTTATCAAGGATTTTCACGCGGGGACGCTTACAATTTCACTAAGGAAAACTACCAAAAGACTGGTAATCACTTGTATTTGAATATCAAGAAGGAATTGAAACCAGAAAGTGAACGTAAACTTTATGATGAAGATGGTGAGAGATCACCCAAGATCCAAAAATTGGAAGTCAAGGACGTTCTGGAGGATGATTTGTACAACACTACACTCAGCATTTATGACGTCAAGCAAGATAAATTATACTCGTACGAAGAAATCACTCCAAGATTCCAAGCTTTAGTTGACCAGGTGATCAATGCCAACTCTTCCGATAAAAATGACGAGATCAAGCAGTGGGAACAGGAAATAATTGCTTGCGAACATTCTGTAGATGTGCAACAAGTTCCAGCCAAAAGCACGAACTTGACCCAATGTGACCTTTGTGACTTGAAGGAGAACTTATGGATATGTCTTGGATGTGGTCAGATTGGCTGTGGTAGAGAACAATTCGGTCTGTCCTTGAAAGGTAACTCACATGCTCTCAAGCATTTTGAAGATAGCCACCATCCTGTAGCCATCAAGTTAGGTTCGTTATCTGCCGAGAGTGTCAGTGACGCTTACTGTTATGCCTGTAACGACGAAGTAAAAGTACCTAACTTGGCAGAGAAATTGCAAACCTACGGCATTGACTTGTCCAAGGCTGTCAAGACAGAGAAAAACTTGGTTGAATTAAACATTGACCGTAACTTGAACTGGGATTTCAAGTTAGATGGAGCCAATGGTGAGAAGTTGAAACCTGTGTATGGAAGTGGATTGACAGGGATCAAGAACTTGGGTAACTCGTGCTACATCAATTCCACGATCCAATCATTGTTCAACTTTAAAGAGTACAAGGAGGAATTGGCCAAGTTGAAGTACCCTGAGAATGTAGACGCATCCAAGGACTTGGAAACACAATTGGTTAAATTGTACGACGGTATTTTCAGTGGCCGTTACTCCAAACCTGCTGGTCCTGGACCAAATGATGAGTACCAATTAGGAATTAAGCCTACGAGTTTCAAAAGTCTTATTGGAGAGGGACACGAAGAGTTTTCTACGCAAAAGCAACAAGACGCTCACGAGTTCTTGATTCATTTCTTGAATAAAGTGGATGTTAGCTTGGGACTTGGAGTGAACAAGTCATTGAACTTCTTGATGGCCAATAAGGTTATCTGTACGAACTGTAATTCTGGAGTATTGAATACTGATTTATTGGATAACCTTGTCTTGAGAATCAATGAAGATCCAACTAAACCTTCGACCTTAGCACAAAGTTTGGAAGATTACTGCGCTCAAGAGTCAATTGAGGGTTATAAATGTGACAATTGTTTGAAAACAGACAGTGTTGCTGTAAAGAGTATTGGTTTCAAGACGTACCCAGAGAACCTTATTATCGGTGTTCTGAGAATCAAATTGGAGAACTGGGTTCCTGTCAAGATCGATGCACCTGTTGAGATTCCGTATGCACTTGATTTGAGTGAGTTTGTTTCCAAGGGGTTTGCAGAGGGTGAAAAAGAGTTGGCTGCAAAAGAAGAGGAGGCACCAGGATTTACTGCTGATGCAGGTGCATTAGAAACACTTCTTGGAATGGGATTCCCTGAACCTAGAGCAATTAAAGCTTTGTACCATACAGGAAATAGCAGTGCCGAGGATGCTATGAATTGGGTGTTTGCACATATGGATGATGCCGATATCGATGAACCATTGGTTGTTAGCGCACCTGCAACAAGCAACGAGTCACAAGTTTCTGCCGAACAAGTAGCCAATCTTCAAGCTATGGGATTTGGAGAGAAGTTGTGTAAGAAGGCACTTTTATTGAACAACAATGATGCCAACCAAGCAGTTGAATGGTTATTTAATAACCCAGATGACGATGGTGAGTTAGCAACAAAAACAGTAGATGTTACCAGTGAAAGAAGGAACTTACAAAAGGAATTGGAACAGAAGCAACCGGGATCTTCAAAGTATGAGTTACAAGCAGTAGTATGTCACAAGGGATCATCGCCACATACAGGTCATTACGTAGCATTCATCAAGAAGGGAGATAAATGGGTATTATTCAATGATGAAAAGGTTGTTGAAAGTGGAGACTTGGAGGAAGTTAAGAGTAACGGATACATCTACTTTTTCAAGAAGACGGATTAGATGAAAAGTATTGGGAGGAGAAGAATAGATATCTAAAAGAAGGATTATAAAAGAACGGATTGGAGATTTAGTGTAGAGAGTGTAGAGTGTAGATCTTTTTGATTGAGCTTGCTTTTAGAGTAGAAAAAGAATAGAGAAGGAAGTTGTTCGCAAGAATGACAGTGATTCGATAGAAGGAGCTTACTGCAAAATATGTGTCTTAATAGATTTCTACCAATATATCTACGTAAATACATGTAGAGAATCTTATCTCACAAATTTAGAAGTCTTTTACATATAGAAGTCCCATACATAAGTCTCATACATAAGTCTCATACATCACAAAAAGAACACAAGTCAATTTCTGTTCGAAAACACTTACACAATTGCAAGCACAAGCATACATCAATATGTTACAAGATACGTATCTCTATACGTATCTCTATGCCCATGCAATCATATGGGGACTTTTCAATGAAATCGGTTAATCTTCATCATGTACTCGAATATTCATCAAAATTATAATAATAGCTCAACTCGTATGATCCATTTACCATTATATAGTATAACACCATTTTCTTCCTCTATAACTTTTTCAGCCGACTCATAATACTAATTAAAACCAATAGTACCGATAAAACTCAAAAGTGCCACCACCACCTATACGCTAACACTTACAACCAGCACTAAATTAGAATCAAGCAATACAAAACACCTACACAACACCGTGGCCCCCCACACAGAATCTCAGATAAGGCTTATCAGTTAACCCTAACCACGAGGCTTCCTTACAATTCCACGCCTTTCGTTTCGACGAGACCATTCTTACACAAAACAAAAATAAATTCCAAGCTACCAAACTATGACTAACCGAATATCAGAAAAAAATTTGTCGGAGTTGTATTTAAGTCGTAGATATTCTGGGACGTTACTTGAGAATTTGTTAAGAAAGTATAGATAATGTTTATTACAAATGAAAATGTTGGGGACAGATCCCGTATGGAAGACTGGAGAAGTATGTTAATTGTTTTGTTAAGATGTGGGGTTAGGTTAATGAATATTGCCTGATGAGTTGCAAAATGCTAGTCAAGAATGAATACTAATATGAATAGTTCGTGGATACGATCCTTTAACTCCTCCAGATTTGTTACAACATGAGTTCCCAGTTCCTGAAGCTAACCAGAAGATAATTTTGGAAGGAAGACTGCAAACTTGTGATATCTTGGAAGGTAAAGATGACAGATTGGTGCTTGTGATTGGACCATGTTCGATCCATGACCCAGCAGCTGCATTGGACTACGCCGACAGATTGCAGAAGTTGGCTGAAAAGTACAAGGGTGAGTTACACATAGTGATGAGAGCTTACTTGGAAAAGCCAAGAACCACTGTTGGATGGAAGGGTTTGATTAATGACCCAGATATCGATGGTACTTTCCAAATCAACAAGGGTTTGAGAATCTCAAGAAAGTTGTTTGTTGACTTGACATCGAAATTGCCTATTGCTGGTGAAATGTTGGACACAATCTCACCACAATTCTTGCTGGACTTGTTCTCTGTTGGTGCTATTGGAGCCAGAACCACCGAATCTCAATTGCACAGGGAGTTGGCCTCTGGGTTATCTTTCCCAATCGGATTCAAGAATGGTACTGACGGTACTTTGAATGTTGCTGTTGATGCTTTAAGAGCTGCTTCCCACCCACATCATTTCCTCTCGGTCACCAAACCAGGTGTCGTTGCTATTGTTGGAACTGATGGTAACAAGGACTGTTTTGTTATCTTGAGAGGTGGTAAACTGGGTACCAACTTTGACGAAGCATCGATCAAGGACGCAAAGGCATCATTAGCTAAAGCTCTGATTGGAACTGCGCCTAAGGAAGCCAGAATCATGGTGGACTGCTCGCACGGTAACTCTAACAAAAACCACAGAAACCAACCTTTGGTAGCTGCTGAAATCGCAAGACAAATCACAAAGGGTGAAACCGCCATTTGTGGTTTAATGATCGAATCTAACATCGAAGAAGGAAGACAAGACGTACCTCCACAAGAACAAGGTGGAAAGTCCGCTTTGAAATACGGATGTTCTATCACCGATGCATGCATTGGTTGGGACGACACTGAAGGCGTCTTAAAGACTTTGGCTGATGCAGTCAAGGCAAGAAGAGCTTTGTAAGCTCAACACTTGCTTTGTGACTTATGTTCCAAAAAAGGACTGTGAATATCTAGTGATTATCTAGTCTAATGAAAACTGTACATAAAGAATAACTATCAATGTAAAATCAATGAAAAATTCTAAGAAACATTACATCTATTGTTCAATGCTTGTGATTTTAAACTTTATTCACTCAACATACAATACATAACCTCAAAGAATGTTAATTACAACATAAGTCATTTGTGTTTTTTTTTTATATTGTTTACAACATGAGTTGAATGATGAGTTGAAATGGTGAGTGATCAGCATGTTCTTATCTATATTCAGTACACACTTATCTCTGTAGTTACCAACCTCTCTTTCCACATATACTTCCTCTTTTGCCCCTTTCATCGCAAACTCCAATCACACTACCCTAACTTTCACTTCCCAATTCATACATTCAAAATCTCAACGGTTACTCTCTACAAACGCTTCATGCTGCCTCATATTATTGTGCATAACAAAAAAACAACCTCCATTTTAACTTTACATACAAAGCCCTCAAGCGTTCACCCTTACTCTGTATTGTTCAGATCAGACACTTTTGAAACCAATCAATTCATAAGGTGATCAATCTGTGTATTGTGTGGATCCAAAAATAGCATCATTTTTTGTCTCATACTCACTTGAAACTCTTGTTGATGCGTTCATTCATCAAGTCTCATAGGCGAAACGAGTCTTCTGGCTCTGACTTACATGATTCGGACTTAGATCATCCTTCTCTACTAATGGGTGTTAACAATAAGAGACTTAGTGGGAGTAGTCAGCCTGGTTCTTCGTCCCATACGTCTGGGCATTCTGTTGGTCATATCCATGGGTCTTCCATCAGCAGTATAGGGCCTACTCCACATAAACCAAGCCCAGGCTCAAATAATGGCAACAAGACCCCAATGCACTCACCGAGTATCCAGAGTACGTCTCAATTCACTCCCCCTTCATTAACTGGCAATTCAAATAGTATCCACCATTGGGGAGTCAACGCAAACACAACACCACTTAGCTCAGTGCCAAGCAGTGCCACAACAGGTACAGGGAATACAATTGGAAGCAATGGATCTGCCCTCAGCTCTCCAAAGAAACTCTTGAACCCAATAAAGAACTTATTCTCTTCAAACAAAGATGAATCAAAAGAGAAGAAGAAAAAGGGTCACAGGCACAGCTTCAGTCAAAGCTCAAACCTATCGTCATTATCACTGACAAGCTCAAACCATGACTACTTGCATCAAAAACAAGCAACCAAGTCTCCAAAGGTCACGACCTCAAACTCATTCCCGTCCCTTACAAAACCTTACGTTTTAAATACAAAGTCAAATATAAACAATTCAGCAACAGCAGCAGCAGCCGCTGCTGCTGCCATGTTGTCTGCATCAAAACATCACACTCCAGTGAATAACCAATTCAGCACTTACAACAACCATAAGCAATCTAAGCCTGCTGACAAACATACCCCCACCCAAAACCATAACCAACCCCAAAATCAAAACTCAAACGTGAGTCCTAACTCAAACAATAACCCAAAATTGAAGCCACCAATATCTCTCCCAGTCTCTGAAATCGCAGAGGATAACGGTTCAAACTCATCAATCACAGCCAGTGTGAACAAGTTTGAAACAAAACAGGTAAGTTTCCGAAAACCAAACTCTGACGATGAAGACAAATACAAGGATAATGATGAATACGACGATGATGATGATGACGAAGATGCCGGATCACTGTCCTCACAATTTTCCTTCATCAAAGACCGTCGTGGTGGACGTAATACGTCCGTCAAGTACTATAAAACTGTTAAGGACACCCCTCAGCAAATCAAAGACTGCCTGAACACATTCGGGGAAAACGACTTAAACTACGAAGTAGATGAATTTTCAGATTATGACTTTGAAAACAACGGCATGGATGAAGGTGAACTGGGTGATGAAGAGGATGTGAAATATAACGAATTATTTGCTGACGAATACGAACCAAGACGAAAACCAGATTACACATCATACCCTCAACAAGAAAACTATACTAGTAGCCACCTGGATAATAACGAGAATATTGATTCGACTTTCACATCAGAGCCACTCAACTTGAATAACGACCACACTGATGGTATCCATTCATTATCGAATCCTCCACACACACCAGAATATTCAGATGATCACCCAAACACCGTGGTCTATGAAGATGACATTCTTGAAAACTATTTGTATTTCAGCAAATCACCGTCTGTTGATTATAACGAGTCTGATCGAGGTGACTTCTCACCGGACCAATTGGAGCTCTACGAAATTGAAAGTCCTACTGTTAAAGGGTTGACTATCGGATCAAGTCCAATCAATAGAAGAAGTATCCCACTTGAGGATGAGGAAGAAAAGGTAGAACCGCTAAGAACAGAAAACTCAAATGAGTACCAACAAGACACAGCGAACCCACCTGTACCAAATCCTCGGCAGTCTATTAACATTTTAATGAACATGTTAACTAGTTTGGAAACCTCTAGCTCTGCATCTCCTACCCCAAAAATGACAGAGGAAATGAAATCAAGAGAAGAAGCAATAGAAAATACCTTACAACAAATGGAGGGTCTGCCAAATGAACCTAAGTCAACGCAAAGAAATTCAATCATGAATATGATGGGTTTACTTTCCAACTTGGAAAGACTGCAGGCTGATATAGCAAAGGAGAAAGACAATTCAGAACTGGAGCAAGCAGAGATCAACCGTAGGTCTATAGTTGACATGATGTCGACGTTGGCAACCTTAGAGGGTACAGGTACACAACTGACCAAAACTAAACGCAATTCGATAAACAACATGAAACAGACAATGGCAAAGTTAGAATTAACTATAAGCACGGTACCTGAAAATGCCAAACCTGAGAGACTTCCAGTTGAAGCTCAGAAAGAATTACTTGCAGGTAGAAAAATGAAGTCATCAAAGAACCCACTAGCTCGATTAAAGCCGGAGGTTGGGGGAGACCAACGTTATTCGTGGTTTAACAATGACGAGAAAATAAACTTCAAGGCAAGTAACCAGAAGCAAGATATACCTCCACTCCCCCCATTGCCAGTGATTGTTACAACTAAGGTCCCCAAAATTAAAACACTGGGCCCTGATTCACCTTTGAATCATAAAAACACTGGCAGTGATAGTGATGATGGAGAATCATACGTAGACAGAGCCTACAATCGAGCACTTGACCAAGACCTTATTGATGAAATTAACCAAATGCCTGAAGATTTTGATTTCGAAGAACACAACTACAGAAGCAAAATCGCTGGTGATGTTGGAGGACTGGCGCAACCAAACTTTCTCAGATCAAACTCATACAATAAGAAGCCATTGAAGGCTGTCTTGGACAGCATGCAACTCTCAAATAAGATCCAAACGCAAAACAAAACGGTTACCTTTTATAGAAGCAACAGCACAGGATCTACAAACGGAGGTTATTCTGGCAATAGCAGTCCCCACTTCGAAGGTGTACGAAGCAGGAGTGTAAGTAGGGCTCCATCAATGCGACTGATGAACTCGTTTGCTCTGGTAAGTGAAGAGCAACTTGTTGAAGAAGATGAAGAAGAGGAGGCTGCTACAAACGGAATGGATGATCATGCTCGAAGTCCATTTTATAAGCTCAACAAGCTGGACTTGATGCCACGGTCTCCAACTAAAATGATGGGCAAACAGGCTAGGCTCAGAAACCAGATCAACTTGTAGCTAAAGTATTATTTATTCTACAAATGAACAGTATATTAACATTTTATTATCTTGTAAATCTATTCAAATCTCCAGCTGTTGTCTCATATAACTTTTGAAGTCATAGTTATTACCTTCAGTATAGTCAAAGTAATTTGAATCTATAGCTGCCAAAGTATGTCTTTTGTTACTTACAGTTGTGTATGGAGGCAAGGCTTTCACTGGAGGTGGAGCCAACAGCTTAGCATCAGCAACTGGTGTTTGCTGTTTTGCTTTAGGTGGAGCTATTCTGCGTGAATTGTAGGATGAACTTACATTCGAATACTCAGAAGTTGCCAGTGATGCTATTGAACCAGAGGATCGTTTCAGTTTTAACTTGGGTGCTCTGAGTGAGTTCGGGGTTTGATACGAGATTGCATTATTAGGTTGAAGCATAATCTTGCGATCGTTGTTGTTTTCAAATGATGCCAATGAAGTGGTGGAGGTTGTGCTTCCATTAGAAGCAGACCTAAACACCCATTTATCGTTATTGTATTTGGAATACAAACTGATCAATTCAGAGTCATCATCATCATCAACTAAAACAACTTCTATTTCTTTCCCGTCTCTGGTTTTCTCTGTGATGGACTTGTATGAATGAGTCGAGTTTACTCTATTAATCATGCAAATATCATACTTGTCCTTTGTCAAGTCAATAACAACACTTTCGTTGTCTGATGCAGAAGAAGTCGATTCAAGTTTGGCAGTACGACTCAGTTGGTAACTGGAATGAGACGTACCAGAGTAGTAGTCTTTATCATTGTAGTTGTGCATCTTTAAGTTGTTCAATTCTTTGGTTATTTGCATTACACGTTCGTCATTTGGTGGTCTGAATCCTCCCAATTGATTCTTATTGATATCATGGATTGTAGGCGCAACAGTGTTGAACCCCACTTCTCCTTCGTCGTTCTCTGACCTAGCTTCTAAAAAGTCAACTGCATAGTTAACTTGCAAGGGTGGCAGAGCTACGATGATATCCATTTCCTCTGGTGAAACAGCTTTCTTAGGTGTTGTAGGGCGCTTAATTGGAGCTGCTGTTGATTTCTTCAACACTGAAGAACTTGGCGTTGGTGCTGGAGGTGTTGGGTGTACTACAGACTCACCAACAGATGATTGGACTGATGAAGGGTTTGAAGTAGCTACACTCAGCATATCAAAATCAATACTGTACAACAGCTTGTGGCGCAGGTGCCTAATTGGAGAGCTCCTGATTGGTTTGGTTGATGTTGGGACCAATTCAGGAGTAGATTTCAGTCTACTCGAGTAGACAGAGTTGATCACTGAAGCTTCTGAATCCAGTTCTGTTTGGTACAACTTCATCTGTTCCTTCATGAACTTTTTTGCAGCCTTAGAAGGCACTCCAATTGGTTCTAAGCTCGAAGTTTCATCTTCGTCGTCGTCTTCACAGCGTGACTCAGAGAAGTCAGATTCCGTTGGTATATCATCAAATGTAGTTCCATTGTACAGAGAAACCAGTTTACCCAGGTTGTAGTAATGAGTCACAGACTCGTCATCTAAGTCTGGAATTTCGATCTGCCCCTTGTTAAAGAAACTTAATCTAGAGCCAACTGTCTGTGGTTCATGCGATTGCTTCTTCTCTTTGATAGGCATCTGGCTCAAATTATTAGGAAAACTGAATCTTTTACCACTTCCTTCATTATCACTCTCAGAGATGATTCTTCTCTGGAATGCTCTCTCAATGGGTTTTGCTCTCAATGGACTTGTTCTGGTTGGACTATGTGGCATTTCAGAAGCCCTCGTTGGTGAATTGAATGATGAAACAGTAAGGTCCAGGTACTTGGCTGTCAGAACACTATCGCAGTCGTTAAAATAATAGTCGTCTATTTCAATCAGCGCATCGAAACTGGAATCAACTGGTTTCTGAGGTGCAGAGGTTACAATTTTTGGCGGTTCGATTAAAGTAGGCACCCTGCTTATTCTTAGTGGCTGGATTGAATCGTGTGATTTTTCATTATGTCTCTGTTCCACTGTTATTGTTTCTTCTCCCACTTCAGACTCTTCCAGTTCCGAAGTACAGTCAATGTCTTGGTCCAGTTCATCATCATCAACCCAATCTGACTCGTTAGTTTCGTTATCTTGTTTGTGTTTTATGCTTCCAACTGGAGTTGGAGGCAAGCTCTTGTCCTTGTAGTTGTTTTTAGGAGCTCTGAGTTTAACAGGAATGCCCGATCTAGCTGGGAAGTGTTTCTTTGTGGATGCTTGTCTTTTGGGTACTGTTTTCTCAGATTCACCGATACTAATGTCAATTGATTTTTGCAAAGAGTTCCATGAAGATGCAGACGATTCAGAGTTATCTGAAGATCCTGAAGCAATTCTGTTTGGAAATGCTGGTTTCACAAGAAGGTGTGATGGTGGTATGTTCTGTCTATTTGAGATGCTCTTATTTAAGGTTGGGGTTTGTCCTCTCAGTGGCTTGTACTCAACCTGAGTGAAACTGACAACATCAGCAAGAGAACTGTACGAGCTTACAGAAGAAGCCTGAGACTCGTCACTGAAAGATCTTTTATGGATTTGCAAGACCTTATCATTTAATTCAGCAGCATTCAAAGAGCTAACAGCTTTCTGGTTCGGCACATTTCTGCGGCTTATTGGGTTCAATTCTTCAGTATTAATTTCCTTAGTTTTGACACTCGCTACTCTTGAGCTCACTTGACTATTAGACATCTCTTCAATAATACTCAATTCGTCAGGTGAAAGGACTTTATTATGAAATTTGCTGATCCCAACAGCCGAGTTTCTCCTGGGTGCGCTGTTGTCTGTTGAAAATGGGTTAATGATGTTTCCCATACTCTTTGGGCGAGGTGGAATTGGTGGAAGTGCTGGGTTTTGGAGTGGTGTTGGTCCTCTGAAACTATAGTTCAGGTAGTCATCTTCCGGTTCTCCCTCTTCACTCAGCGATCCTGCCAAATTTTCGTACTTGGTTCCAGTGTAAACCAATTTCACTCTTTTAGACCGTGTAGGAGACAGCTGTGAACGAGCTCTTCCCAGATTTTGGCTCTCAGGCGATGGTGATCTTGTTATTTCTTTCTGCATATTCTTCTGTGATAATTTGGGGGGTAATTGCAAGGTGAAGGGTATTGGAATGACATATTTGGAAGATTCACTCAAGTTGGAAACATGCAACCTCTTCAGTAAAGGTGACTGCGAGAGCAGTTTCAACTTCTCATGTGATATATTCAGAGAACCAGATGAACTATGCGATTTCAAATCGTCAGTACTTGACATGGGGAAATTGGGCATTCTCATATTGATGAAACTTGGAGCAGACTTTCGATTCTGTTGCTGTAGCTGAAATTGCTGCAATAACTGTGATTTTCTAGTTAACGGAGTCGTTGGTGACTGCGGCACTGAAACAACTGGTGGTTTGCCGGTTGTACTAGTAGGTGTACTCATTTTTTTTTCGAAAGCGAAGCTAAACTCTTTAAATTTGGCAAGGCAGTAGGCTGGCTAATGGTTTATCTCTTAAGTGTACTAATCTGGAATTGTCAATATACGCACAATCGTAAATATTCAAAAATTTATGATTTCACAGACTCGTAACCTCAGAAGCTTAATGCCAAATAGTAAGGCCGATATACTAAGGTTGTATCCCTTTGGTGTTGTGGACAATCTGTAGTAACACCGTTTGTTCTACTTGGGGAGTAGATCTGGGGAATGGTGTATTATGATCGTTATGGGGTAGGGAATGTTGTTGATATTCCCAATCGCTAAAATTATTTTGGCCTTCCTTTTGACCCGAAGGACTTGACAACGGGAATGTATATATATATCCTTTCGACAGGTAAGGCGGATTACTAACTGCAATAACAAGACGGATTAGCACGTAGTCAATAGTGGACCCTCTGCGATAACAATCTGTATTAATCTTGGACAATAGAAATCCTAGAACAATCGAATCCTGAACACAAGCAATGTGATTAATTAAGAATACTTTATGTTTCGAACTCTGACTGTACTAAAACTAAGAGTCTATTTTGGTTGATAGTGGTTGCAATTTTTTTTTGGAGGGGGATGGTTTTGATTCCTCTAACTTATATATATACTAAGGATATTTAAAAATTTTCTTCGACATGAATGATTCAGGGTGGGTCCGTTCCTAATGACCAAGCACAAACTACAGTACACATGCTATGAGACACAAATTACTTGCATTTAATCGTTGATGTGAGTGTTGATAAATATTCCAAAAATGGGTGAAAAATACTGCTTGTTTTCATATTACCAAAATGGTACACCTCGTATTTTTTTTGAAACCTTGGTTGCTTACATGTTTAGTCCACTTAATGCTTCAGCAAGCCCATATACTGTCACTTTGTAGTGACGGATGGTTTTTAAAGTTAAAGGAATCTGTTTATGCAAAGTTTATAGATTTAGTTCGTCTCTTTTATGCTCTGTTTAATGAAAACCTTGACATAATTAACATTTAAATTGGATTTTTGGAGCTGGAAGGTATTGAAAACTGTAATAAAGTTATGTTAGTGGTGTGCTTGGTAATTTAATGGCTCAATTTGAGTTGTGGCATTGGCATTCAATTCGGAGTGGGGAATGCAGACTTATTCTTTACGTCTGGTGCGTTTGTGCACTTATAATTGATGCAAAAAAGATTATATTGCTGCAAAACATAATTGTTAACGTCAACTATGGAAGAACAGGTGAGTGTCAGCGGCTCAATAGGTAGCTCTAGAGTGGCAGTCTTGGCTGCGAATTTAGAAAATGGAAACCAGAATAAAAAGTTGTACCTTGGTAATAGTTCTACTTCGAGTGCTATTACGTTAACTGACGTTACTCATGTCATAAAGGATGAATCTTTGGGGGTGAAATATCAGGATTTGAAAGTTGATCCTAGTACTGTAGTTTCTAGCAGTGAAGTTTCTCCTAATAATGATAAAAGATTGATAATTCCTCGGCCCATTGACTTATTTTTGGAATCGCCACAATCTCAAGATACAGTTCACATTGGGGCAGTGGATGCAAAAATACTTACCAAAGAAAACCCCGTGGGGCTCTCTTTACTCCCAGATCAAAGCCGTGAGTTTTACAAACGCAAGGGTAGTGCATTCACGCTTATGGTAGCTGGCGCTCCTGGTTCTGGGAAAACAACATTTTTGAACACCCTCTTTCATTCGAATCTTATCAACAAAAAGCCTTACTCAACTAGTAAAGTTGAGTTGCATAGATTCGACTTGGAAGAAGATGGTGTAAGATTGAATTTCACTGCAATTGACACGCCCGGGTTTGGTGAACACATTGACAACAATTCAGCTTGGTCTCCGATTAGTAGTTTTATTGATGATCAGTTCCGATTGTACTTGTATCAAAGCGAGCAGCCAAACCGCCGAAGATTACTTGACACGAGAGTTCATGTTTGCCTCTATTTTATTTCTCCTACTGGTTCTGCATTGAAGCCTTTGGATATCAACGCAATGAAAGACTTGAGTACAAGAGTGAATGTTATTCCGGTGGTCGGTAAAGGAGACACTTTGAGCGAGTCTGAGAAGCAACAGTTTAGAAGTATTGTTAAACAAACCTTGGAATATCATGACATCAAGGTTTGCGATTTGATCTTGGATAATGAAGTACATCGTAAAATCACAAGCATGGTACCATTGATAGTAGTTGGATCTAACGAAGTTCACACCAATGCAAAGAACGAAACGGTGAGGGGTCGCAAATATAACTGGGGTCTAGTAGAAGTTGAAGAAGCATTTCACTGTGATTTTGTTAAATTGAGGCAAGTATTGATTATTGATAACATGTTGGATCTAATGAACTCGACAGAAACACATTACGATAACTATAGGAGCAGGTGTTTAAGTCAAAGGCTTGACGAGCAATTGAAAATAGCTGGTAGTGCAGTTGAGTTTGGAATCAACGGTATTGATGAATACAAGATATATCATCAATATACCTTGGAGCAAATGGAAGACCTTATTCGGTCTCTGAGCCCATTCTACGAGGCTGCAAGACAAAAGATGAAATCATCTTTAAGCGACTTGATCACTATACAAGAACGAAGATTCAAGGAATGGAAAAAGGCACTTGTAGAAAAGCAAGATACCTTAAACAATGCCATTGAAGCTCAACATGCATACGTTATTAGACTACAAGGTGAAATTGACCGTCTAGAAGAACAGTCAAGTGGATTGGTTACTTCAAATGTTAGTGAACCTGAAATAAAGCAACGATTAACAAGAAAGCTTTCTAGTTCCCGCAACACTTCCTTCAAAGTTGAACAAGTACCTACTGCAAATTCATTGGCTGCTAATTCTTGAAGTTTTTTGAATAAAACCATGAAATATACAACAAATTGAAAATTATATGTAGAATGTTGAGTTAAGAATAGACTTGACTTTAATGTGACACTAACATACCTACGTATTAGCATATTTAACATTACCTCTAACCCTAACACTTAACAATATTGTCTTTATAATCTTGCTTCGTGTCATCGCATGCGTATGTTACACTAAGAGGATTTTTTTTTCACTATAAAAGGATCCAATTTCCACCTTAAATTTATTTAAAAATCATCAACTCATTACGATTTTAATGGTAAGTACAATGCATACATGATTGACAGAACAGTTACAGGACGAATAATTTATAATTTAAGTATGTTTTTTCTGGCATCTCTAATGTTAGGGCTTTTCAGCTCGATGAATTCAACATTGACACTATCCGATAACTGTTTTATCATGTAATTATACATTGATAACATACTAACATCTATTAGCTTTATGATTTCATAATGACTTTATATTGTAGACTTGTGTTGTGAGTGTAGGTGTGTGTTAATAGAGCTAACGATAACACCACACCCATGGACTTGTATTCAACTTTCTTTCTCCTGAGTTGAGTTGACTACTTGAATTCACCCCATATCTTTCTATTAATTTGTTATTAGAAGGATATGGGGTTGTAGTGATATCTCTTGAAGATGAATGGATTATTCGTTTGATCCATTTTTCATCGTCAAGAATTAATGATAAGGTTCAATAACTTTGGCATCTCTTTCATGGATGCTTGAAGAACCTCTCAACTTAAACCTTAGAACCTTTAACTCTTCTATGTCACATGTTAACCCTTAACCCTTGACCCCTACTGCTCTTCTTTCTCAAACAGTCTTGTGCACCTCGTCGTGGATGTCGCACATTAAAGATCAAAAAAATTAAGGAACTAACATTCTAAGTGGGACAGTAAGATGTCATTAAGCTCCGAACTAGGTAACCCTGAAGTGAGAGGTACCAGTGAAATAGGAGCGACAGAAAGCCCTACGAATAGTCATGTTGGATCAAAAAAGGACCAGCCCAAAAAGAAGAAGAATCGTAGAAAGAATACTAATAATGAGAAGAATCAAACTGATGAATTGATTTCGCAAACAGGCAGAGAGTCTGTTGAAGAAAGTATCGATGAGCCTGCTCGAGAGGTTAATATGATCTTAGATCATTCTGCATTTGTAAGAGGAATAGGAAACATTAAGAGATGGTTCAATGATGATTATGTCGAACAGAACTTGACTTCCAATAGAGGTGGGCGCAAAAGCAAAATTGTATTGAATGTTTTCATACCCACCTATACATTGCACGAATTTGAATTTCTGAAGAAGGGAACTTCCATGATGGCCACAAATGCAAGAGAGGCTATAAGGTTTATTGACAAGTTATTTGAGGAAGACGAACAAGGAGAATTGATGGGAGATGAGAAACAAATTTCTTACAATTTAGACATTCAGTCAGTAAAAGAAACTGGACCTTCCTGGAATGAATGCATGAGGTATAAGGTACATTCTCCTAAAATTAAAGAATTCCCCAACTATAAAACCAAGTTTGATTCAAACTTGATAGGTCAAGGATTCCCCACATCCAGTTCTTCCCCTCCACGAGATTCATTTGAGCACGATTTCAGGCTGTTATCAATACGTTCAAGCAACGTCAATGATATCCAGTATGAGAACTCAGAACTGTACCAGAATGCATTGGCCAACTCAGAAAATGAAGCAGAAATGCCAGTTAGATTGAGATATTTGATCAGAACATGTATTCAGAAGCAGTTTGTGGACAACCGACATGAACAGAGGAATTGGAAGTTAATCACTGAAGATTCCATTTCCAAGATCTGGGCCAAAAGTTTTGGCATCGAGTGTCTTAATGTCAACGAGGCAGAAGTACTAATTTTCCAGAACCATGACGTCAACCAGTTCAGAGCGTTCAATCCACACAATGCGTTCAATGTTGGAGACGACGATTACACTCATCAAAGTAACATTTTGGACCAAACAGTCGATACTACAAAATACTCGTATACAGACACCTCATCTGATCAATACGGAAGAAACAAGAAGAAGAAGAACAAGAAAAAGGAGGGAGTGGTACAAGAAGAAATCATCGGAATGAATGGAGAGATTGTAAAGAAGGAGAGATACGATAGCATAAACTTTGCACCAAGAGCTAAAGGAGAGTTATGGAAACCATAAGCAAACTCGAAACCAACTAAACTGAAAGTTTTATACATTATATGTTTCTGCAACTTCGAGTTGTGGCAAAGTACTGAGGAAAATAACTGAGACATACAAGGATTGACAGACGAATCTCGTTTCGTTTCAAGGTCGCGTCTAATGTTTCTCTAGCTCTTTTGATCTGCTGTACCATGAGCATTGTACAAAGACAATTGCTCGCAGTTCATACTTTTATGACGCAAGATACTCTTTTCTAGGCACAAGTAAAATTAATGTGTGAAAGTCAACCAACATCTGTAGAATATTTCAATTTATGTAAGTGCTTTGATGTAGTTGAGTGAAGAACTTGAAGGCGACTGAATGAGTAATAACTACTTTGTGCCCCCGCATCATTTTCCTGTTTCATTTGCCACCTGCCTTGACATATAAATACGCATACATTTATGCATTAGCTCGAGATTGGTCCATTAGATATTGTATAATGTGGAAACCTAGATACTTTGATATTGGAGTCAATCTTTCAGACCAACAGTTCCAAGGTCGTTATCGTGGAAGTAAGAAGCATCCTGCAGATTTAAAGCAGGTAATTGAAAGAGCACGGCTATTTAATGTTGATCGTATGTTAGTTACATCTACTACGATTGCAGAAAGTAGGTCACATTTAAAATTGTGTAAAGAGTATCCAGGTGTGTTGTATCTGACAGCAGGAGTTCATCCATCGAGTGTTGCAAGAGAGTTTTATGTTAAGAAGAATGGAAAATTTAGCGAGGAATTGCTTCCAAATGTTGATAAAAAGTTAGCCTCGCTAAAGCAGATCATCAAGGATGGTCATGCTAGTGGAATTATTAAAGCATTTGGAGAGTTCGGTTTGGATTACGATAGGTTATTCTTTTCTACAAAGAAACAACAGATAACCATGCTTAAGAAACAGTTGGAACTTTATGTATCATTGGGACATTTGAATCTTCTATTGTTTTTGCATGTTAGAAGTGCGTGCAACGATTTCATTTCTATTTTGCAACCATACCTTAATAGTGGAAAGATACAAGGAAAGTTATGTGTAATTCATTCGTTCACTGGTTCACTGGATGAACTTGAGAGAATGGTGAAGCTTGGTTTTTATTTCAGTGTCAATGGTTTATTATTGAAGACTGATGATGCATTAGATGTTGCTGCTAAGATTCCTAAGGAAAGACTCATGTTTGAGACTGATGCTCCTTGGTGTGAAGTTAAAAGTACACAAGGTAATGGAAGTTACTTACCTGTTTATCCAAGTAAGTTTTACCCTGCGCTTGAACTTAGAAGTAAAGAACCAATTACTTATTCTGGTCCGATGGACAATATCTTGCCTTTCCCTAGCATTGGACAGAAGAATATTACAAAGTATTACCAACAAGTTAAAGCCAATGACCAGAATATGCATGAGCTATGTCCATATGCTCATCCAATAGTCAAGGGACGTAACGAACCTGCGTTTATTGGATGCGTCGCCCTGGTTATGACCAGACTAAATGGAATCAGAGAAAGCTCTGATAATGACATTGAAGAGTTTATAGACTTGGTATACAATAATTCTTGTAAGTTTTTTGGAATCGATCCATAAACTGATTCAAAATAAAAAAACAATACTACAATACATGCCATATGTATCTTATCTTCACTAGAGGAATGCAACATTAAATTAGAACATTTTGCAGCCAAGAACTTAGGGGTGACAAGGGTGCAAAAAGGGCCCAAAAACTATGTAATATTAACCTAAGGATCATTATCCAAAGTTTGAAGTATTTTCCCAAAAATAATCAGCGTTTATACCTTTATAGATTATCACAATTCTAAACTCATACACCTCCACAACCATCCTTTACTTCACATCACGTACACTTCGTCTTATTGGAAGGTATAAGGAATCCTTATCTAAGCAATTACATAAGTAATTGTTAAAAAAGACACGACCTCCACGCCAAAAATTTCAACCAGAAAAAAAACATCCAAAAGACAACAATCGAACGCCAAAAGAAGAGTGTTAGTTCTCAACAATACCATCTAAAAGTTTGTTCAGTTGGATTGACGAACAATTGCAGTACTAGCAAAGTAACAAACACACGCTTCTGCTTAGGAATTGTGAATTAATTTAGATTGTTGAATAATCTGGAGGCCAATATGAACCGTCAGATAACGAGGGAGGAGTTTCAGAAAGTTGTGCAAAGATGGCACCAATTACGAAACCAGTACGGTGATCAAGCTGTAAATGTGCCTGAGTTTGTTAATTTGAGTAAGTTGATTAAGTTTCTTCAGCAGCAGCAGCAGCAGCAACAAGCGCAGCAGCAGCAGCAACAGCAGGGAGAATCCAAGGATATTTTACCTCAACAGAGAAACACACTGCATTCTCTGCCTCAGGTACAACTGGGTACTACTCAGATGCAGCAGATACAACAACAGCAGCAAATACCTCAACAACCCATTGGTGGCCAACAAGTAAATGGAAACTTTATGGGTAATAATGGAGCACCCAACAATGCCAACTTGATGCAAGCACAAGCTCAACAGGGAATGGCTCCTTCGCCAGTCCCAACACCACAACAACAACGGTTTTCTGTGAACCAGAACTTATCAAACCAACCTGTCCCAAACCAGAACATCCCAAACCAACAACAAGCAAATAGCTATAATAGTGGTGGCAGTGCTGCAATGGCACCAAGCACGAGCACGAACTCTAACTCAGGAACTGGAACCTCAGAATCCGCATTCACTTCGCTGCAATTCCGTCTTGTGAAATCCCAGTTTGAAGCATTGAAATATTTAATAAAGAGCCCAGGCTCATCCACTACTGCCATTCCTCAGAACTTGGTAGACTATGTCACAAGTGATAGAAATGCGTTCCCTAATGGTTCCTACATACAGACACCGCATCTGCACCAACCACAACTGCAACAACTGCAACAAAGTCAGATGCCTGCAATGATGAACAACCAAGGAAACCAAGGAATCATCAACAAAATCAGCCCTGTAACAGGTGGTTTGGTGAATAGCTCTGAAATCGCTTCCATGCGTCAACCTAACCAACCTAACCAACCTAACAGCATGGGACAGTTTGCAACAGGCGGCCAATCCCACTTGGATAGCCAAGCTAAATTAAACCAACAGCTTGCTTTCGATGGTAAACGTATTGCAAAACCTCCAGTAAAACAACAGCCTCCTATTCAAAAGGCAGGTGGTATACAACCAAACCAACCTAAAAGAAGAGACCAAGGTTTTCCAACTTCTTTCAATAACCAAACGTCACAACCAGGATCAACGTACGCTGGAGCTTTACCGGAACAAGAACTCATCCAACCTCCTACACAAGCCCAAGATTTTGCTCAACTGGCACTCACGAAAAACCTCGTACCTGTGCTTTTTGACCCAGAACCTCCTAGACGTATTGAAAAGTTAATCCCTGACAAGCACAAGAACAACAAAGTTGTGATTCCAATCAGTAAACCCAACATTCAAGTGGACTGTTACGAATTGCCCGACATCTTGGGCGAGAACGACAAGGACATTCCATTTACTCTGTTGCACAATCCGCTGAGCAGATTGCAATTTCCAAGTATCCTCCCAGAAGGAATATCTATGGAAGACGTATTGAGCAACAAGGAAGTCTTGATGATATTAGAAATCGAGATGGAAAAGGACAGACTCAAGAGAAAGATTATAGAAAACAAACATAATGGAATCGAAGACCACGAAAGTGAAGCACAACTAGCCAGCTTAGAATTGTTACCTTACCAAAAACAATTGAGAGGACAGGTTTTATCACAGATTTGGTTTAGTAAGGCATTATTGCCAAACTCGCATCCCAACTTTTTGGCTAAATTCAATTCATTGACATTAGAAAATGTTAACGCAAGTCACGACTTATACACACATCAGTTGAAGTCACTCATGGCAGCTCAGAACCAAAAGCATCAAAATACTATTAATGAGATTTTGGGCTTTAGAGACAAACGTCTTGCATTGTGGAACAAGCGTCGTGAAAAGTTGAATAGGTTTGAAACCAAAATCAACAGTTTCCATAACCAAACAGCTAAGGAAGAACAAAAGAGAATTGAAAGAATGGCCAAACAACGTTTGCAAGCGTTGAAGTCTAACGATGAAGAAGCATACTTGAAATTATTGGATCACACCAAGGATACCAGAATTACTCATTTGTTAAAACAAACCAACCAGTTTTTGGACTCTTTGGCAATTGCTGTTACTCAACAACAATCTCAACACAAGTTGAAATCTTCGGCTAGTCAGGCTGAAGCTCCAGTTGCTCCAGAACCAGTTGACCCTGGAGTATCTGCAGAAGAGAGAAGAGAAAAAATGGATTATTACCATGTTGCACATCGTATTCAAGAAGAGGTTACTAAACAGCCATCGATTTTGGTTGGTGGTACACTTAAAGAGTATCAAATCAAGGGTTTACAATGGATGGTTTCGCTTTTCAACAATCACTTGAATGGTATTTTGGCCGATGAGATGGGTTTGGGTAAAACTATTCAAACAATTTCGTTAGTTACTTACTTGGTTGAAACGAAGAAGATTAATGGACCATTCTTGGTTATTGTTCCCTTGTCGACTTTAACCAATTGGAACTTGGAGTTTGACAAGTGGGCCCCAACTGTGAAGAAAATCACATACAAGGGTACACCTAACCAACGTAAATACATGCAACAAGACATTAGAAATGGGAATTTCCAAATTTTGCTCACCACTTTTGAGTATATCATCAAAGATAAAGCCCTTTTACTGAGAATCAAGTGGGTTCATATGATCATTGATGAAGGTCATAGAATGAAGAATGCAAACTCTAAATTGTCTGAGACTTTAACACACCACTACCATAGTGACTACCGTTTGATTTTGACAGGTACTCCATTGCAAAACAACTTGCCTGAACTTTGGGCATTATTGAATTTCGTCTTGCCCAAGATTTTCAACTCTGTCAAATCGTTTGATGAGTGGTTCAATACTCCATTCTCTAATACAGGTGGCCAAGATAAGATTGAATTGTCAGAAGAAGAAACTCTTTTGGTTATTCGTAGATTACACAAGGTCTTGAGACCTTTTCTTTTGAGAAGATTGAAGAAGGATGTGGAGAAGGATTTGCCCAGCAAGGTTGAAAAAGTGGTCAAGTGTAAGATGTCATCGTTACAGCTGAAACTTTACCAACAGATGTTACGTCACAATATCTTATATGCAAGTGAACTGTCCACGAGTGAAACACCAGTAATTATCAAGAATGCCAATAACCAGATTATGCAATTGCGTAAAATTTGCAACCATCCTTTTGTTTATGAAGAAGTTGAGCGTTTGATTAACCCATCTGCTGAAACCAACGACCAAATCTGGAGAGTTGCAGGTAAATTCGAATTACTTGATAAGATCTTGCCCAAGTTTAAGAAGACTGGCCATCGTGTGCTTATTTTCTTCCAGATGACGCAAATCATGGACATTATGGAAGATTTCTTGAGATTGCGTAACATGAAGTATATGAGATTGGACGGTGGTACTAAGGCCGATGATAGAACCACATTGTTGAAGGCTTTCAATGCACCAAACTCTGAATATTTCTGCTTTTTGCTTTCCACAAGAGCTGGTGGTTTAGGTCTTAACTTGCAAACAGCTGATACTGTTATCATCTTCGACACCGATTGGAATCCCCACCAGGATTTGCAAGCTCAAGACAGAGCCCATAGAATTGGACAAAAGAATGAAGTCAGAATTTTGAGGTTGATTACAGAAGATTCTGTCGAAGAGATGATCTTGGAGAGAGCTCATGCTAAGTTGGAAATCGACGGTAAAGTTATTCAAGCTGGTAAGTTCGATAACAAGTCGACTGCCGAGGAACAGGAAGCTTTATTGAGAGCATTAATGGAAAAGGAAGAAGAACGTAGGCAGAAGGGAAGCAGTGCAGAGGATGAAGAGTTGGACGACGATGAATTGAACCGTGTGATATCCAGAAATGATGCAGAATTAATCACTTTCCGCAGATTAGATGAGGAAAGAATGACAACAACCAAGAATGCCTCTTACCCATCCAGACTTTATACAGATGTTGAGTTACCTGCTGTGTACAAGAAAGACACTGAAGAGCTCATTAAGAAGGACGAAATCAGTTTGGATGATTATGGTCGTGGAAACAGAGAACGTAAGACGACTACTTATGATGATCATTTGACTGAAGAACAATGGTTGAGGAAAATTGACGGTGTCATCGACAGTGACAGTGAAGGAGGAAGCCAATTGTTGGAGGACAAACCAAAGAAGAAGCGTGGAAGAGGCAGACCAAAGGCTAAAACCATTATTGAAGATGATGGAAGTGACTTGGAAGCTGACTACGACTCTTATCTGTCAAGAAAAAGAGACATGGATTTGGAAGATCTGCCTGAACCACCCAAGAGACAACGTTCTGGAACGTCTTCAGGTGTGGGAACTCCTAATTCTCAGAATGCTTTGAGAGCAGCAAGAGGTAGAGGAAGAGGCAGAGGCAGAGGCGGAAGAGGTCGTGGATCTCTTTTGTATCGGTCAACTCCAACTGTTGATCCTTTGACACCTGAAGAACGAGAATCCTTGCAGAATAACATGGAACAAATCTTCAATTTGATTATGCTGTACAAGAATGAGCATGGACGTACGTTGTCTGAGTTGTTTTTGGTTAAACCATCCAAGAAGTTTTACCCAGACTACTATGTGTTGATTAAACATCCAATTGCGTTGGACTCAGTGAAGAAGCGGATCAGTAGTAGAAGTTACTCACAATTCCGTGAGATACTAGAAGACTTGCACTTGATGTTTATGAACGCAAGAACCTACAATGAAGAAGGTTCTATAGTTTACGAAGATGCTGCTGCATTGGAAGGAATGGCTCATGAATTGTTCAAAGACGTAGCTGTTGATTTGAGCGATGAAGAGAAAACAAAGGTGCTTGATTTCAGAGAGTTTGATGAAATGTTTGGCTTGAAGTCATTAAACACATCGAATCCATCTGGAAATGCTGCACTGGGCACAATCAATTCGACACCTGCAATTGATCCTACACCACTTTCTTCAATGTCAATGCTACCTGGAGATAGTGCGTCGAACGACACTCCAGGAAACTTGGATTCAGTTGTACCGGTACTGGTTGATACTGATCTCCTTGAGGCTGATCTCGGTGAGCCACTCGAACAATTTGATGCACTTGCAAGTGATAATGACAGTCCATTTGCTGGAATCTACAATGACCCACCTTCAGATGACTCAAACATGGATTTGTAATATGAAGGTATATATTAATAGTGTACATATAGATGAATTAAACAAATTAATTAAGAACTATAACGTATAAGTCAAGTGTATTTCAAATACAAACCTTCTAAGTATGTCTAACCAGAGTAAGGAGGTAACTCATCATCGATGTGTTTGTTGTTAATGACGTTATTAAGAACTTCATTAAAAGCATCAACAAATTGAAAGAGCCCGCCATCATTAAAGTTTATGCTCCCAGTAAAGTGTTGGTCCTTTGGAAAGCCATCACTTGCTATTGGAGGAGATTTAGTACTAAAGAATACAAACTGCCAATAGTTTGCACCAAACCATGGTGCTTTCAATTCATGTGTGAATTGAAGTGCTGGTGCTAACTGTAAGTCAACCAGGAAAGTTGAAATATCTCCTTGCAGTGCTGTTATGTACACAAGCCTCTTGGTTGTTAAATATAAGTATCCGTCTTGTGCTGTGATTGCCACCAGTGGTCCATTGATCTTAAGCCCTTGTCTTAATGTAGGTGTAACATATTTTATCTTCTCTAATCCGTCTGAACTGACTTCAAAGGGGATCTCCGACTTCCCTAAGAGCTGTGAATAGTTATCCTTTAGTATAACGTTATTAATAGACATGGTTCTTATCCTTATATTTAATGATAAATCAGAAAAATGACCTATAATAGAAGGTCATGTGACTTTTGCTGCAAAATCGATACAACTGGTTCCATGATGTTTAAAGTGATTTAATTTGAGTTTTTGAAGTTGTCATTCTTCTTCATATCAATTTAATAATTGTTTAATCAGACTGATTCACTCTTATATCGTCTCATTGTATTACTCTACTAACTTTGCAACCATTTAAAAGTAGGTCACCTGACCCAATATGATGACATGAAAAGTTTTAAATTAATAAGTACATAACCTATATGTCTACTGCTCGATCATTTAATCCTAAGTTGGCCAGTTTCTTTCTGGGAGCACTTCCTAAGTTCCAATATGGGTTTCGTCATTTGGCTCGGCCACAAACATGTCAAGAAATCCTTGATAAACTCGACCTCAAAAGCAAATACCCAAATCCTAATAAATTAGACATTATAGATATCTTCAGTGGGTATGGGTTATTTTCAACAATGCTTAACAAGGAGATAAATCCACGCAACCATGTTGTAATAGAAAACAATAAAGTCAATGTTGCATTATGGCATGAAAGAATAGAGCATTTGGAGAAGACTGGAAACACTGAAAACTTGAGGTTATATCCACATGATGGATACAATTGGGGTACTTTTGAACGACTCATAGATCAAGACATATTGATCTCACCAGAAACGCAACCTAGATCGAAAATCCATGACGAGTTGTTAATCATCGGAAACGTTACCCCAACTAAATTCGGAGAACCACTCTTTGCACAATGGATAATGTGCTGCGTTTATGGGAACTGGCTCCAAAAGTATGGCCGCGTAAGAATGCTCTGCTTTGTACCTGAAACTTCTGCAAAGAAGTTCATGTCTGGTGAAGGGTTCGTGAAGAGGAATAAGTCATCAGTTAAGAGAGATTTGTACACTGATTCACGAATAGTAGCACTTACAGTACCAACTGACTTCACACAATGCGACGGTGAAGGCTATGACCCTAGACTTCTTGTGAAAGATCAACCCGTCGCATTACAAAGCAATGATGTCTATCCAACTGGTGGTCAACTAGCTCTTTTGGAAATAGAACCTCGCAATGTCAGCGCTGAAAAGTTTGAAATGTACGACTTCATCATCAGAAGTCTCTTTTTTGGATCATCAAGTAAGGTAAAACAAGCAATCAGTAATCTTGGGCATGGTGCTGTCGAGGATTTATGCCCAAAACTCCCAGCTGATTTATTGGAAAAGACATCCAAAGAATTAAGCGTGGAAGACTTGAACCTCATTTTCGAGGCCTACGAAGCATGGCCTTTCAAACCTTCGTACGTGGAAACTATAAATATCGTCCATGACGAAGCTTAAGAAGGTATATAAATAATTGTACATTAGCTGTAAATAAAATTAATCAAGATGCTCACTGAATCTTGACCTGGCACTATTTTGAACTTGGTGTATTCCTCCTAATGGCGATATCAATGGTGACGTTGCTCTTAGTGTAGATCCATCAATCAGTATTGGCAGAAGATTGCTTACCAAGGGAGATTCTGTGGGTTCTAATGTTTGAATGGTAGATGGTATAGTTGAACGAATAACTTCTTCCAGCTCTGCCGTAGCTTTGTTATCCAATTGGAGTGGTCTACGTTTAAATGGGTAAATAGGCATAGCCTTTTTACCTACCTCATAACTTGATTTTATCTGGCTTACCTCGCTTTCAAGCACAGGAAACGTCTGGCTACGGGTTTTGCCATATACCTGTGGAGCCAGCAATATTGGAAAGCTAGCTAACATAGGATCCAAACTCTGTGCGGTTGTAGGTGGTACTTTTGGTTTTGTAAATGGCGACAGACTCTCAACCACAATGAGGTTGTCAGTGGTAGCATTTTCACTTGTAAGATTGCCGCTTGGCTTTGGCAATTCCATATCAGTACCTTCATACATACTCTCTTGATATATGCTGCTCGTATCTGGGGACGGTACAAAAATTGCCATTAACTTCTTATCCTTTATTTTCTTCCACCTGGTTTGAAAGCCACAAGCAACTGTCCATAACACTACCATGTACTGGATGGCTTGACCAAAATACATTGCACCAGTTAAATAAAACTTTGGAGTCGACAGTTTAAGGAAGGTGCTCCCAATGATTGCAAAAATCCCATTAGTGAGAAGTCCCACAAGGATAACAAATGAACCGAAGGCAAAGGTATAAGCTCCGGTTAGAAACAACCTCCCATATCTGTCCCCACAGAAAGCACACGTTAATAGACTGGCCATGCTTAATAAAGAAGACAATAATATAACAAAATTGACTATTTTGATTTTATAAAACAACAAGATCCATGGCTGCAAATTATAACTCGACATTGGTGCGTCAGAGAAATAATACAAGGGAGAAATAAATCGTTTCAAGAATATTGAAGCTGCTTTACTCTGCCTAGACTTTGGTGGTGGATTGAAGTCAAAGTGGAATTGTGCACTTGTATTGTAATGATTCTGGTTAACTGTAGATGTAACCAGTATATCAGAATTATCTACGACATCACTTTCAAAATTGTAAATCGCTTCTCTCAATTGAAGCAGTAGAGTCTTTGGGGTCCACTTGAATTTAGGTACAACCACAATAGTTGACTCAGCAAACGAATTCAAGTATTGAGACTCGAGCCTCGAATACACATTGCCCATCAAGTTCACTAATATGTCATGGTTAAAGTCTTGGGATTCACCCCACTCACCAGTCACATTTGTAGGTAACTTTGAAGATTGGTTCAAAAATGAAACTATTTCAACCATTGGTAGCTGGACTTCATATTTGCACCCATAAAAGTAATTCATTACATTAAAGGAAACCAACATTATTAGTGGAATGCTGGTAACAACGACCTTATTCTTTAAGAGCCTATTAACATCCCAAAACCACTGGCTATGTCTTATCTGGTACTGTTTCTCCTCTACAAACAACATTTCTTTCAATGCTAACAAATCATAAACCGAACATTTGTGTTTTGCATTTTTTTTTTTGCAGCCAAAATTTACAAATAGGATTCGTATACTACAGATTGATTTTTGTACATGATACTTTTATTGTGCTTAATTATCTACTACGTAGGTACGTTGGTTAAGTTTGCCAACAATTGTACTAGTTTCTCACTATTGAAAGTGCTCTCACCTTGGCCAAAATACGATGCATTTGGAAGAGCGTTCATAAGAGTTACTATCGTTGGGCCAACCACCGACTGTTCCTCAACTTCTTCCTCTGCAATGTGACTAAATAGACTGTTCAAGCCGTTGTTCGAGACATTCTGGTTCTGAATTTGGTTTTGGTTTTGGTTTTGGTTGTGGATATTTTGGTGAGTATTACCATTATTGTTCTGATTACTTGGGTTGAGCTTTTTCTTCTTTCTGGCTTTTTCATCAGCGTCATCAACATCTGAGACATCCTCTCCCTCTTCATCATCAAGTTCAAAACGTTTGATTACATTCAAGCCACTAATACGGTACCGATCACTAAACAAGTCAATTGGATCTTGATCTGGGAACAACTGTTCGAATTTTGTGGTAAAACTATGAGCAACATCAAGAGACAAATAGTTCAGTGCGTAGTTAATATAGATTTTGAACAACTTTCTTAAGAAGAATTTCAAGTTCGTGATTTGTTTTTGTTTAAGTTGTTTAACATGATTTGGAACTGCATCACCATGTGTGAGTAAAAACTCTTCTATACTAGTAATCTCTTTGGAGAAGCTGGAGTCCGATGTTTGTAACAACTTTCTGATGTTATCGATGTCATTATTCATAATTAAATAGTTCAAATAGACAATAAGGAATTTTCCATCCAAAGTAAACGATTTAAGAGCTAACTCAAATACCTTGGTTGCAATCTTTTTATTGTCAGAGTAGTATTCTAAGTAGGCATTCTCTGTGTAGAATTCGTATCCGATTTTAGGGAAGTTCTTTCTCAATTTAAATATGTTACGAGCTTCTTTGATCCCCTTTTGTCTTTTTGTTGCAATCAAGAGTTCCACATATACACAAGTCACCAAGGTAATAATGCGTTGCTCAACTTTACCCAACTGTGTAACTCTTGCTTGTTCGTCAGCAGTAAGGAATTTTATCTTTCCAAATTCATCTTGTTCTTGTTGTTGATGTTGCTGTGGGTCATCGCTTTCTGAGTCTTTGTCTGACTTACTCTCTTCCATGTTTTCATCAACGTTATTATTACTGTTATCATTATTATCTTTTTCAGAAGTTACATTAGATTTCTTTTTACTGGATATACGGCTTTCTATCGCGTCGATTTGGTTGGTAATCCCTTTATGTTCTTTGGTGAGGTGGTCTATTAATGTATCGAAAGTTTCTCTGCATTTGTCAAAGTTGTTATCCTTTTCAAAGAGTTCAGTTAATTGGAAGTTCAATAATAAACTCTTTGGGTTTATTGAGATTCCAAACTGCAAGAGTTCAATACACTTGTTGATGTTAGCTTCTTCATTGTTCAAGAGCCAGTACTTGGTGTGCTTGAACCATAATTCAGAAACAAATGGGAGTGATAAAGTGGCTTGTGTGAAGGTGTATGAAATACGTTTTTCTAATACAGCAGAGTCTCTAATTTCCAAGCTGTTCTTCTTCTCAAATGCAATCCATTGAAGCCACAATTTCAATTGTCTCTTCACTTGTGGGTCTTGGATTCCTTGAGGGTTTATTTCTCTCTTCAATTTCTTTTGGGTTATGTTGTTCCATTCAGTATTCCATGAACGTGCAAGCATAAACTCTGCTGATTTTTCCGATATGAACTTGTTTGCTGTGATTGAGTTGACTTCATTCTCCCATTTTATATATTCTTGCCATGACTTTTCAATTTCATCTGTGGGTACAACTAAGAATCTCTTGTATACTTTTCTAATTAAGTCGACTTTTTGTTGTTGTTCCCAGCTTGCACTGGGGGTCCATGATTTCAAGAACTCCAAGTAGTCGTTCCACAATTGGTTACTGCCAACGTCGATTCCAACTTTGTTGATGGCGAACTCGAAGGCTTGGATGACAATTCCACGAGCACGTTCACCTCCTGTGATCACATCATTGACACGACGGACGTACGACACGTATAATCGACACAACTCAACACTATCTGTTATCAAGAAACTGTCCTGGAAAAGAGCCTCAACCTTTTGGAATTCACCACGGTTGAGCTCGTAATTAATGTAGTTGCACCATTGCGCTCCCTAAAGGTATAGTTAGTAATTATTCTCAGTTTATGGTTGGGTTTGTATGGTTTTTGGCTCTTGTGGGTTTCATTCAATTGATTTTTATTGGAGATGTGATCATCAACATATACAAGAGAGAAAACTATACAAGTCCACAGATCCCATAAGTGTATACATACATCAAATTTAAAGATTCCCAAGTATTTGGCATATACGCCACGCACTTGCTCCTCTTTATCTTTGATCAACACCTGCTTGATAAGCTTATTCCACTTAAGATAATCCAAAGGGCTGACCTCAAGATCATCCTCTAGTTGGCCGATCACATCAAGTGCCAACCGCTTCTTCTTATCCTGGATGAACATTAGGGGGTAGTAGAAGGCCGTCTGTTCAGGATGTATTGACTATTTTTTTTGTATCTTCCCAGTTGAAATTTTCGACTTTACATGAATTAAAAGGAGTGCACGACCCAAAGAAAGGTAGTAGAGAAGGTTGAAGATCATGTATACATTACACGTTTGGGGTCATGAGGGCAGTATATCTGTGATTTCGCCGGAGTGTCTTGCTAGTGCTTGGCTTTTGGTTGAGTCTGGGTTGTCTTATGAGATTGTTACGTCGTCCAATACCAATATATCTGATATTCACAAGTTACCAGTCTTGATTGATGAATCATCTAATAAGCATCAAGGTTACACTGAGATATCTGAGTTATTGTTTGAACATAACTTGGATAGTAAAGATCAATTGATCAATGAGAGTGTGCTTAACTTGATCCAGACTAAATTGGAGTTGATTCATCAGTATAACTTGTATGTGAATACTACCAACTATGAAAAGTATACAAGAAAGCTCTTCAAGAATTATTTCCCCTTCCCAATGATGTACAATCAGCCTCTTAAGTTCTATAATAGTGCAGTTGAGCAAGTGAAAGAAATCGGATTGAGTACCAACAAGACTGGCTTTTTGTCTGGGTTAGGAGGAACTGATGATAAAGAAATAGCACAGACAGAAACTGTCAATGACGATGAAGATGAAGATGAAGAGGAACAAGTACCAATATCAGCATTACATGAAAAGCAAATGTTGGCTAAATCAAAAGAAAAAGCTGTAAAGAGAGAACTGAGAAATACTACAAGATGCTTAAAACTACTTGGAGAGATCTTTGATCAGTTCAAGAGACAAGACAAAGAATATTTATTGTTTAACAAGAAATCAACTGCTGAAGTGCTATTGTACGCTTATGTGTATTCACTTACATTTAGTTCACTTCCTGATAAGTTTATCAATAGGTACTTGGAATTAAAGTATCCTAAAGAAATTAAACAAATCCAAGGCAAGGTTAAAACATTTAATAATAAATTAAATGAAGGAAACTTTAGAGATGCAATTGGTTCAGAGATACCGAACCTCTTGAATGAAATAAGATATCAGTTGTCCATTTGATGATACAAAAATTGCTTGAGAGGAATGCATATTTAAAAGTACATAGTTTTAAGATTAGAAGATTATATTCTTCAGTCTAATATAAATATAATCCTTAGTCAACAATATTATACCTCTTTAATAATGAACCCTGTTAACTAAGTAGTTTCTGCCTATGCACTACAAGATTAAAAGTCAATGTAATTTCAAGATTGAAACATTACCCGGATACCAAAACCCATATAAACGGGCATCACCAACTTTTAAATAACTTTCATCATACGTTTCCTTCGTAACTAATAAACGTTTTACTTCAACAAATGTAGAAATATGGCAATCTCAGCATAGTTTCATTAATACTAAACAAATGTATTAAATGATGGAATTTTCTTGCCAAAGAGAAACTTGTTTATACTTTTCAAGTATCCACGCTTTAGATAATGAAGGGTGGGGTTTATTACTTGATAAGAAAACAAATATATTAAACGAATCTCTCAACCTTATTGAGTAAACTGTAGAGGTTAGTAAGTTTATTACCGAAATATAACGTTTCTACCTTATCTTCCGAGACATGAAAAATTTTAGTAGTGTCCCTTGCGGTCCGAAAAGTCACGATTTGAGTGTTTTTATTTGCATTTCATTCATTCGAGCAGATCATTGAAGAATGAGGTTTACGTGTTTAGTTACATTAGCTGTTCTGTTGAGTGGTGCTAGTGCTGCTGCTGCTGCTGCTGCTGCTGCACCAGCAGTTGCACCCTCTCCAGCTGGAGTTTCGCCTCTGCCATTTCCTGCTCAGACAGTTTCTGATTCAACAGAAACGCATTCTTTGGAGAAAAGGTATAAGGAGAAGATTGTAGCTCCAGCCTACCAAAAAGAATTGGATCGTAAGAATGGTGTTTCTTCTTCGACAACTGTACCAAAACCATGGGCAAGAACGCGTACTATTGACAGCTCAGAGGTTGTTGATATCGTTACACCAACTGTGATTGCAGGAGTTACTTTCAGTGCGAAACCTCCAAAGATGGCGAATGGGTTGGAACCTTGGATATCTTTGAATAAGGATGGGTCTCCTAAAACGATTAAACCACAATTGAAGAATGGCTTGACCAAGAATGGTTATCCAACTTATGGAACATGGTTTGCCACGGCCACCACCGTCACCTACAACAAGGAACAGTTGAAGGCACATAATATGGGTGATGACGATATTCACGAAGAAGTCGACTATATCGAAGAAGATCCGTTAGAACATGCTTTGAATCCCTTGATCAGATGTACACCTGACGCATACTCAAAGAAAGGTATGGGTAGAGAATCAACCACAGAGCCATTCTGCTTCCCACGCGATAACACCGTGTTAAAGGCAGACAAAACCTATTTCATTACATGGTTCTCCAAGTTTTTCCCCGAGGAAGTGGAGAATGTAAAGATCCATTTGTCGTATGTCAAGGAGAGTGCTATGCACAAGGGAACTAAGAGAGAAGTTTCTGACGACTCAGAATCCGGTCTCGAAAAGAGATCATCTGTCATTGATCAAGGTGGATCCATTGAATCTGCGTCCTTCTTCACAAGTGATTGGATTGTGAACAAACATGGATGGTACCCTGTAACCATTTTAAAGGAATGGTTTGGCGACAAAGATTACTACAGAAAGATTCTTATTTCGATCCAACCCGACAATGTCGATGACGAAGATTTTGACCACATGAAGAATTACGTTGTTGTAGAAATAGGAAGAGGCGCAAAGGTCAGCAAGGAGTACCACGAAGACTTGAAGAAGTTGGAAGAGAAGTATGCATCAGAAGTTGAGGTTGTAGACAGCTCAGACTACGAAAAGTATTACATCATGATGGGTATGCCAACTGTTGTAGCTATCGCTGCGTTGGGAATGTACTTTTTCGTAATGATCAACAAGAAGCAAACAAACTTGAGCCACTTGAAAAAGAAAACCTTTGCAAGAGGGAAAACTACCAAGAAAATGTTAAGCTTTGGCAAGAGTAAGAAGTCAGAGTTGCCTCAATATGCCAGTGAATTGAAAAAGGAGTAGGGAAATAAGGAAACAACAGACTTGGAGTGACAGACGCACTCTGTATGTGTATATCATACTGTATATCTTACTGTATATCATATCAAATAATGTACCCCATAATTTGAATTTAAAATGCATATCAAAATATTAGTACGGCATTGTTAAAGTTAATGTACTATATCAAAAGTTTTAGCATCAATAGGTAGCAGTTCAATTGATCATTTGATAATAAACAAATACAAATAGATCATGTCAAATAGCTAATATGAATTTCAACCAATAGAAGAATTATTTTGAGATAATTTGACACCAACCAAACAATTTGGGGGGGTGTAATTAGTAATGTAGACCAATGGTAAATCCCTAATCAAGCGGGAAAGCTTTGACACAGTAATAGCCAAACCCTGCATAAATAAAAGCACCACAAAAGAGTTTGATAAAATTCGTATATTGGTGCCATTTAAGTTAAGCTTATGGTTCTTAAAAAGGTATTGTTCGTAAGGATTGTCGGCTTTAATTATTTGCCCGGAGAAGATGACTCGTGTATTACGTTATGAGTTAGATAAATGGCTTAAGAAGGAATACGTGGTGTGAACGTGTTTATTGTAGTAATATTCGTGTACAATTAATCTGATAAGGTTTATTTAGATGATCATTATTTATTGAGATGCATTGGCTATTTAGTTTGGGTTAATTGACTGAGAAATTCAATGAAGTGGAAAACATTATTTTTTGCAGCCATTTCGGCAGTTGATGGTGCAATTCATCTAGGATTCGATATTCATCCAGGTGGTAAAGAACATAGTCTCGGGAAAAGATCAAGTGTTGACTTAAAGGGGAAATGGTCTCGTAATTCCTACTTAGCTACTGTCACTATCGGTACTGATAATATCGGAGTACTTATTGATACTGGATCTTCCGATTTATGGGTACCTTCATCTGATGTAGCGTGTATTGCAAGAAGGCTGTTTGAAGACGATGAATATAAACGTGATGGATATTCGACAACCGAATCCTCGGTGGAATTTGCTACATCTACCTGCACTTCTCATGGATCATTCAATACTGGGAAATCTGGTGTTTTTAGTGTCAACCTGTCGAGCCCTCCTTTTAATATCTCGTATGAGGATGGTACTGGGTCTTTAGGTCAGTTTGGGCAAGCGAGCGTTAAATTTGGGGGTGTCGACATTCCAGATGCATATATAGCCGTTGCAAATAGAACTAGTGTGTTCGCAGGAGTATTTGGTATCGGTTTGGCTGAAATAGAATCATCTAATCGAAACGAGGCTGGTGATAAGAAGTACTCATACCCAAACATTCCAATGAAATTGAAGCAGCACGGCTTCATCGAAAAGGTTGCTTACTCTATGAGTTTGGGTGATGATTCAGGAAGTATACTTTTTGGTGCTGTCGACAGTGCCAAGTACTCTGGTCAATTGACAACAGTTCCATATCTTGCTCTTTCGAGCGAAAGGCACTTTGAAAAAGGTGCCATTAGACCAGCAATTATGCTTGACTCAATTCTGTTAGTACAAAATGGACCTTTCCCTGAAAGAATTGATGTGACGAACAATCGATATACTGTTGTACTTGACTCAGGGACAACATTTTCTTACTTTCCTGTTGGTGTGGTTGAAAATATTGCCAAAATCATAAATGGATACTACAATGCCAGGGATGAAATAGTCGTAGTAGATTGCCTGATAGAAAAGGCAAACATCACGTTGGAATTGACTTTTAGTGGTCATCAAATATCTATTCCTTTGAATAAATTGATAGTGGCAAGTAGCTACTCAAAGGATAGCTGTCTAGTCCTGATTGGTGCATCTGATGATGTGTTGTATGCAATTGGAGATAATATCTTAAGACACATGTATGTGGTTTATGACTTGGAAGAGAAGGAAATATCCTTGGCTCAAGCAAAGTCTGCTGACGGCTCAAGCATTCAATATATCACTTCTACAATCCCAGGCGCAATTAGTGCAACCAGAATTGTTTCAATGCCATCTGGGAGTGCTTCTGAAGTATCAGTATCACTGACTTTTACAGAACCAATCAGTACTAAGAAATCAAGTTCGACTTTTGCTAAAGCTGATCTGCTTCAAGTGAGTAACGTATTGCAGTGGGTGCTTTTGTTTTTGGCTAGTGTATCTTTCATGTAGTACATTGTTCAAACTAAAAAGGCTTTCGAAATACGGGGTGATCGTTTACTTCTACTTTTAACAATCTTAAGAATAGAATTAACAAATTGTGTCTGTAGGACTCTTTCTCTTTGGATTCCATTATTTGAACTCTACTCTGTCGACTCATTTGGCTGCAAAAATATTTAGAATATCGTCTCATGGAATTCACGGTTGTCAACAATACAATTCAAGAAGACAAAAAAGGGTTTGTTGATCTACTGAAAAGTTCTTTATTGTTTGATGTAGCCAAAGTACTAAAGATAATTGTGTTTGATAACTCGTTTCATGCTTCAAGAAATACAATGTATTACATTCTAAACAATATATTCATACAATGTACATCACATAAATGCATACTCTACTCTGACACTTGAATGACACCTGAATGAAGAGATACGTAAAACTCTACAACGTGGTACATTAACTTGGGATTTGTGTCATTCAATTGGTGTCATGTCAATATATATATATATATATATACAAATATACATACACTAGTTTAACTGTTGTGAAAGGCATACAACAAATCAACATAAGTTTATATCAACAATTTTCTCATGCTCGTCTGGATCTTCTTCCCATCTGTGAGACCACTTATTATGAATCCCAATGTCTTGTGTACATATAAATCATGCGTAGTGGGGTGTGTTAGTGAAGCACGCATTTCATCCTATTTAAAATGTACTATTGAAATTAGAGAGATACTAGATTGAAAACAGTCAATCAGATCCAATCAATCTTCCTTTAAACTATACTCAAGTCATATATCACAATTCAACATACTTAAGCACAACACTTGGTGTCAACGCACCTACCTTTAACTCACTAAATCGCTACATCCCCCACACTAATACCCTTAATCAACTCATCATAAAGCTTACATAATTTATGAACACAAAAATATAGAGTTTAAGTTGATAACTATGCCAGTACTTTTAAGAAAAGTCGGAGAGAATAGTATAAATTGCTTTCAATTTTATCCTTGAAGTTGTGCTTTTATTAAATTTGCATCAGAACATGCTTGATAACTTAGTGCAAGGCTGGTACTTGACGGTGTTGTCGTCGGTGCTATGTGTATTAGGATGTTTCACCATTTACTTTGATGACCTTTATTACTTATTGGTGCCATCCTTTATAACTCGGAGATATCCCTTTCAGATCAAAGAGAATTATTCATTCATGACGGGTTCACTTTCCTTTAGTGCTGGGTGTTTACTTTTCACGTCCTTGTATAGGTTGTTGCCTGAAGCTCGCAAGTGTTTCCAGGACTCTTTGGAAAATGATGGCATTTCAAGCAAGTGGATCAACTTTTACTTGATGTCTTCGTATATCGGTGGAATATTGATCTGTATCACTTTCAATGCTTTGCTTCATTTGATAACTAGTGAGTCGGTTGTTCACTGTAGCCATGGAGGTGATCTGGATGATGATGTTCATAGTCACAGCCATAGTCTTCACAATCATCATCACCAAGTCGATGAAGAAAACCAGAATGATGATCTCACTACGCATCACGTTCATACTCATGAGGGTAGTAGTTCAAACCTTTCAACTGACTCAACTCAAAGTGTGGACTCACAAGATTTGGAGTTGGGGAAACCAGTTACTGAAACTACTCCCTTGCTTGCTATGAAAGAGAGAAAATCGTTTATACACTATATAATACCCGCAGAGCCACAGGCTTTAGGCGAATGCAAGGGCTATTCCTCAGCAGAATTGTGTCTCTACCAAAGCCAAACAAACCCTTCACTACACTATTGTGAGATTCCAGAGATTGCTCCAGAGTTGGAGCTCAGTCGTCTGATATCACACCCAAACACTCACGCACATCTGCACGAATTACACAGTCATATGGATCATGCCCATGACGGGAACACAGTACACGAAGACCACCATCACCACGTCAATTCACCACTCTCCCGTTTATTACTTATCGGAGTACAGACTACATTGGCTATAACATTGCACAAGTTCCCAGAAGGTTTTATTACATTTGTAACAGCAGAAACCAACCCACAATTAGGACTCTCGATTTTCTTCAGTCTCTTGTTACACAACTTAACAGAAGGGTTTTCCATGTGTTTGCCATTATATTACTCCTTCTCAAGTAAGGGGAGCACACAAGTAGCCAAGTTCAAGGCATTTGGTATCAGTGCTCTTCTCGGAGGATTATCTCAACCATTGGGTGCTTTAGCAGGTATGATCTTATTGAATCTGAAATCAACGGGAAACTCAGGTGAACCTATTGACTTTAAAAGCTTAGGATTCGTCTATGCACTTACAATGGCCATCACAAGTGGATTCCTCACCGTGATAGGTTTCTCAATGTATGGTTCAGCCGTATCTTTTGGAGGAAACCAAAACCATGTCATGCTCTGGTGTGTGTTTGGAATATCCTTAATTGGATTGTCAAGTATCGTTTCTGGGTGATAGAACACTAATAGATTTGGACCTTATGAATAAAACATATTACAAAGTAATAAAATGCGTGTAGAAGAACTAGATTGTAGTGCAAGTATTGACTTATTTGTATATCCTTTCCCTAGATAGACTTTATATGCTACCAAAAGGAAATGATGAGACAAGTACTAACCTAGTTGCTTATTCATACTGTCTATAACCTTTATATACAACCAAGTTGGTGATGATGATCATCAATTGATGATTCAATTAGTAAGTAAGCTAAAATAGACTAGTAATCAAATCTAAAACTTTGTTTAAACAGAGGGCACTAAAACCATCAACCATACACTACAACGATATTTACTCTGGACAAATCGATTGTATCATCCAAATAACCTACGTAATCATTATCATACAATAATACCATACATACCAGCGTAACTCTCAGACCATACACGTTTGAACAGTACACGACCTATATCCCATCATTTAATTCTAATTTGTTCATAGCATTTACGATCAAATTCCCCTAACACAAAGAACCCATCAGCAACCACCATTTCGAAGACCACGGTGATCCTTATTGATATCTAAGACATACTTAAAGGTAACTTACTTGAAAGCTGAAACAAACAAAGGGAAACAGATTATAATTACATACTGTACAAATGATGATGACTGAAATACATAATCCAATAGATTCTAAGAACACGAGAATAAAGACAGAACGGTGTTTACCTAACGGAGAGAAGGTGGATTTTGGCAAGGGTTCATCAAAGAAGGGGTCGAGTTCTCCTGAAAGTACCTCACTCGGAACTAGTAAACTGAAAGATAGCGTCCTGTCGAAGAAGAAGGCTACAGCAATAGATATTCCAGAACCATTATTGCCCAACGGAACCAAGCCCAATTTTCATGGAGAGAAGAGGGATTCCAAACCTAAGGATGCTAGCAAAAACAACAAGCAAAAGCCAAAGGAAAAGGACACCAAAAAGAAGACTAATAAGAAGAAAGCCGAACCATGTTTACCTAACGGTGAGAAACCAAACTTTGGAAATGTAAATGACAAGAAGTCAAACAAACTGGAAAGTCAACAAATGCTGCAGTCGCTACCAAACGGAGACAAGCCTAACTTTTTCCATGACAAGTCTTACCCTTTATCGACCTCGTCTTCTTCGGCGTCGTCCAATTCCAAATCAGTGAAAGATACGTATGCTGGCTCGTCGTTCCACTCCTCGCCAGCCGCTTTGAATTTACCTAAGCCATCCTTTAAGTCGCCTAAACAAGTAAATGTGGACGACTTACTGGTTGCATCCCCTACCCAAACACCGCTGGCAGTGCACACACCACTCACCAGTAACACCCCTCTCGCGCCGCACATTGGACTAACTCCAATTAACCACCCCGGACAACATCACCCACCTCCCCAGTATCCTGTGACAATGTACCCCCCACCTAACGGATTGCAACACCCACACTATATCCAACAGCCAGGGTTTGCTTACAATTATTCGCCTCAGGGATATATCCAATACCAGCACCCACCACACCCTCAACTTGCTCAACGTCCTCTCCAATACCAACAACAAATTCCTCCACAGCATAGAGCACAGATTCCACTTCCTCCTCACCATCCTAACCACGGACCTCCAATGTATGCAGTTGCGCCACAGCAGAATGCGCAGAAGATTACCTTCAACGATTTATTGGGGTCTGCCAAGTAGGTTACATGATTGATGATTCATTATTCATTGGATTTAACAATGATGATGGAATCCGTTACTCGCTCCATAAAAATTGGAACGAGAATAGTTAGGACGGAATGAGTAGTGAAATCAGGCGTTGAATTGGAGAAGTTGGTAAGTTAGTTGAACTTGATTGTGTGAAGTAATGTTTATTTTTGACCAAATAATGGTCATAGAAGTGTCGGATAAGCTTAAAATGATAAGCTTTTAGAAGAGCTGTGGAGATTGTTGTAGCTCAAGTTGTGAAATTAGTTGCTGAACTTCATATTCTTATTTGGAGAGGAATGAATATCTTCTCAAGTGCTCCACAACCAGTGGGGTATTCTGAGATAATATCTTGACTCCCTTATTGATTATGAAGTTTTTATTTGAATGAAGTTGAGCTTATTAAGGTAACTAGGTGAGATGAAGTTAGCTTAGTAAATGTCGTTGTGAATGACAAATATTGTGTTTTGAGTGGATTGGTTTGAGTTCAAGTGGAGCAAGGATATGAAACGGTGAATTGGGAATGGCTAAAGCTTCTCCGTTTTGCCTCTGAACCCTCGTTTTCTTTTCCATATTTGAAATGAAAGGACTCTGCTATTGTAAATTTGGGTCTTGAACCTTGTAGTATAGATTAGTAAATAATTCTGTACTAATTCTTAAAGTTAAGACTCTAAAACTTGCCCTAGGTGCCAATTGGATGGTTGAACATCTTCTAGAATAGTTGAACGAAGAAGATTGAGAGCTTGAAGGAGCTCAATTCGTGCGGTTTAATAATTGCATTTATAAATAGTAGACTGAAGTAGATTAAATAAATTACATGTGTCTATAAAATCAAAGTAAATATCTCGAGTGTACTACTTGGTGACTCTTAGGAACAGCTAAGCCAGGTCGTCCCCACCCAGAAATGATTTCCGTCCTTTTAGTCTCCTGAGTTACCCGGGGTAAGCAAGTTGATCCTTTCAATAGCACTGATTATCTAGATAAGCTAACCATTTTTTGTATATCTGTCACTAGTTTGACGTTTTCAACGGTATGTCAAAAATCATGTTTGTGCATTTCCTGAATACCGAAGTCATACAATTGCTAGACAATTATTAATATGATTGATATGCCATATAAGTTAAAATGACTCATATCAATATTGTAGAGTTACTTCTAGTGGTGCAGATAATGAATTAGGGGTAATGGTTGGTTATGAAGATCTGACAAAACTACTTCGTGTAATGGCATATTATATTATAATTTAATCGCATACACTAACTTTCCGAGTTGCCCCCCTTGGAAGCTATAGCGTACTGGACTGCAGAAACGACTATAAAACACTTCAAGCCCTCTCATCAATTTGCAACTCCTAAATCACTAAACCTTTTTTTTTTTTTGCAGCCAGGCATACAAATACTCAGAAGGTCCATCAGCTTCCATGCTCAATTAAGCTAAGCCCTATGCCTGTTTAATCGTTCGTCCTGTCGCTCAATCTCATCGCATGCATTCCATCATTCTTACACCCAACATTTTCATGGGGTTCATCAACAAGGAGTCGTGCATTCCTAACGCATTATGATTACACCCTATATTCAAATATGAAGGTAATGCGTAACCAAGGGTAAAAATACGTTCCTTTCTCTTACAATTCAACCGTGAAACCTTTGACGTCTCTTACATCTCGCATCAAACTACTATAATACTGCTCTAAAGCACAATAAGAAACATGTACTCCAAACAACCCCTCCTTCTATTTCGTTCCCTAAAGTTTCTAAACTAAATGAAAGACAGGGGGTCCATTCTAGGGGCAGGGGGTTAATTTATGAAATAAATTCCACCAACTTCTTATAACTCTTATTACCAATACCTCGAAACAATCATCAATGCTCAGATCTCGTATCATATGCCTTATCAATAATCTCTAGTCTTCCACTCAGGTCCCCTTCTATTGTTTTAATCAATATTATATCCAAACAACATACGAGAATCTACTAATTTAAACAACTCACAATTTAAAGTTTCACTACAAATCACTGGAACACTTCACCTCTCATCCCGATAGACACTCTTATTGCATTCCCTGTACAACCATAGAATACGCCACCTCTGTTTTGTGGAGCACCTAAAATTTTTTCCCATAAATATGGCTAATAAAACTTCAAATTGAAAATCTATAGTGGTTATATATATCAAATTTTCATAAACAACAACCAACTACCGATATGAACAGCAAGGAGGTACGTATTACCGCACTTCTTGTGTTAGACACGGTTTTCTTCCTTTTGGAAGCTATAATTGGTTATTCAGTCCACTCCCTTGCACTTGTGGCTGATTCATTCCATATGCTTAACGATATCATATCTTTGGTTGTGGCTTTATGGGCCGTGAGGGTTAAAAACACTAAGCCTGCTGATGGCAAGTATACTTATGGTTGGCAGAGAGCTGAGATCTTGGGTGCTCTTATCAATGCTGTCTTTTTACTTGCTCTTTGTTTTACTATCATTATCGAAGCCATCCAGAGATTCTTTGAAACTCCAGATATCAGCAACCCAAAGTTGATTTTGGTCGTCGGTATTGCTGGTTTGCTCAGTAATGGTGTCGGTTTGGTTTTATTCCACGAGCATGGACACTCCCATGGTGGTAGTGGAGGGGGTCATTCACACTCACACGGTAGCACTGATGAGGAAGAGGTGACTGCCAACCCACATGATCACGGTCACTCCCACTCCCACGAAGATGAAGAAGCCTCTGTTGGCTCTTCTTCTGAAGTGGCTGATTTCATGCCTGACAATGTTGTAGCCCTGTACAACGAGAATAGTCCATTGATTAAGAAGTCTCTGGCTCCAAAGAAAAAGCGCTCCTTGAACATGGAAGGTGTGTTCTTGCACGTATTAGGTGATGCCTTGGGTAACGTCGGTGTTATCATAACAGCCTTATTCATCTGGAAGACCGATTACTCATGGAAGTACTTGGCTGATCCTGTAACCTCATTGGTCATCACTTTAATCATCTTCTCGTCAGCATTGCCCTTGTGTAGAAGATCCTCCAAAATCTTATTACAGGCAACCCCGCCAAACATCGACACCAACACCGTCATTGACGAGATTGTCAACTTGGACTTGGTTAAGTCGGTGCATGATTTCCACGTGTGGAACTTAAACGAAGATATTTTGATTGCCCTGTTGCACTTGGAGTTGAACAAGGAACACGAAGATGAGGAAAACAGCTCCAGTGATGTAGAACAAATCGACAAGAATGTTTTCCTCAAGGTTGTTAGCCAAGTTCGTGAAGTTTTGCACAAATTTGGCATTCACTCTGCTACTATTCAGCCTGAATTCTCTCACGACTTGGTAAGATCTTTGTCTAGAAAAACAAGCACTTACGGTCCATCCAGTAAGGACAATTGCTTGGTTGATGACTATGCAAAGTGTGACAACAGTCAATGTACTTAGACTGCCCTTTTAGATTTCAGTTTCTGTTTTGAATTCCCCTATATAATTAATGATCTTTTCCTTTATGAAGTGTTGAGAAATTTGTGTATTATACGTTTAATTTGAATAATCCTAGTAGAATCAATAAGGGCGAGTCCTGTTCCTTTGTTCAAGCAAAGTGCTGGTTGGCTCTGTCTGGTTTCGTAAACTTCAATATCCCCATTATTCAACCCAAGTTTCAAAAACAATATGGCATCCTCAGTTACCCATACGATGCATAAGACTAAAAATAGCAGCTATATCTGCTGTAAGTGGCTTTAAACCTTTTTAAAGTCTCAGCTTAAACATCCGTGAATGCTCGTCTACCAATAAATGAAATGCACTCTATAATATTGCTACATTTAGGTGCCAACCATCATATGGCCTCAGATTATAAAATATGTCAAAGGCTAATGCATATCGATGCCTTGGTTGCAAAAAAAAAATTGTCAATGCGAAACTGACTCTACTCAGTTTGAACGGCTGGTACTGAGCATGAAAGAATGTTTTGATTCATGCATTGCCCCACAGGGTGTCTTCTGACATCATTCGTCAATTGTCTTTAACAAAACAAGGAAGAACAATCAACAAATGCTTCAAAGCGTAAGTCGCAGTAACAAGCAAACGAAGTGACGGATGATTGTATCCCAGTATCCAATCAAAGCGTCAAGATAAGCTAACGTCGGAACAAATTGTGCAGGGAACAATAGCATTGATCTACTGACTGAATAGTGAAAAGTTGCGTAGTTCAACCTACATGATCCGTAACAATACTACGGATTAAAATATGATAACAATTGTTATGTGTAAATACTTCACAATAGGTTTTTTTTTATTATTCACTTATCTAATACAACAAAAATCAAGCTATAGAGCAATCGTCTTCATTCATATCCAATGTCGTTCTTTGCATTACGGCGACTGATTCTAACCTCTTGCGTTTTTCTTGTTTGAATTGTACCTTTTTGCGTTGAGATTCAGCTTTAGCTCTTGCTGCTTCGTTTATTTGTCTTGTTGACTTGGCTGTGACGCCTGCCGATGGAACAGCAAATAATGCTCTCTGTGCGATTAAATCTGCCATAGCCTTTTTGGAAGTGCTCTTCAACGCTAACGTGTCTCCACTTCTACCGCTCAAAGTGCTTCTGTTACTAGTACTGAGATTAATCTTCGATTCCATCTCCCTGTTGTTTTTTGATAGTAAAAGGTTCGACTCCATTTTAGGTGGCTGCAAATGCTGTGGTTTATTAGTTCTTTTAAAAAGACTTCTAAATGAAAACTTAGTTTGGCTGCTGTCAGATTCTTTAATTGAAGCTGAGGAGTTACTTACTGCTTGCTCAAGAGCAAGTATTCTTTTTTGAATTGTCTTGGTGCTCCCAGAGTCAAAACTCATATCTGTTCTCAAGCTTTCATTTTTGATTGATCTTGCGCCATCAACAAACTCTTTGTGTTGGTCAAACAGAATCAAGTCAAGTTCACTCAAATCAGAAGTGCTAGAGTGTATAGTCGATACGTCGTATAATTTCTTGGTTTCCACTGTCACATTCAGTTCTACCGATTCGTCACCACGAAAGAGTGAAAGTTGTGAAGATTTAATGGATTGAATTTCCATAGGAGATAAGATCAGCGGAGACTCTGATTTCGAGCTTCTAGAGTAGACACTGGCCCTTTTCAGCTTAGCAGCAGACACTGCTGCTGCTGCAGTTTCATTGAGAATAATGACGTTAGAAATGGGTGCAATGATTGGGATCTCTAATTGTGGATCGACCAGATATTCGATAAGGTGGTTAAACAACTTTGAAATGAAACCATTAAAGTGAAACTGTTGATCAAACGCAACCGCAGTTTTATTATCTCTCATCAAGAACTCATTGCTTGTCGTGAGTAAGGCATGGCCCAATATATTATAACTCAAGGCATCCAAGTTGTATAACCGAGAATATACTTTAGCAGAATGGCTTATATAACTGAGTGGTAACTCATTATTGTTCTTCTCGACCGAGTATATAACAAACGTTATTAATTGTAACATATTGGTGATGCTATAGTTATTTTCGATATCATCCAACTCCTGGTCAGAAAATCCAGTACTACTCTCCAACTTCAAAATAGTACGTGCCAATCTTTGTCTGTACGTTATCATGTTGACCATATTATATTTCATGTCTATAAATTGCAGACTTGTGTTGTTGAGCAAAGCGAACTCGATGTCCGAGGTTCCTTCATCAATATACACCACATCTAAAGATCTCCAGTATTTCTTGATGCTGCAAATTTGCTGCTTGGTGTATTTGTCTTCTTCCATTTGTTTTTGATTAGATCTTTGACCAGATGCTTGTATGTCAAATTTTGCAAAGTCAAATAGATACCTGCATTTTTATACATTTATCTAACGTCAACCAGGTCTAGATTATTTGACATTTGTTGGCATACGGAATGTACGGTTTTCTTTTTATGCGGACTGATTTTTGGAGATTTTACAGATGCATTGTTACGGACAGTAGTACTCGAAAATTGTCGGTCTATCGAACGTAGTATTTCCCCACTGGGACACACCTCCATATCATATCAATCAAGAGGATTGCGTACGATTTCCTAATTGTACCTCGAGGCTTTGTGTATCTCATACTTTTTCGTTTATTGTACCTCAGCATTCTTATTATTTATTCGCATGTTTTGTGCTGGTATTCTATTCTCGTTGGTGATGAGGCTCGAGACAATGATTGGGAATACTGACCTCACTGGGGGGGCAAGGGTGTTAATTGTTAAGGTATATTACCTTCAATTATCATTGTAAAGTAGGACACTGTTCGGCATAATGCCGTGGTCTCGTAGTTGACACGGGCTGCAGTTGTCATACGTCAAACTTGCATTGTGATATTCCTATTCAGAGTTTCAGTATTTTCAACTTTAAACGTTAAGTTTGAAAAGCTTGGATGTTGCCATTAGAGTGGATAGTGTTGCTAAGATTGCAATTTTTTTTTTTTTTGCAGCAAGACATTCCCCTCTGCTCAGCTGCATCAGCACACTCTAACTGGCTTCTAACTTGAAAATAATAGCTTGTGACAGTGACCAAATTGGTTATAATTACCTTCAAGATATCCATGTTTAGGGTTTTGGGTTAGGTCGTGCAGGGTAGCAGACTCTGCATGTTGCACGTTACAAGGACCAACAAGAAGCAGGCTGCGTTAAAGCCCCACTGTACGACACTATTGTTGGTACAATACGGGTTGTTCCGATATTGACCCCACTCCACAATAACTCCACTTACTTTCTTTCAATGTCTTCTTAAAATTGACACTTTTCCTAAATATAAGCTATCATCTGATTTATTATCTATCGGCGTACCTCCGTTAGTAAAGAGTAGCTGATTAAAGAATGTGTATGAACTACTAATTCCCGAAGTCAAAGACTCGTACAAAATGTGTGTCTTTCTGTACGAAATGGAAGTGACAATCCAAACGGTACAAACTCAATTCGATAAGGGGAAGTTTAGACATAAACTTTTCGGCTCCACCTTCAACGCGTTCCCCTATCTCATAATTATGGTTTCTCTTATCAACTAAGGGGTACTCAATTTGATCATCATGAAAATGTACATTCTTTAACATCTAATTATCATTAGATTTGGAAAGCGGATTCTATAATCTGCATAAACTCTAACTACTTTTACAATAAATGTTCGTAATATATTTTATTAATCCAATTTGTACAATATTGAGTGAACGACTGGTTCTGTAATGGGAAACCTGAATAGAATTCCAGAGAGTAGCAATCGATGCATTGGCCTCACTAGAGCAGAAAGGGTATCAATATATAAATATGACATCTGCCAAACTGTGGGCCTAAGCAATCCTTACCGAAATACTAAGTCAAAATCAACCACGAGTAACCATCAATTTCTTCAAATCGTTCTAAAACCGTACACTCCCTTTCCAACAAAGAATCACCATTACAAAACACAAGCTCACCAATGGGCACAAACAAACAAAAAAAAATAGAAAAATCATTAAACCACCTGGGTATAGTCTATAGTACAAGTCATAATCATCAAATAAAATGCGGACATCCACCGAATAAATAGGAGCCGGAAGGGGGGGGGGGTAGAAGAAGCGGTATTCTTTAGTTTCTGGAAAACAACTTGAAAGGTGAGGAGCTTGCTTGGTACTTTATCTTGTTTCTTGGGACTTTTGGTCTAGAATCGATAGAAGTGGTACGGCTGTTGTACTTGTTGATTGAGTAAGCACTCAGCTCGTTGCCGTGAGTCATGAAGGAGAATCCAGACAAGGATGAGTCTGCTGATTCTGCGCTCTTGATGGAGATCATGTCGCTTTGTTGAGCGCTGTAGTTGAAGGTTGAAGCATTGCTTCTAGCACTTTGCAACCCACTGAGGGCACTAGCCTTGCGGCTGAGAGTTCTCATAGAGTTGGCAGAGCTGCTAGGCATAACTGGTGGGCCTCTTGCAGCAACTGGAGAGGTTCCACTTCCAAACATCAGAGAGATGCGTCTTCTAAAGGATGACTTTTCTTTGGCTTCCTTCTTGTACTTCAAAGCAGCATTGGCTTCGTTAGAAGTCAAGTTGCCGGTACTGATGGAAGAGTGGATACCAATAGACAGCTTCTTGGTTTCAGTCTTGGTCATTTGTCTCTTGAGTTGTTTGTAAGGAGCAATGCTAGAGTCATCAACGTCATTGTCACCAAATGCATTGAGCATGTCAAAGCAGTCATCCTCAGAGGAACCAGATCCTGTAGTTTGGGCAGAAACTGGAGTGATAGTGCCAGAAGAGAAGGACTCGCTGACTGGAGTAGATGGTTCGCTCAAAGCAGCTGGCATGGTTGGCTTGACAAACACATTTTCAGGGTGGTTGAATCCCAAGTTTTCCATCTCCTTCTTCAAGACAAAGGAGGATCTCATGAATCCAAGTGAAGCACGAGGAGCAGAGCCATCTTTTTGCATAATGAGGGAAGTGGTGGAACCACCAGTGTGTTGAGCGTACAATCTGCGAGGAGTCGAAGGACTAAAGCATCTAGGAGTGTTAGCGTCGTAAGATGGAGAAACGAGAGGAGTCTCAATGTCCATTTGAGCCTTGGCAACTTGTGCAACGGAGCTAACTTCGCTAGAGCTAGATGGGTATCTGAGTTGTTCGCGTTGTTGTTGCAACAGCATCTTACCTTGCATCTTGTAACCGTCCAATGGAGGAGTAGTAGTTTCGGTACCAGAACTGATAGACGATCTGTAGTCACTATTGTGCAACGACAAGGTCGAGTTGCTCGAGGAAGAAACTTCATTGCTTCCTTCGTCGTCACCATAGTTGGAGTCTTCATTTTCATTATCACTTTCATACTTGCTCAGAGCACAGTCAGCATTTTCTGGATTCTCAGTGGCTTCAACAATTGGAGCCAATCCACGGATACCAAAACTCGAGTAGTCAAAAGTTGGGTGTCTTGGAGTTGGGATAGCTGGCAAGCTAGGCAACTCCTTTTCTTGCAAGTTGAGCATCTTGGCATCCTCCTGTTCGTCAACTTCAGATGATTCTGGAGATGAGATCAGCGAGCTGACAGATTCAGTTCTCTTGTGTGCACCAACTCTCTTTCTTCTTGGGTCAAACTTGCTGGTTGGAGCAGCAATCTCCTCTTCAGTGTCTTCATCAGAGTCAGTAATCAAAACTGGTTGTCTCATCAGCATTCTTTGAAGTAAGGATCCTGGACGCATCTGTGGGTTGGCTGAGGTTGGTTCAGGGGCAGCTGGTGCTGTTTGTGCTGGGAATTGGAAGTCTGGCTCTTGCTCTTCTTCCTCTTCGAGTTTTGCGGACGAGTCCATTGAAGGTCTTCTCAAGGGAGACTTCATTGGAAGCTCAAAGTCTTCATTGACAGACAGCGCATAAGAGCTGATTGGCGAACGGCCGCTTCTCTTGTTTCTTCTTGGGTCGAAAGGAGTAGAAGGAGGAGTAGCGTATACAGTCGACAAAGAAGCAGTCGAAAGCATAGACAGCAAACTGGATGAAATGTTGGAGTTTCCTGTGGTTGGTGGTTTCGAAAAGGAAGTGGTGCTTGGAATCTTGACACTGATTGGTTCCGAGGTTGGTGTGTTCATTTGACCGTTTCTTCTGAATCCCTTGTACTTTTCATTAGACAGCAACGAAATCAGAATAGCTGGCTGATTCGTTGGTGTGCCTGGTGCCGTTACAGCAGATGTGAGTGTAGACGAAAGCGTCGAAGAGGATGCTGCGGCTGCAGCGGATCTTGCTACTGGTGCATGCATCTCAGCCATGGCAAGAGCTGGAGACTCAAGCTGCTGCTGCTCGCTCTTGGCCACATTCAATGGCGCAATCTCGCTCGTCACAGTGTAGCTCGACTCAACATCAGTGAAATCTTGACTATTCTCCTCAAGGTGCTCCAAAATAGAGTTGGCAAGATGCACGTAAACCTTAATCCAGGCCCCTTGCAAGTTGCTCGTGAAAACCATCAGCCTCAACGCAAAAGTCTGCTTGAAGGTCGTCATAAGAACAGACCCCATAGGCTCCAAGTACTGAATCGCAACATGGATAAACTCAACATTCTCCTGCAAAAAACTAGCCATAAACTCCTCAATCAACTCAGGGTTACCGGCATTGGAAACATAAAATTGTAACAAGTCTTGCATCACAAGCTTGTGCTCTTCAACCTGCGCTGCACTGTAAAACTCATTGTGCAACTGCGCATGTGTTTGAAGTAAATTGGTATAAAGACGCTCCACAAACTTGCCCTTCTCGCTGTTGGCAACCTGCCACGACGTGGCCAAGTCATCAGTCTCGCTACGAGATAATGCTAACATCGACATCGTTGTATACTTTCTTTCTTTACTCCAGTTCCATTTGCCGGCACCCTCGTCTCTATATATATTTGTTTAGAAAAGGCTGCAAACAGTTACCCTAATGTGGATATTGCAAATTTCCATAAACAGAAAAACAGAAAGACTAATTACCGTGCCTAATCGGGAATTTATCGTAGCTATCCCAGAACGGAAATTTCCTGGGGGAGAAGGGAACATGTCATGGTGGGAACTTGTGGCCCCCCTTCCCCCTTCTTTGAATGGAGCTGGGGCAGGGCCATGGGGGGAGACTCTACGTGACTGCGGCAGGCTCGTGTGAGAGCTGAGAATCGACACCATCTGATCGTCTACACCGTTTAGACGGGCAGAAGATTCGGCTAGTGCGACAAACAAAGCTAGCGTAAGCACGGTAAAAATTTAGGGTTCTCAACATTGCAAACAAAGGACAAAGAGCTAGTGGGGGGGAAGATCTACTAACCCGAATTTACTGGAATAGGTATGGCAACTTCAGCAATTAACCAGATAGAGAATCTTGGGACTTGTTCTGGAAGGTGTTGTGAGGAAGGAGGTTGGAAGGGATGAAGTAGGGGCTGTCACCAAGCTTCTGACTCTGTGGACCAAGAAGTGTGTGCAACGGGGTGGGGGGAGTGCAGGGTGAGACGGAGAGGTGGGTGGGTGAGGAGGGTGGATAGAAGGTAGGGAAGTAGAGAAGGGAGGGATTTTAGTAGGATGTAAGAGTAAATAGACGTCAATGATGCTTGACGCAAAGAATAATTTTGCTGACTCTTCTATGTGACATGTAATGATAAGCAATGAACTAAATGCAAATTTGTAAATTTCATGCAAAGTTGGGAAAAATATGAAATTCGTAAGGAGACAGTAGGTGCGTTGCTAATTAAAGATAGGCATGTCGAGCCCTCGAGTTACGGGGAAAGGGACATGTATGAACTGAAAAGGGAAAGTGTCAATTATAATTAGAGAAGATAATGCTAGACTTGACAGTTGAGTGAGTGGGACATTGGATGTGTTATGATATGGGTGCAAATTCATGAAAAATAGAATAATTGTTGGGGTAACATAATTGTTAGTGTAATGTTAGTGTAATATGTATTGTAATATGTAGAATAATATGTAGTGTAAAATGTAGTGTAAAATGTAGTGTTGTATGTTAGTGTAATAGTGTGACCTGAAATGAAGTGAGAGAGGTTTGATTGTTGAGTGGGCTGATAAAAGAGGAGGTTTGAGTTGAGGAGGTCTAAGTTGAGGAGGTTTAATTCGCTCCTTAGCCAATGGATTTAGATGAAGTAAAGATGAGTCAAGATATGGAGAGTCAACTTTAGGAGAAGTATTGAGAGATAGTTATTTGAGTCTCATAGGAAGCTTCTTTTCCACCGCATCTCATTTTAAACCTTCTCTGAGGCGTACATCTACATTGAAGGAAAGTATACTTTAAACATTCTTATATTGAGGGGTACTTAATGATACAATTTAATTTACAAAGACTGTATTCTTCAAATTGAGGAGATTAATATTAGGCAGGACTCCTCTGGTGAATTTACTGAGCCAACTTTATCCTTTTATTCTCACTCTCTGGCGAAGAAGACATCGCCTTGTCATATGCATCCTCATTCACCTCTACTGTCTTTTCATCTTGTTCTGGTTCTTCACCACCAATCCACGTTTCTGCTCTCACCAACTGCTCGTTGAAGACGTTGGTGAGTTTCGTAATCATTTCCAATGACTCTTTAGCAAACACAAAGATCTTGTCGTTGGCCTGTTTCTGAGCAGAGTTGCTGAGTGCGCTCTGCTGAATTGTGCTAGGGAGTTTTAAGATAATATCACGAATAGTAGCCTTCAAGTCGACGTCATCGTTAGGTGTTATGTCTCCGTTTGCGTCAGTGGTGCTAGACACGCTGGTGTTCAAGGAACTAGGCTTGAAGTTGGAAATCAAGTGTATGATTTTACGGACTGTGGTGACAATTTCTGTCTTTGTTTGTTGTGTGTCTGTGTCGGTAGGACTCGATTGTTCCTTCTTCTTGAGTTCTCTTTCTTGGATAACCTTCTCCCTCTCCATCACCTTTTGCTGTAGGAAGTTGACCTTGTTGTTTATGTGGTCGTTTGCAAGGCGCAAGATGTGCAAGCAAAAGTGTAAACGCTTGGTTGTTTCGAGTCTTGTTTCAGAGTTCAGTTCTTCTGAGAGTCGGCGCTTCTTAGGCCGTTCATCGAGGTCCTCCTTCTGTTTCTGTTGTCTCTGGTGTCTACTGTTCAAGTTCACTTCGATTTTGTTCACAACTGGCATCGCAGCCTTTTCGACTATTTCAGCCGCATAGTTGAACAGGGCGTAGTTACGTTTCGAACTCTCGTAGTACTTGACGGCGTTGGTCACTATAGGATGTCTGGTCACCTGGTTCACACGGGTCACCAAAGGATGTTGGTTTTGGTGTGTTGTTTCGATTTCCGACTTGGGGAACGCTATCGGAGAACCAACCGTAGACCCGCTACTGGAAGCTATGGTGGAACCAACAGCCGAATCCACGCGTGAGTTGCGGAGCGTATGTTCGTCTGCAATATCAGTACTAGGCAGAGGCGAGTTCTGTGTTAGCAGAGTCAAAGCCTCAGCTGCCAGTACCAAGTCATGGTCGGTCTTCTCACTTACAGAACCTACCAAAGTACTTTTCTCTGACGAGTCTTGTAAGTTCCCATTCATACCAGTACTATAGGCACTGCCATTACCATTATCTATAGCACTCATGAGTTAGCTTGTTGTAAAAAAAAAAAAAAACTTTCAACAAAAATTGTATGTTTTTCCTGTTGGTAAAGAAATAAGGCCCAGTTAACAACAGAATATATTGGCCAGTTCAACAATTTAATGAAAGACTTTAACGTGTGACTGAAAAGTGTAGGCGGGGGAAGGGGGGGGAGATCAGTTCTTTAACTACTTAAAAAAAATTGTATAGAGAAACACACTTTGCAACGGGCCCAATTTCACATTCACTCTGCGGAGTTCATCATTCGCACGTGAAAAATTAAGCTTTCAATTTCCATATGCATTTTAAGTGTTATCATTACATGTGATGGGGTATGGGATGAGATTGATGTGTATTTGCAATGAGCTGATTTCTTCAGCCAACTCGAAGAGGTGTACTAGAGGGAAAGAACAGAGATCTATCTCCGTAGTATCGGAGGTGTTTGTTAGTGTAGATAATTCGCTTTGCATACTAACCGTTTGTGAACGTGACTTTATGGAATCGACACAATCGTGTGCTCTACATTTTGATAGGACTATCCCCACCATACATTGACTCCTCAAATTCAAGTCTCTTTAGTGGAACCCAACCCCTACCAGGTATGAATTTGCGTTTGTAGCGTCTGTTTTGGAGGTCATACTTGGTAATATCTTGATAACGCATGGGACTTGGGTTGCTACTGGGTGTGGTTGCACTGCTGCTTGTGTTTGTCATTGCTGAGTTTTTGCTTTTGCCAGTGCTAGCAGCACTGTCTCCCTGCTGATTCAACTTGGTCGACTGCAAGTACCTTTTCAATTTGTCTCTCCCCTCTACGTTGGAGATGTCAAAGTTGATTTTGTCCACATTCACCTTCTTCTTAGGGGGTGTAGGGATAGCGTAATCTGTGGGGTTATAAGCTTTTGTGCCAATTATCCTATCTTTCCTGTGCTGATGCCGTTTATAATTCGGGGGAAGTACGGCTGCTGTAGCATTCCACCCAATAGCATTTCTGTACATGTACATCTTCAATTGGTCCAAATCCTTTTGCATCTGATACTGCATTTGGTTACTCTTCAGCTCATTCTTTTCTTCTGGCTTGCTTGCAAGAATATACTTGACCCAGAACCCAATCTGAACCAAGCTCAATACAAACCCTGCATTTTTCCACGACACAGAATGCAGAACTTGAAGTCTTTTATGCAATAGCTCAGCCTGATGATAGCACTCTTGAATATTTAAAAATAAAGTGATATCGTTCAGCTCAACCCCGTTTCCCAAAACGTCAAAACATCTAGTAAGTTGGTACTTTGCCCTTGCATTGAGTACCCCGCTCACCGCAGATTCTAAGCCTACTTGGTGCTGTCTAAAACACATGAGCGTATCTGAAGTGTCTGCACATTTGAGTAGTTTCCCGTAAACAGGACTCTTTTGCAAAAGAAAAGGACCTGTTCCAAGTAGTCTTAAACCCACATGCCAAAACACTGCTCCTAGCACTGCTATTAATATCCACCGCTTGTGATAACTCATTATATTAGCGCTAAAAAAAAATTTGCAGCCATTTTTTTTTTTTCCTACAACAAACACAAATAACAAATGCAATAAACTATAAAACAGTGAAGATCTAATTCTCCTTTACGTAGGCGGTAGCCTTAGCCTTGACACGGGCAGCCATCTGCTCGTCACCCTTCTCCTCTTCAAATGCAAGCCACTTACTGAAAAAGAACTTGGCTTGCTTTCTAGATAATTTCTTAGAAACAACACGTTCAAACAATCCTTCGATGATTATTTTCGTGCTCGAAGTACTCTTGATTTCTTGATCAATGTACACATTCCACAAGTCAATTCTCTTTGGAGCATCTGCAACCAATCCTTCAAAGAGGGATCTACCTTGTTCAGCATCTCCCTTGGTGAACTCCAACTGTGCAAACTTACGGACAACCTCAATGTGGTCTCTCTTTGGCAAAACTTGTAATGCTCTGGCCAATACTTCGTGAGTTTCCTGTGACAATTTACGCTCCAAAAGCATGTTACCGTACGCAACCCAAACACCAACAGACTTGGAGAATTTCTTGGTCATCGACTGGTACAATTCATCAGCAGCTTCAAACTTTTCGGACATTTGGTAAATGCCAACCAACTTTTGATGCATAACCAAGGAATCCATAAATTGACATGATCTCTTGAAAACTTCCTCTAATGACTCTTCCAGTCCAAAAGTGTTCTCCAAGTTTAGCATAGCAATCCAGATATTCATCTTCTCTTGTTCTTCTCTGTAGTTGATGGTCTTCAATGCACGTTCACCTATTTCACGTGCCTTTTCAACTTCACTCAATTGCAATTGGAAAGACATGTAGTTCATCCACAAAATAGACGAGTTAGGGTTACCTACAAGTAAACGTTCGAAATCAGAAACAGATTGTGGGGCTCTTGTGCTCAAGTCACCAGTCTTGTCTTCAGCTCTAGATTTCTTGGTTTGCTTTTTCTTCTTCTTTTCAGTGAAGTCTTCTTCGTCAGATGAGGAATCGTCTTCAGCTTGATCTAAAATCGAAGCTGTCCAGTCAAATCCATTGGTCGATAAGGATAAAGAAGTTTTCTTGGTTTGGACATCTTCTTCAGAATCAGAGTTAGAATCGTCGTCTTCCATGTCTACCATCTCTTCGTCTTCATCTTCATCTTCATCTTCTTCATCATCATCTTCTTCAATCTCTGATACAACTTCACCTTCATCCTCATCGTCAGATTCGGTAAAGTATGAAGCCTTCATACCCAAAGACATCTTCTTAGTTTCTGGGTCAAGCTTTAAGATGATGACCTTGACACGGTCTCCTTCACTAAACAAAGCAGCAACATCAGTTACTGCAGTGTCTGCGATTTCAGAGTGATGACACAATCCACTGAGATTGGCAGTACCGTCCAACTTCACAAAGACACCGAAATCTTGCACATTCTTGATTGTACCTTCGTAGATCTCACCAACTTCCAATTCTCCAAACTTCTTAAGAACTGTAAAGTCACCATTAACTTCTGATTCCTTCATGGTCATCAAAACACGGTGTGGTTGATCGCAATCAACAATCTTACCATAGACTGGCTGTTGCAATTTAAAGTTCTTTCTCCATTCTTGAACTGGAGCATCATACAAATCGTTGGCTCTAACCAATGCGTATACAGTGCGGCCCAAGGCAACGTGAATACCAATGTTGGAAATCTTCTTGACAAATCCAGTTATGTTTTCACCTCTAGACAAGTCACCAACGGTAACAATTGTCTTGTTCTTAGCCTCCTTGGTACGCAACGAAACAGAAACACGTCCGGTTTCTTGCTCAATGTCGACAACAGTAGCACATGCAAAGTCAAATAACTTAAATGACTCCTTCAAACTCTTAGAGTAGTCGTTTAAGGCGTCGGTGATGTATGCACAACCAGCAATACCTTCACCCAACTCAACAAGAACCAAGTTATCTCTAATGACGAAGACCTTGGATGGGTAGGTCTCACCAACCTTCAAGTCATCGACAGATTTGACAACAGGTTCAGTCACCTTTAAGGTAACAGTGTTGGTCTTGTGGTCAATCGACTTGATGGTGGCTTTGAGAAGAGAACCAACGGGGTGTCTCACAAACAAACCTTCTGGGATTCCGTCTTCACTCAACTCGGAGTAAGCAATCTTACCCTTAACAGCAGGTGAGAATGAAGTCCACAAGAATCCCTTTGACATGTTTCTAACAAAGGAAGTAACGGTCGAACCTTCCTCCAATTTGGAAAGGTCAAATCCGGTGTACGCTTTGTCTGCAGCCTTCAATTCAGAAGGAAGAACCGACAATTCAATCACAGTTGACTTGTTAAACTTACCATGAACAGAAGCAGAGAATTCCATAGATTTGGTGTCTCTGTAACCAATAACCTTAACGTCAATAGTTGAACCAACCTTGAAACGAGACAATGGTTCCTTTTGGTTCTTTATCTTAGAAACATTTTCAAAGCATTGTGTTGGGTCGACTCTACCAGCCAAGTTGTCAGCGAGTGAAACCTGTAAAGCACCAGAAGAGTTGTCTGTAATAGTAGCCTTGGTAACAACACCTGGAGTGTAGTCACCAAAAGTCAGTTTCGAAGAATCGACAGCATTAACCAATTCATTTTGAAAGTATTCCAGTGAGTCAGAACTCTCTAATGCAAGCAAAAATCTACGGTTTTGGTCATCAGTTCTAATAACCTTACAGATTACACTTTGGTCCTTGTAGAACTTCTTGTGTAAGTCTTCACCTTCGAAGTCTGCAGCATTCTTTGGCAAAACCAAACCGGTCAATTTACCACCAAAGGTAACAAAAAGACCCATGTTAGTGATCGATCTGATGAAACCACCAACAACAGTTTCCATGGATATTTGTGAGTAATCCAGAGGTAAGTTTCCTGACTTGGCAGCATCTAAAAGACTCTTCTTGGCAGATACAATAATGGATCTGTTCTTTGTATCTTTTTCTAATACCAATACTTCCAAGACGTCACCAGCTTGAATCTTCTTGAATCTAATTCTGCATTGTTCGTAACTTCCATCAGTCAAGTGTGTGTCTCTTAAAACACCACGCAACTTGGAGCCAGTTAATTCAACTGTAAGTGCTGCATTAGCAGTCTTCTCGACAACAGTTGCACTGACAATAGTTTTACCATCAACAATGGTGTCCAAAGCGTTTAATTGAGAATCGTTTAATTCGCCAGATTGTCTTGCAGTGACGATAAGTCTCTTTTCAAAGCTCTTGACTTCAATGATTCTAACACTGATAGTTTGACCCACTTTCAAAACGTCTGAAGCCTTTGAAATGAATGTTTCTGAAATTTCTGAGATTGGCAAGAAAGCCTTTAAGTTACCAAAGAAGGATACTAAAGCACCATTCTTAACCAAAACTTCAATAGTGGCTTTGGTCTTGAATCCTACTGTAGCCTTATCAAAAGAGTCTAATACTTCATCATCTTCCAATGCAAGTAAGGACTTCTTCAAGGTCAATTGTAATCTCTTACCATGCTTGTACAAAACTCTAGCCTTAACTTTAGAGCCGATCTTGTACTTCTTTTCTGGGTTAGACAACTTGGTGTCTGATACTTGGAGTTCCGGTACAAAGGCATCAAAACCGTCAAAGGCATTAAGTAAGATTCCACCAGTCTCAAGGAATTTGACAATTTCACATCCTTCGACAATCGATCCTATTGGAACCTCAGCTGAGTTCAAGTACTTGGATTCCAAATCCTTAGGTTGAACAGTTAACAAGCACAAGTTATCAGTATGGTTGAATCCTGTAACTCTCGCACGGTGTGTTGAACCTGTTTCGTAGTGGTCAGCTAAAGTGTAATCAGGATGAATTCTAGACTTGTGCAATTGACCGAAAATAGTACTGGAACCAAGATCAAAGTAAAGGTATCCCTTGTCTTCACCAACAACCTTAGCTTCTTCGAAGATGTGTCCCAGAGTGAACACTTCAGTGTTGATACCAGACATGTTAAGAATGTGAGGCAATCTTGAGAGCATGAACTTCTTAGACCCATCGTTTAACAAAACACCAATAACTCTAGCTTGTATGGTGGAACCAATCTTGAATTGCGAGTTCAATTTGTCAACGTTATAGGTACCCAAATGAGGTAAACTTATGCTACCATCCACAAGACCAAATACTCTGGTACTTACACCTTGGCTGGAGACGTTAGAGACAATACAGTCTACTAACAAACCAGGCTTGATAGCATCCACTGAACTGATAGTTTTGATATCCGACTTCTTGGTGTTCAAGTTATCGTGAACAGGTTTGAAGGTAAGTGTACTGTTGCTCTTGGCTGTGATAGTTGTAAGCAAAACCATACCTGGTTTCAACTTGAGCTTGTGAAGCATCTTCTTAGGCATGAAACCTGGGGTACTAAGACCAGTGTTCAAGATGACACCATGGTCTTCAATGGATTTCACGGAACATTGTAAGATATTTCCAACTTCTAAATCATCAGATTCAAGGTTAGCATTCACTTCCTCAGGTTCAATAGTTAATTGAACTCTCTTTCTTTTAGTTCCTTCTTCTTCTGACGAATCTGTTACGTTAGCTCTAACAAACTGTCCAATTTTGAACAATTCTTTCAACTTTGGGAGTTCTGGTCTACCTTTAATAGTGGCAGTTTTGGTGATTCCCTCCATTCCGTCTTCGTCGTCGCTGTTTTCGTCGCTTTCGTCATCTGATGAAGCTTCTGCTTCTTCTATCAAATGAGATACTTCAGAACTCACACTGGTAATAGGTACCACACCATAGATCTGGTTACCAATAGATATCACCAACTCTAATTCAGTAATGTTGGTTATTTGCCCAAACACTTGGGTACCTGGGATCATATTCTTAAAAACATATTGACTGATTTCTGCCGACTCTTCAACATCTGCCTCACCTTGAGACTTCTTTCCTGATTTACTCAGACTCTTCTGTCTTTTGTTAGAACGTTCCTTAGTAGAAGAGGATCTCTTTGCAGTATTCGCAGCTTCAAATAAAACGTCACTAGTGACCTCATTCGAGATTTCCTTCACTTCCAAGGCAGTCAAGACTGAAGAACCACCTCTTGGAAAGGAAACATCACTGCTTTTTATGCTCGACTCCGCCATTTCGTATTGGAGAAGAACTTATGATTGGTTTTTAAAGGTTCGATTTTTCAATGTCTCTAAATGATTTTTTAAAAAAAAAGTTACGATGAGATGAGATGTCACGTGGGGAGCTAAAGTGGAACCTTGGTGAAGCAGAAGTCTAAGTTATGCTCTTATACTCTTTCAAGAGGTGGGTTTGTTTAGTGCGGTACTGTTAGGAAGGTATTGAAGATACTATACTTACAGTTTTAGCTGCTTAGGATTGGAAACATAATTCAATGGTTGCAAAATAGAGAGGTTCTATGTGAAACAAGATCTCTTCTCTTTGTGGGGTGAGAATAGAGATAAGAGTAAGATGATGCTGAACTAATTACACATATTATGAGCTAAGAGTTTTCATTTATATTCTCAACATCACTTATTTTCTACATATTTGTCTTAGTTACACATCTCAGACTTTTGATTATAGGTGTTCAAACAAAGAACCGGGTTATGAACAATATAATAAGTTATGATCTATCTGACAACTTGTGCGCTCTTCTAGGGTTCCAGGGTTCTCTTTGTAGACTAGCTACAAGTCAACTCTAAATAGTACAAACAAAAGAAAGAATTTTACTTTCGAGGCATATAAGTATATGTAGAATAAAAGTGATAAGATGAAGAAAATCAATATCCAGTCAACTCCAATTGAATCAAGATCCAAAGTCATAAAATCATGCAGTCATTTCTGGATATTTCTGAACCTTATTTTTTGCACCCAATTTTGAAATTCTTGCAACTTCCTCATCACTCAATTGGAATCCAAAGATATCCAAATAGCTGCTCATTCTTTCTGGACGATTGGTAGTTGTAATTGGGACAATTCCCTGCTGGTGAACCCATCTTAAAAGAATTTGAGCTTCGGTCTTACTATGCTTTTCAGCAAGAGTCTTGAGGTATGGAGCCAATTCACTATTTTCAGGAGTAGAGGTGATTGGGGCCAAAGAACTGAATGCAGTCAATAAAATATTATTCTTCTTACAGAATTCAACAATTCCTTCAGATTGGTTTTGCAAGTGTGGAGAAAATTCAATCTGGTTAACTGCTGGCTTGTATTTTGGGTTTGAATTCAAAATCTCCTGCAAAGCTTCAGTGTTGAAATTGGAGACACCAATTGATTTGGCTAAACCTTGATCTTTCAAATCTTCAAGGTATTTCCAAGCCTCGGTCAACGTATAACCATGGACTTCTTTCTTGATGTGTTGTGAGTGCAACAAGTATAAATCAACATACTCAAACTTTAAACGTTCAAGAGAAGCCTTTAAACTCTCACCAGGAGTTTGGTATGGGGACTTGTAGCTGAAGTCTTTTGGAGGAGTGAAAAACTTGTCAGTCACAAACAAGTCACTTCTTTTCTTGCCTGACTGAGCAATTCCAGCACCTAATTCTTGATTGGTGTTGTATGCCTCAGCAGTATCAAAGTGAGTGAATCCTGCACGTACTGCATCTTCAATAGAAGTGATACATGCTTGGTTAATAGTTGGATCAAAGATCTTGAACCATCTAGTGCCAACACCGTAAGCAATAGCAGGAATAGAGTTTCCGTCTGATAATTTAAAAGATTTCATTGTAATGTAGAAGAGATTGTTGAATGAATAAAGAGTACATGAAGCGGAATTTAGAGTGCCTTAAATACATAAATTTCGGATATCACGTACAAGTTTTTTGCAGTCAATCGCACATTTCCGGTGGCAAAAAAATCGGAAATGTACTAATCAACAACAATAAAGCCTTCTTCTACCAACGTGGCTTAGATTTTAAACTATATTAATCTTACATAACTGAATGTCATGAAAATCGAGAATCAAATAACTAGCCAAACACTATCAGCAGAAAGCTAAACAGGTACAATTACTTTTAATAGAACGAATAACTAGCTAAAGTGTGTGATAGTTCTGAGAACCATTTTGTTTCTTTGATTTTTGCAGCCAAAATTTTGAATGCAAAAATATCCGAATTACCATAAGATTCTCTTATTCTACCTCACAATCTACAATTTGTCTTACTTCAAGTCGACTAATAAATATAGAATCGAGAGGATGAAATCCAGTTTATTTTGTAATTACTATTGAGATCTGTATTTAAAATGAAGCATTGCATTTTCTTGCACAAGGATTTTCTCTAAAGTTTACCTTGTTTAATTCTGCGAGAAAGTAAACTGTATTGAGAAGGTCAAAAGCACCAGCTCAGCTGATTCTTCTATCAAATACTAAACCTGAACGTTTACGTTCCTTTAAAAAATTATCAGCTTCAGGTAACCCGTAACGACGAATCAATTTAGAATAAAAGAGACCACATGCATTACATAAAGAGCGATTTCCATAGGGTCCTCTTCGCCATTCTGGAGTCTCTTTCAGGCCACATTGTTGGCAAGTTACATCAGGTTTGAAGCTAAGATCAGTGTTCAATCCACCCAATCCAATCTCTTCTTTGTGCCCATTCTCAACATTGCTCCCTTTTACTCGTAAAGAAATAACATCTCCCATTGACGTTCGTGAGAATCTGCTCTTTCTCCTCTTCTTCAAATTCAAAGGAACAATCTTTCCCTTTTCTTCTGTGAGATTTAATCCACAACCCCCCGTAGTATCTTTTGGTGATTTGATTTCAATCTCAGAACCAGACAGGCTTTTGGCTATCTTTAAAAGCCGAACCATTCCTTCTAGATTCTTTGTCTGAGAATCTAAGTCACTAATAGAGTACCTCCGTAAAATTTGTTGGAGTATATCTTTGGTGTTCAAAGTCTTGTCAGGGTTTGACCGTTTAAAGTTCAAAATATTTTCTCTAAAATACGTAAAGAGCTGTTCTGTCTTCTCGAATTTTTCAGATTCGTTGCAAATCTGATTGAGAAACTCTTCTTCGTGGTCCTTTCGACCTCCAAACTCAAAGTTGTCATGCTTGCTACCACGAGAAGTCAAGGGAAACTTGTAGCTAGCTGTAAACAGTTCATTTGCATTTTCATCACCCAGCGACTGGTAAACCGGAAATTGAAGGTCATCGTTCAACGCATGACTGGTAGCCAGGGAAAGACTCTGAGTTTGACGGTGAAATATAATCCCTGAACTCCCTTCCCTTTGATTTGACTTCACAACCGTTGGTGGGACAAGAAAATTTTGAACCAACTCCGCAAAAGAAGGTAGCTGATCTGATTTCAAGGTAGTCTCACTGTTACTTTTCTGATGTATCCTATGGGATCTTTCGCAAACTTCCTCTATTCCATACATGTTATCTACAAAGAAAGTCAAAAGATTACAACTGGTTCTTTAATACAACAATAGACACCCAGGGATATTCCCAAAACCTTCCGATTGCGGGTAAATGCACAAATGAAGATGGTCTATCAGAGTAGTTTGATGCAAGATGAAGACAAAGGGTATTAAACTGCCTTAATTTCTATCCTTTTTCTTAAGCTGCGATACCAAAAAAATAATTTGCAGCAATTTGCATTATTTCACATTGGAAAGAATACCGCTACTTCTTTTTCTTCACTTTTTTCTTTGATGAGCCTATGGTAGGTCTTTGCTGCATAACCACTGTACCATCAATCACTTCTTGCAGCTCGTTTTTGAACTTCTCTTGAGAATCCAAAAAGAACATTAAATCGTTCACTTGTTCACTCAACCCCTTGTTTTGATCTTCCAACTCTTTCATTTGTTCTTTTAACTTCTCATTAGACTCTGTGAGAAAGTCTACTTTACTTGAAAGTGCATCGTTGAGTGAGTCGGCAGAGGCGAGTTCCCTTGATATCGTTTGTAGCTTTGAGTCTTTGCTAGTGAGTTTATCTTTCAAGGATGGAATTGTTACCTCCGTGTATGTTGTTAATTCAGCAACTTTTTGTTGCAAGTCGTGGAGATCTTTGAAGGTGGGGTTGTTGCTCGGGCCGACGCTTGATGCAGTACTTGGCCTACGATTTTCTTTGAGTAACGACTCGTAATATTCTCTTTGGCTTGCCAATTGGTTGATAAGCAATAAGGAGTATTCAAATCCAACTTCATCAACCTTGTCGCTGCTTGTTGCCAGATTCCCAGTTTGGATATGTTTTTCAGGAAGCTCGACTAATTTACCGTCTGATTCATTTGTCACCAAGCGATGTACGTAGTTGTCACCAGCGTAATCCCAAACTCTTGTAGTATCTAATTCCATTGCGAAGCAATGTCCTGTATCTACAAAATGCTTGAGTGAGTGTTGTTCAGGGCCATATCTGGAACATCCTATGTGCCCACATATAAGACATACCCAGAGCTCAGTATCTGCTGGGCATTCATTACACCCTTCTGTAGATGTACTTACAGCAGATTGTGTGGCTGCTGCAGATTGTAATAAGGAAGATGGCTGAGACAGCAGAAGTACTGGGGGTGGAGGTGCTTGTGACAGTCTTCGCAGCATTCTTCTAAATGTGCGTCTAACTTGTCTGTTGGACAAGTTATTTGAGTAACGGCAAATTGGGCACGAGTCATCGCTCCATTTTCGTAAACATTGACAATGGAACGTGTGTTGGCATGGGATAGTAAGTAATCCAGTTATGTCAGCATCCATTCTTTCTAAACATACAGGACAGCTAGGAAGTTCAACCAAGTGCTTGTTTGCTCCTTCAACACTAGTGAATGGGTCTGACATGAGGAATGGAATTAAAGGTGATGCTTCTTCTGTATTTTCATCATATGGTGAATAATCCATTTTGACAGTTTTAACATAGACTACATGACAAGTTTCCGGTTCCATTGAGTTGAACAGCTTTCCATCAAAGTTGAATTTGAACTCAGCACCACGTACAATGTCTCGGAACTTTATCAATACAAGGAATCTGTTTGCCTTTTCGCTTTTTAAGATACGAATGTGTGATATATCATTGATGAACGATTCACCAATAAACCCAAGCAAATCTGTTGCTGTGAAATAAGTAGGCACTGCTAAAATTGATAGAACAGTATCATCTATTATCACATTGGACTTGGTGATTGGATCCTCTCCATCCGAGTCATCTTCAAATTCCCTATAAAGACGTATCACACCACTTCCTAACAGCTGCGCCTTTAAAGGCTCCATCTGGGATAAATTCATCTTTTTCTTCTTCTTGTTCTTGGGATCTATAGACGTTACCTCAATGTCAGAGTATCGATAATCGGTTTCGTCGCGTGATATAGTTAAATGATACAAGTCAGTACCAATCATTTCCTTGGTTTAAACGAAAAGATCAAAAACAAGGTTTTCTCGATTTCTCTCAATTGTTCCTTCTTAAGTCTCTTCTATTGCACTTGATCCTTGTACAACTTAATTGTTTCTCCTTATTCTTTAAATGTATATATTTCCAAATTTTTGCCTACGGTTTTTTTTTTTGTAAGTCTACTTTTCTAAAGAGTCTATAACCCATACTTGGCCCTGTCAAAGTCCACGAGGGAACTGAGAGTTTCGCCGTGATCCTTAACTAGATTCTTTTGCTCATTGTTCAACAATGGTACTGCTTCTTTGTGAGGGATCCAGATCACGTTAGCTCCCGAGGCAACCCCTGAAATTACTCCAGGGATTCCATCTTCAAAGATCAAACATTCATTGATACTGATTTCTTGTAAGCCCTGGCTACGTCTTTCGCTGTTGATACTTTCGAGGCATGCGTACCAGATATCTGGGTTAGGTTTTCCCTTTCCTGGTGGAATTCTCTTATCATCTCCAGTAACAATATGCTCACCAAACAAATCACCAAATTTGTGGTGGGCAGTCTTCTGATTGAAGTTTACAGCTATAGCTGAAGTTCCCACGGCAATTGGGATTTTCTTATCTTTTAAGTGCTTGACCAATTCAAGTGCGCCTGGTAACCATTCAGACCTGTGCCACTTAGTCTGTTGAACTTCTCTAACTACTTTAAGATAGTCTTCTACAGTACCTGGAATGTCATATGTTTTCATCATAATCTTGTTTGATTCGGTTGCAGGCAATCCCTGTAACTTGAGTTTGATATCCCAAGTTAAAGGTCCCTTTCCGTAGCGTTTCAAGATATCATCGGTGGCCTCAGTGTACAAATCTTCTGTATTGAGGAGTGTTCCATCCATGTCTAAATCAGGTTAGTACTTGAGATCAACAGTGAAATTAAGAGCCAAACGTACCAAATAAGCAAGCTTTAATTCTGTGATGTTAGTATTGGATATTACTATAGTAATTGAAAGGAATCTCGTACTGTTTAGTCATTGTTTATAGGTATTAGTTGTGTTAAATTTAATAAAGAATGTTGGTGACGTATATAAGTTTTTCGAATTATTCAAGCTCATAACTGTGATTAAGTTGATTTTGAGATTTTGCATCTACTGGGTACTATGGTGCTTAGTGTGGAAGCTGTGTGACTACAAAATTCATAATTATGTGAGCTCCTTTATAATTGAGCATCTTCGTATTTCTTGACCTCATAATAAACCAATACTAAGACGTCTCTTAAATGCCATTTCTAGCTAATATACAACAAGAACAATATGATGACTATCATACTTTAAAAACTGAAATCAACTACTTCATCTTTAAAGTTAACTGAACCATACTCTAAGATACGTTTTCATCAGCATGATCGACTGAACCACAGCCTGATGAACCCCTTCATCACTATCGATATAAAAACTAGAGCTTTTACACTAATAAATACAAATCATCCAAATCACTTTAATTATAATTGGAGAAATCTATAATATAATCGAGACAGCACAACTTAATTTCTTGAGCATTGATTATAAATGTACAATAAATCCTTTGTTAGTTTAATTTTCATTTCCAAAGATTCTGATAGAGCAGAACAATCTCAATCTCACCAGTGTTACAATTACCTCATCCACAAGGTTCTTTTCAGTTATCCGTGTCTTTTGTATTAATGAATATGAATATTTTTTTCAAAGTAATTTGCAGCCAAAATTGAAGCTTTCGAGCTTACAATGGGGCGTTTTTGAATAAATATGAGATACTCTCCCCATTGTGTAATCTTCTTACTGCTTCAGCCAATACAGCTGAAACATCGATGGTGTCCAACTTAGGACACAACTCCAATTTTTCTTCAAACGGCACAGTGTTTGTGCAAACCACTTTGGTCAACTTAGAGTTATTTATATTTTTTATGGCGTTTCCTGAGAGGATACCGTGGGTGACAATAGCAATGACTTCTTTAGCGCCATTGTCAAGTAACACCTCGGCAGCCTTGGCCAAGGTACCACAAGTGTCTGCCATGTCGTCTACAATCACGCAGATTTTGTCTGAAACGTCACCAACGAGCACCATTCTCGACACTTCGTTTGCACGGGCACGTTCCTTGTGGATCAACGCAAAGTTCAAGTCTAATCTATCGGCCAATCCAGCGGCTCTTTTAGCCCCTCCTGCATCTGGTGAGATGATGATGGCGTCCTGGTAGTTGATTGTTTCTTTGATGTATCTAACTACACTTGGTTCAGCATACAAGTTGTCCACAGGTACGTCAAAGAAACCTTGGATTTGCGATGCGTGCAAGTCCATGGTTATGACATGGTTACATCCAGCAGTGGTTAACATATCTGCCATCAACTTGGCAGTGATTGGAGCCCTCAGTTTATCCTTTCTATCTTGTCTAGCATAAGGAAAGTTAGGTAAAATCACAGTAATACGACGAGCACTGGCAGTCTTACAAGCGTTGATCATAATCAACAACTCAATCACTCTATCATTAACTATCCCTGACCCAATCTGACAAATAATGAAGATATCCTCGTCCCTAACACTCTCTCCAATAGAGAACTGAACTTCCCCAGTAGAATCTCTCTTCAACTCACAAGGTGTAAGTTTAAGACCCAATCTCCGCCCAACAAGCTCGGCGAGCAGCCTATGCACATCACTGGCTAATAACTTTATGGAATTGGTTGACATAGCTTTCTAGAGAGTAGATGACTCCTTGTGAGGATCATAAAATTTTCTTTTCGATGAGCGGAAAAAGCTTTTGATTGGAAACGTTTTTTAATGGTGGAGAAATGGTGAAGTTTAATCTGATAGTATTGAGAATTTTAGGGAAGAACGTGGAAGTTTAGCTTAAAAAGTATGCTGAGGTTCTTCTGGTGAGCGTTATGGGGTGTACTTCACTCTCTCTAGTCTCGATTTGTTGATTCTACTTGAGTCCTATTCATCTTATCTGATGTTAGCTAATATATTGGGCACGTGCCAAATTCAACTCCACATATTCTTGAGTTAATTGTACCGATGGAACAGATATTAGAAGAGAGAATGAAGGAAAGGAGCCCCTAATTCGTATATTTATGATTCTCTTTGCATATCTCTTTGCATATTTCTACTGCATATTTCTACTGCATCTGTCTACTCTTTCAAACATGCAAGTTATTTTTATTCTACTCTTTTCACTATATGTTCCTTACTTATACAATACTTAATTCTTCCCTCTTCAAGTTCGTTATTCATTTCCTTTTCACTCAGTAATCATGTTGAAAAAATGTTGCTATTTACTCAAAACAAATCATCCATGTCATCTTCTTCTTCCTCTTCTTCTTCTTCTGCTGCTTCTACTCTCTTTGGTAATTTGTTTGGATCAGATTTCATTTGTATCTTGTCTTGTTCATCTTGGTATTTTTGCAAGTCACGCTTCTTCAGTTCTAATGAATTCTTCAATGATTGATAAGTATTTTGGAACTTCATTCTCATCATCTTACTAGTTGCCGTGGCCAAGTTCTTTCTGTTGTGTTCCACCACATTCTCCAAGTCAGCAATTTCTTCTTCAAGGAGTTTAATATGTTGTTTTCCTTCTTTAGTATCATCATCCAGTTGGTCGTCCAGCTGGTCATCCAGTCCATCTTCTTCTTCCTCCTCTTCCTCTTCCTCTTCTTCCTCTTCTTCGCCACTCTGTAATTCTTCTTCGTCTTCACTACCTAACATCTTATTCAATTCTTCTTCCATATGCGTTTGTATATCTTCATCATCCACATCTTCCTCCATTTCCAATTCTTCTGGTTCCATGGCGATTTCTGTTTCTCCAACCATATCTCCAGTGGAGTCTTCATAATATGGAGTTGCTACTGCCGATGGGGTACCACTACCTCCAACGTATCTCTGTTGCTGTAATTTCTTCAAGTCTACCAACTCGAAATGACTTTCCTCTGCTTCCTCATCATGCCTGATCAACTCATTCAACCGTACATCAACGTCTTCCATCACACGGTGGTCAACTTTTCTGGGCCTGAATCTGCGGTGGATTCCCTTGAATGGGTTTGTTAATCCATCCCTATAAACATATCTCCGAGCAACCAATTCACCATTCAGTGTTAAATCGTATAATGGATGCTTATACAATTGCTCCATAGGAATCTCAAAGTCTCGTTCCTGATCAATCGGACCAGTCACTGCATGCAACACAAGTAACATCTGACAGAGATCTATCGTCTTGAATATGTTTTTCTTGTCTATAGTCTTGTACACTTCTGTTATCGTAGGCAAGTCGATTAATCTTGCTGTGTATTTGGTTTCTCCTACTGCCACAAGAGCCTTTTCTCGTGTTATCCACTTGATATTGAGCCCAGCAAAGTCTCCAGAGTCCACTGCATTATGGACGAAGTCTAAATTGGTATCGTTAAGAAATCGTACAACTATTCCCAGTTCTATCAAAGGGTCGTCCTCCACATCTGGAGCTTCGGAGTCGTATCCATCACCTGGTACTCTGGTTGGTTTGATACGAAAACGCGGTGTTTTTACAGGAGGAGCTCCAGCAACTGCCTCCTGAGACTTGCTTTTCTCTGCTCCAGGCTCAACGAACCCCACAGCTGGTCGCTTACTTGTCAAGTTGATCTTCAACTTCTTTTTCTTTTCTTTGACAGGTGAAGATTTAGTAACTTTAGGTGGTTTTATTTTGAGCTTTGGAAGCGGAGGTTCCGCAACATTACCTCCATTGGAAGCACCACTTGAACCTCCAACCTTTAACTTTAACTTAAGTGCCATGTTTGGTCTGGTGAGGTTTGATTTTGATGGTTAACTTTTTTGAGCTTTTCATATTTTAGTATGCAGGAGTATTTGAAGTTGAAAGGATGGAGGTGTTGAGAAGTGATTAGACAGTAGTTGTGAACGGCAGTTGTGATGGTAGCAACTGCAACTGCAGTTCTTATGAAGTTGATATAATGTATTTCAGTTAGTCTAAAATACTCTGTTGTACTTGGGAGTACTTGGGAGTAATGAAGATTAACGTCTAACTTCCAAATTCGTTGTCAATGCAAGTACAAGTATTATATGACTTGAAATATTACAAGTACATATAAGATTATCTAACTATTAGAATTGTAACAGCCTCACTATATATCACTTAAATAAATTGTCTTTGATTGTTTTGAATTCCGTAACACTTGTGAATTTGAAGAGAACGCACATTCAAAAATTGTGCAAATTTTGCAGCCATTTTCAAGAAATGTTTAGCGAGTAGAAATATCAATTATTTGGTTAGAATACAATTTAAAATCCATTTGAGAACTTATATTTGTTATATAGTAGTTTTAGTATTATATTTGAAAAGGTACATATATTCTCTCCAGTGTTTTTGTTCCAGGGAGTTGCACCTTTTACAATTACTCCATAAATAATCACACATACTAGTTTAACCATTCAACTAGAATAATTATTCTTTTATATATACTATAAGTAGATTCTGAAGTTAATTAGTTATTATGAATAAAACTAGATCCTTTCATTCTTATTGATTATTCATATTATTCAAGCGAATGGAATTCTTATTGTTTATAAATTCTTGAAAAATACACTAAAATATTTAAAACGCATTCACTTTCATATTAACCTTCACAGTATCTTTTCAAAATACTGATTAACCATTCAGGTCAACCTAATTACATTCGTGTCTTCTAAAACTCCTCTTGATTCACCTTCTTCATAACGACCCCCGCAAGTACAACTTTTCAGGACTTTTTTTGCGCTTTTCGCAACAGTGAAGATTAAATTTCAGCAAATAACCTTATCTTCCCAACCCAACGATGAACCGGCTGCGCAGTGGAAGAAGGTCATCCTCCATAGACCGCCGTAGGTCTTTGTCTCGGCGTAATTCGCTAACTTCTCTTGATTCTCAAGCAAGTGGGTTTGTTCAAACAACTGAGATGTTCTCAGGTGCTGCTTCAGAGGTGATTCCATCTTCTATTACTTCGTTGCATTATCCCCACCATTTCGGTAGCAGTTATCGTAGTCTGCATGGTGTGAGGTCCTCGACAGAGAATTCACCCTTGTTGGCAGCTGCAAATGAACCTGAATTGTACGAGGATTTGGACATGCAATCAGTAAGGTCCAACTTATCTACCAATTCACATGACACTCAAGCAAACTTCAAGTTCTTTTCACCTGATGAAATCGAAATGGCCCAGGGTGGGTCTACTTTGGAGAACCCAGTAGATCCAGTTGACTATAACACCAATTGGGATTATTCCATTGACAAGTATGATGAACCTATTGTTGATGAGACCACTAATTTCTTCTCGCAACAAGGATCTAACATACAAAGTTATCGTTCACAGGAGGAGGAAATTGAACAACGTGAGCCTAGGCGTAGAAGTAACTCGACGGGATCGATGAAATCACACTCCTCTGCAGAGTCTTTAGAAATGGACAATGTTTCTGCTTTCCAACGTGACTACCCATCGTCTCTCAACTACCAGAGATTCTACTTGGCTGAAGAAGATATTGTCATTGGTATTGCAGGGTATACTGTTAGTATCTGGAAGGTAATCCTCTACAAGCTTGTTTGCGTTGTCACCTTGGGATTGGGGTATTTGATTTTGAGATGGTTCCCAAAGTACCGTGTCAACCTCATGGGAAACAGATCCCCCTTGGGAGACGCAGATTGGTGTGTCATTGAAAACGAATTTGGAGAATTGACAATAGCAAACATCTCAAAATCAAGATTCAATGACCGCATGTCTGGATTCTTACCAAGTAGAGAAAACACCAATCAAAACAGCAGCGAAGGTTTTGAAGACGAACCAAAAGACCCAGTGATACCTCTCATCCACAGCTTCACCTACAGATATATTAAATTCTTCTACAATCCAGTGGAAGATATTTTCAAGACAAACTCTAATTGGTACGACACCCATTGGTTAAACGTGAAGAATACAAAAGACGGAATTTCATACAGAACACACGAACTGAGAGTACTGATCTTTGGCGAAAACAACATCGAGATCGATGAAAAATCAGTAGGTCAATTGCTCATGGACGAAGTTTTGCACCCATTCTACATATTCCAAGTTTTCTCAATCTTCCTCTGGTTGGCTGACGACTACTACTATTATGCACTGTGCATCTTTATTATTTCATTCATTTCTATTGTCAATTCCCTTGTCGAAACCAAGTCTACCATTCATCGTCTTCAACTGATATCGAAATTCTCATGCGAGGTGAGAGTTTGGCGTCAAGGATTCTGGAAGCAAATCGACTCTAAAGAATTAGTCCCTGGTGATGTGTTTGAAGTCGACCCATCATTGAGTACTGTTCCTTGCGACGCATTGCTCATCAACGGTGAGTGTGTGATTAATGAATCGATGCTTACTGGTGAAAGTGTTCCTGTTACTAAGTTTGCAGCAACTCAAGAAACTGTCCAGTTACTTCCAGACAACTTTGTATCCCCACTTTTGTCTAAGTCATTCTTATACAATGGTACCAAATTGCTTAAGATGAAGTCTGCCAATGATCAGCCAGTTACGGCAATGGTAGTTAAAACTGGATTCAGTACTACGAAGGGTTCTTTAGTGAGATCAATGCTTTTCCCAAAACCAACAGATTTCAAGTTCTATGAAGATTCCTTCAAGTATATCGGATTTATGACAATTATTGCGTTCCTTGGCTTCACCTATTCCACTTACAATTTCCTCAAGCTCGGTCTCCCCACAAAATTAATCGTATTGCGTGCCTTGGATATCATCACAATTGTTGTTCCTCCTGCGTTACCTGCTACATTAACAATTGGGTCCACCTTTGCTATTAGCAGGTTGAAGAAGTTGCAAATCTTCTGTATTGCACCAACAAGAGTCAATATTGGCGGGAAATTAGATATAATGTGCTTTGATAAAACAGGAACTTTAACTGAGGACGGCTTAGACGTTTTGGGAGTTCATGTGGCTAACAATGCCAAGGGAAGAAGAGAGTTTGTTTTCGAGCCATTACAAGATGTTGTTACCAAGTTAGACGTTACAAAGGAAGAATCAGATTACAACTTTAACAATGGAAAGTACTTCTTAAGTGGAATGGCCTGTTGCCACTCTTTAAGACTTATTGACGGCGAGCTTTTGGGTGATCCATTGGACATTAAACTGTTTGGATTCACCAACTGGAACTATAAAGAAGATCCTAACTCCAACAAGTCCATTGTGTACGGACAAGACGGTTCAAGTTATACTATCGAAACCGAGTACGAGTTTATTTCCCATTTGCGTAGAATGTCTGTGTTAGCATCCAATAGTGAAGGTAACAAGTATATATTTACTAAGGGAGCACCTGAAGTTATGACTGAGATTTGTGAGCCACAGACCTTGCCACTGAACTTTGATGAATTATTGTACCACTACACTCATCGTGGTTTCAGAGTTATTGCATGTGCCTATAAACCATTAGAAAGCCGCGCTAGTAAAGATAGAGAACTGGTAGAGAGTGGTTTGATCTTTACGGGTTTTATTATCTTTGAGAACAAGTTGAAAGGTTCCACCACGGATACGTTAAGAACCTTAAACGCAGCAGAAATCAGGACTGTGATGTGCACAGGTGACAATATTTTAACGGCTATCAGTGTCGCTCGTGAATGTGAGTTGATCAGCCCTGAAATTGAAAACATCTATGTACCCAAATATATCCAAGAGGATGGCCAAGAAGTTGGAGTGTTAGAATGGGAAGATATGAATAACCCAGACAGCAAACTTGACTCTTCGAGCTTGAAGCCAATTGATCCTCTGGCTCACAAATACAATTACAGATTAGCGATCACAGGTGACATATTCAGGTACTTATTGACTGAATTAAAGGACACCACAACGACGCAAGCTGTATTGATGAAGTGTGATATTTTCGCAAGAATGTCCCCAGACGAGAAGCACGAGTTAGTGGAACAATTACAAGGTATCGATTATACAGTTGGGTTTTGCGGCGATGGTGCAAATGACTGTGGTGCGTTGAAAGCAGCAGACGTTGGAATTTCGTTAAGTGAAGCTGAAGCTTCTGTAGCGGCTCCATTTACTTCACGTGTCTTTGAAATCTCTTGTGTTTTGGACGTTATCCGTGAAGGAAGATCGAGTTTGGTGACAAGTTTCTCCTGCTTCAAGTACATGTCCCTCTACTCAGCAATCCAGTTCATCACCGTAACTATTTTGTACAAGCGTGGTACGAATTTGGGAGACTTCCAGTTCTTGTACATTGATTTGTTTTTGATTTTACCATTGGCAATCTTTATGTCATGGTCTAAACCATTTGAAAAGTTGTGTGTGAAGCGTCCAACAGCAAATTTAGTCAGCCCTAAGATATTGATCCCAATGATATGCCATATTATGGTTTTGATGTTTTTCCAAATATTGGTCTGGGTTTGGGTTCAAGAAGAGCCTTGGTACTTGAGGCCAGTGCCTGGTGGTGATGATGATGTTCAGTCGTCTGATAACACTGTGCTTTTCCTTTTCTCCAACTTGCAGTACATTCTTATAGCTATTGTGTTGAGCAGTGGACCACCGTACAGACAGAGAATGTCAGAGAACATACCATTCATGATTAACTTAGTTATAGCAGTGCTCTTGTCTTTGATCTTGTTTCTGGTTGATGCAAGTTCATGGTGGGGTAACTTGATGCAATTGACAAACTTGAGCACACTGTTCTACTTTTTGTTAGCTGCACTTGCGGTTGCAAATTTGGGTGCCATGGTTGTCGGAGAAGAGCATATTTTCCACAAGTTCGCCGGTGTTTACAAGAGATTGTTCCACAGGCTGAAAATAGGAACAAGCAAGAAGACTTTCAAGAACTTGAAGAGGGATTTCAACAGAGTAGAGATTGTTTAAAGAAATTTAATAGAGACATTTTCAATTTACAGGTTTTATAATAATGAGAAACTTGCCACATTAATGCCAAATTATGTACTGGGCGCAACTTACTGCCGCTTGCAGTTTCGTGGAATTTCCCTACACTATTAATCTCCACATCTTTCGTTTGAAAGATTGAGCGATCAGGTAACGAAATAAACGATCAAGTCTCCGTTCGCGTTGGAGTTCACGTATTTCTTTTATCTTGAGCCTGACTAGGTTCATTATACTATTCCCACCCCCCGGAACAGTAAAAAGCAACCGTAAGCAATAAAACACACGAATGGTAAAAATTTAAAGGTGATTAGTTCTGTAGCTTATCAAGAGGATCTCAATAATTCTGTGATTTCAAAAGAGTAGAATAGAAATAGTCAATTTCCTGATTTAATGTAGATTAATCGAAATCTACAGATTTTTAAAGAAAATTAGATATATTGGATAATAAGCCCAAGAGAATTAATTAGAATAAAAGGTGCCCTAAACCCTCTTTAGTACTTGCAGTTATTTCTTCTGTTCGTTAAGTCAACACATCTGCTAGTTGAGTTTTTATACATTAGATAATGCGACTCAAGTAATTGAGTGGTACTGTTTGGATTCATCCCATGAAAGTCGTTTATTGGGCACTAATGACTACCAGCTAATGGGTATACTTCAAAACAGAATATAAACTTAGATGGATAGCTCTCATTGTCCTGTAGAAGTATTTGACATATTCTGAAAATGGAAAAAGCAATACGAAATTAATTTTTGCAGCTAAAATTTCAGTGTCACTTATATTGACCAGCAAGTTGAAGTATTATAAGAAATGCCTGGTTAGCTCAATCGGTAGAGCGTTTGACTCTTAATTAGGATATCAAAAGGTTACGGGTTCGACCCCCGTATCGGGCTTACTTTTTACTGTTTTAATTTTTTTTTGCAGCCACAAAGAATTTTTAAGTGCTTCAAGTGAGAGCTCAAGAGAGGTACTAATAGAGAGTCAGCTAGTGGGCTCGGAAGAATAAAGTATTACTAATTACAAGATATATATATTCATTAACTAAATCAAGCTATCGTTACCGTACTTCTTAGCGTACAACCCCAAAGCTTTAATACTAAATAAAAACTTGTAGTTTGGATACTCTATGGCACATGAGTGGTTGAAAACACCTTCCATTCCATCATACAACCATTCACCTGTTAACTTTTGTTTTTGCATAATCAACTGGATACCACGCTTTAAAGGTTCTTTCTTAGGGTAATCAGCCAACAAAAGTCCAATCACACACCAAGCAGTTTGTACTAATTGTGATTCAGCGGAGTCAACGAATGTATGTGTCTCACAAGACTTCATAGACTCACCCCAGCCACCATCAGGCAACTGCTTCGATATGAGGAAATCACAGCCTTTACTCACCGTGCTCGAGTTCAAGTATGTAAGCCCAACGGTGTTGAATGCTTCAAGGGCAAACATCAGAGCGTACGAGTAGCATACACCCCAGCAGCCGTACCAAGACCCGTCTGGGTCTTGAGCTTTCATTATATACAGAATAACTGAATCAATAGCCTTTTCTATTTTCTTCAGCTGGTAGTCGGGGTAAAATTCATGAAAGTAGGTGAGCCCCAAGACCGAAGAATCAGAGCATTCCACGTAAGGATACTCAACCATAATGTTGTTAAACACTTCTGCAGGGTTGAGTTTTTCCAATAAGGACAGAGCTCTAATTCTTTCGTATGTTGCAAATGAACCATACTCAAATGAGCCTACGTTTTGCAAGCTAAGTAATACCTCAATTGCATCGTAAAGCCTTTGATCTGTAATAGCACCGTGGACCTCTTTGAAGGCAGGATGATTTCTCACCATGATAATAGCTTTCACAGCTTCGGCTGTACAGTCGCTGACGGTATAGCCCTGTTCTTTAGTGCTGAAACCCCATGCACCATTTCTAACATCTCTAAAACTTCCTTGTTCACAGTTTGTATCAAATTGTGATCGTACGAGGAAAAGGTATGCATCGGTGATCGTTTTACGGTACTGAGGGAATTCCGCCAAACCAGCCATAATAAAGTATTGGACCATGAACGCAGCGTCCCAAGTTTGAGAACCGTTAGTACCCATTACAGTCATACCTTGTGAGCCATGGAAAAGTGCGTCCCCAGCACGCTTCATTGTATTTTGATGAAGTTTAGATTGAGCTCCTTCAAAATCGTAGGTTACAATACAGTTCATAGCATGACTGATAGGTGCGATCGACAAATGAGCTGTGTTTTCCAATTCCTTCTGGACCAATTCATAGACTCTCTTGTTAGCATACTCAAGCATCCACTTTGGTCTCCAACGTTCGTACACACACAAAATCAGGTTGCAAAAGTCAAGTAATTTGGTGTGGGGGTAGTACAAGTCAATACCGCACACACTATTTCTACAATTACCAAAGTTAATTGTTTCGTAAGGCGCGTTTGGTAAGTATATTTCCAGTCTGATTTCCAACAAAAGCGGATCTTCTGTACACTGTAATCTGTTTGCCAGGATATATCCTGCTGGCAAATAGATGGCTCTCGTGTGCACCCACCATCTTGCTGGATGAATGGGGACAGCGTATGGAAGACACCAGAACTCAGGAGGAGCTGGATTCACTCCTTCCCATTTATACAAGTTGAGCAAAGCCAACCAGATCTTCCCCCAGTGGGGGTTCATTTTGGCTCCACCAAGGTTGTGTAATTTCTCTCTTGCTCTTACACAGACAGGGTGTGTGGCCTCCATTCCCAAGAGACGTAAGCAAATGTAGTTCATAGTAGTGCCAAAACAAGTCGACTTGTCTTCAGTGTGCAAGCCCCAGCCACCATCTACGGGGTGAGCATTGTTTACAATGAAACGGATCAATTCAGTTTTGATAGGTTGCGGGATTGAAGCACCCGTATAGTAATGAGCAACAACATATCCAATGGTCAAAAAGGAAGGTCCTTTGTATTGATTTGGAAAAATTCCACTAGTTTCATCCTGTAAACGACAAAAGAAGTCAGCCCCCTTCTTAGCACTATCCAAAGGTGTGGAAATTGGCTCGATTTCTTCTTCTGGTGCTTCAAAATCACCAGTTTCTAGTAAATATTTCACATACGGAGATTGGGGATCATTGTTGGATGCGTTTTCCAGGACATATTCCCATGTAGTTGCACCTAATTCGGTCACACGAAGCCTCCAGCGTTTTGGATCGGTTCTAGGTATACCTAGTTCTTCTGAATATAGCATAATACTAACTGTTTTTGATTACAATTATAATATGAAATCTACACGGGAATTGATATGCATTCTTATACGATGGAGTTGCGCTACCAATTTAATTATATGCGCAAGCTGTATGTAGGACAAAATAGAGCATGTGATGCGGGAAAGGCGAGTAAGATCAGTTCATTCGTGGATATACTCGGTAGATCTTTGAGTGTCGAAGTATATTCAAATGGAATGATACACTTTATTATCTTTAGAAACAATTGGTGGGTGTAATTGCTTAGGAGAGGCTGTGACTTTTTTTTAATTAGTCAAGTTTCTAGAACCATAAGTAGTAGATACAGAAGGGACCGTTGATAATTTTGAAGAAAATAAGATGAAGGCAAAAGTGTTTTAGGTTAGATTAGGTTAAACTAAGCGATAAACGTTTAAGGATTACTTTACAATCCTTACAACAGCATATGCAATTTATTAACAATAAGGTTAAAAGTAAAATAAGAAAAGCCAAATAGATAACGATTATAAAAATAAAACGGTCATTTCTAAAGTATTACGAGTAAATTCATCTAGATATTTCAACTTACTCTAACATAAATTGATCATTCTTTGAACCTAACCACTTCAAACAATCATTTTGCAAGTGGTTGCAACCATTTCTTACATAATAAATTACATTATACAAACTATATACAGTCCGATGAATTTCAAAAATTAAAATCAAAGAGGATACGTGCGCCAACCAAATTTCCTCATTGGATTGGATGAGCCAAAGAAAAAAAACTTAGAGCTTCACCAGTGAAAGACAAAGTTATTCAATTAACTGGCTTGACATTATGGGCAAGAGAAAGTTGGAAACGGAGACTACTACTCCAGAATCCGGTGAGGAAAAAATAGAGTCCCAAAGAAAGAGACAGGATGAATCCGAGGAATTAGATGTGGATAGCGATGGGGAAGGCGATGAGGACGATGAAGATGAAGATGAAGACGATGAAGAAGAAGAGGAAGAAGAGGAAGAAGAAGAAGAAAAGGAAAGAACTGTTAAAAAACCTAAGTTATCAGCACAAGACGTTCAAGTGGCCCGAGAAACCGCTGAGCTTTTCAAGTCTAATATCTTCAAACTTCAAATCGATGAGTTATTGAAAGAGACTAAGATCAAGGACTCACATATTGCTAAGATCGAAAAGGTGTTACATAGAGTGCATGAGTTGATCACATTGGTACCTGCTACCAGCGATAACGTGACATTGGATAAAGCATACCAATTAATCAACCCTAAGAAAGTGACGATTCCGTTCGCTGATCCCAAACCAACGAAAATAAGCTACAACTTGTGCTACAAGCCACCTGTAAATATATCTATTATCGGCTCGTTTGGTTTAAAAACTGGTATTGCTCCTCTGTCGAACGATCACAGCACCTCAGTCGGAGGAAACTCAATCGATGTCGCATTGACCATGCCCCCAGAATTAGTACATGCTAAGGATTATCTCAATTATAGAGCTTTGCACAAGCGTGCCTTCTACTTGGCGTACTTGGCAGATCAATTAATACCTTTACTGAAGAAACACAAGTTACCAATCAAGATTACTTACCATTACTTGAATAACGATGTCTTGTGCCCAGTATTGAATATTTCATCGATAAACACAAATGACCCAGAAGACTTGATCTTCCACAAGACTAAGTTCAGCATCAATTTGCTTGTGGCGTTCCCACATGGTGCTTTCGATCCAAAGAAATTACTCCCTGACAAGAATTGTATTAGAATCGAAACTCAAGATGCAGAAAAGACTTTGCCACCAACCCCATTATACAACTCATCGATCTTATCGATGACCTCTTACGATTATTACTTAAAATACTTGTATACTACTAAAAAGCTGACACAGCTGTTCAAAGATGCGTGTATCTTATCGCGCCTTTGGCTCCATAACAATGGTATGAGCTCACTGGTACATGAAGGTGGGTTTGGTCACTTTGAAATGGCCATCTTAATGAGTGCACTCTTGCAAGGTGGTGGTTTACAACAGAACAAGATCTTACTCCACGGATTCTCACTGTACCAGTTATTCAAAGGTACAGTTAAGTACTTGGCTACCATGGACTTGAGCAAGGGATACCTTCTGTTCTCGTCATTAATTGGAGAAAACATTGCTTCCAAGTACAACACAGAAGGCTTCCAAGTGCCTACAATCTTCGACAAAAACATTAAACTCAATGTATTGTGGAAAATGACTAAAGCGTCATACACTAGATTACAGGCTGTGGCAACACAGACGTTAGGACTCTTGAATGATGTAGTTAAGGATAGATTTGACCCAATCTTATTACAGTCTGCTAGCTTTGCACCATTGCAGTACGATATGGTATTCGAGATTGATGTCCCAGCACAATTAGAATTGGAATCTTTCGGTCCATTAGAAAAGATTACCTTTTTGACGTTTGAAAATTACGTCAAGAACCGTTTATATTTGATTTTATCAACTGCTTTAGGCAACAGAGTCTCACAAATTCAGATTCTGCCGCAGCAAAAGGTGGGAGGGCACACTTTCCCATTAACAAAGAGAAAGCCTTCCAACTCAACCACAACATTCACAATTTCCCTCGAGCTTAATGCTGACGAGTCTGAAAAGTTAGTCACCAAGGGTCCTTCTAACGATAACTTGACTGCTCAGTCACCTAGTGCTGCAGAGACCGAAGAGATCAACAAGTTCCGTTTATTCTGGGGTAAGAGGGCCTCTTTGAGAAGGTTCAAGGATGGTACTATTCAACACTGTGTGGTCTGGACTATGGTTCCTAACGAATCATTAGTTGTATCCATACTCAAGTATGCTATTGATTCACACTTCTACCCAGATTCCTCGTCGCACTTGTCGTACCTGAATGCATTAGACCGCTTACCTGCACCTATGACCAACGCTAACAATGGTATCACCCTGTTGGTCAACTTCACGAACGTGAAGGGCTCATACGATGCCTTAACCAAGGTGTTGACGAGGTTGGATTTGCCTCTTGCGATTAAGTCTGTTACCATTGCACACGCAACTTCACTCAGACTGACATCCATTTTGCAACCGATCCCATTTGCAATTTCTCAGCCAAATTTCTGGAACGAATTGGTTGTACAATTCGAAAGTTCTGTTAGATGGCCTGACGAATTAAGCAGTTTGGAGAATGCAAAAACTGCTTTCCTTATTAAAATTCACAAACTTTTGGAAGAAGAAAACCATTTGTACAAGAGTTTTATTTCCAAGGAAGCCAATGATGAAATCCCATACAATACTGAAGTCTGCATATTGAATATTTTAACTCCTGAGGGATTCGGCTTCAAGATAAGGATTTTAAGTGAGAAGGACGAAGTATTATACTTGAGAGCAGTTTCTAAAGCTGACACCAAGCAAAAGGCATTGGTGCAAGATGTTTACTTGAAGTTTAACCAAGCATATATTGGATCTATTAAACATCTGAGAACAATTTCACAGTTGTCTACAGCTTTCCCATTCTACTCTGGTACAGTCAGACTTTTCAAAACATGGTTAGATTCGCAGTTGTTGCTTTGTCATTTCACAGAAGAATTGGTAGAGTTGCTTGCTTTGAAACCATTTGTCGACCCAGCTCCATTTACTGTTCCTAATTCCATTGAAAATGGATTTTTGCAAATTTTGAATTTCTTGAGCAACTGGAATTGGAAGGAAGACCCCTTGGTGCTTGATTTAGTGAAACCAAGTGCGGTGCTGGATGAGAAGTTGAGTGATAGACTTACTATTGCCAACCATAGGGTTATCGAGCTGAACTTTGAGAAGATCAGAAAGATGGACCCACTGGGTATAAAGACACAATTATTTGTAGGATCCAAGGATGACCCAAGTGGTATTTTGTGGTCCAACAACTTGTCATTACCTATTGCTACCAGATTGACTGCCTTGTCACGTATAGCGATCAGTTTAGTCAAGGAATCTGGAACGTTTTTGACACACGAAACATTGGACGTGTTGTTTGCACCTGCTACGAAAGATTATGATTTCATTTTGCGTGTGAAACTGTCCCAGGCCTTGTCTGGCACTTCAGGTGTATTGCCACCAAACAAGTTTAAGAACTTGGTGAGCGGAGTTACCAGTTTCCCAAGAATTGACGACTTGTCTTCTAAACAAGACTTGATCCAAGCCTACTTCAAGGACTTGAATAGAAAGTTTGGAAACGTAATTTTGTTTTCAACAAAGACAGTCAATATAGCAGAAGATGGAAGAAACATTATTACAGGATTGTTTATCCCAACGGCAATGCTGAAGAAGAAGTTCCGTGCGAACTTAAACATCAATGTAAAACCTTCAGATGATGAAGTCATTGTGAATAAGGGAGCGATTTTCGATCAGATCAAGTTGTTGGGAGGTGATTTGTTTGAGAGAATAGATAGAAAGTAGACAACATTCCAGGAGAGAGGGAGAAAGACTGAATGGTTGCCAAGGCCATTCAGATTAATAAATATTTGAACATTAACGTTCTGGCCTTTTATTGAATAGTAGAATTTAACAATGAGAGGAGTAAACAGATTTAAAAATTAGTAATTTGAAAAAAAGATCAAGAGGTTAAAAACGGTATGATTTTTTTTATAATTTAACTCAAAAAAGTAAATTGATTTAAAGTATGACTCGATACAACGTGAATTTAGAGCAAGAGCTCCGTGAGTTTGAGACACAGAGGTATCCGACGGATGCACAGACAGTTAATAATAATGCGCTGATTCTTTATAAGCGTAAGAAGTACTTTCTTGAACAGCTTCGACTGTCTTTCCGAGTGTTAGGGTATGTTCTTATAACTTTAGTTTATTTAAAGGACACATCACTTGTGATGTTCGGATTACGTGCATCGTGTCAATATTTGATGCTGGCGCATAGTGCACTGATGAATGGAATGGTCATGTATGATGATTTGAAGAAGTTAATGTCTAAGCATTGTTTATTGCTAGTTTGTTTCAATAATTGTATTTGCCTTTTGGTTCATGCAGTGTTTGGTGCTTATACGGAAACCGATAGTCCTGACGGAATGTTACATGGGGGATTCATACTAGAGTTTATTGGCGAGAGGTTACCATACAGTGTGGCTGAATTGTTGGTTTACGATGTCCTTATCTTTTTCCTTCAATTGGTGTACCACAGTATAGTATGTAACACCAATGATGCAGAATTGCTTTCTGCAGAGGCACTGGATAGTTCTCTGGGTGACTCGATAGTAGATGGGTTCAAGCAGAGAACTGAAATGTACGGTGATGGATATACTGGGGACGTATTCTTAGTGAGCATTGACGTTGTTAAGAGTTGCTTGAATGTGCTTAGTCACCAGTATGTCCCACTGGGAGATATCCTAGGACATTTGAATGCATTACAGCAGGAGTTTGCACAGCCCGGACTGGCAGATACTCAAGCACCACAACCACAACGTGTACCACAACCTTCAGTTGGTGCATACGTATAAAGCAAAACCTAATTAGAGTTTCAGAATAATGAAAGAAAGAAACAAAGTTATTGTATAGAAAATAGATATAAGTTCTTTGATAGAACTATATCTTTGAATGCCAGATATTTAAATACACTTGCAAGGTTCTATAATGGAATGTATAATGAATCACCTATGACTACACCTTCATCTATAAATGATATTTATCATTTGAATTATAATTCTGGGTATTGAATAGATATTCAAAGATTATACTGACAACAGATGGAAATGTAACAAGTAGATTAACAAACTACTAATAGACCTCACCTCTGCTCTCATAAGATCATCTATCACATTACACAACATAACACAAGATGTTACTATAGAAGTGAAATTTTTCTGGTAGCGCACACTGAGTTAATAAGCTCTCATCGCATAAAAAAAATTCCAAGAAGTAACAATGACGGCAGACACCAAGATCGTTGGGATCGAGTATAATAGGGTATCTAATACCTCATCGACCGACTTCCCAGGACACACTAGTGGAGGGGACTATGCCTGGGACATTGAAAAGTTCAAGGATGAGTTTGAGGTTGATATTAAGCATCTTACTGATCGTACTGCCAACTTTGACTTGATCCATATTGACACTTCGATTGCCAATGCATTCAGACGTGTGATGTTTGCTGAGGTGCCATCAGTCGCTGCGGATATTGTGTACATGTTCATGAACACCTCAGTTATACAAGATGAAGTTTTGGCTCTGCGTATTGGGCTTATTCCAATCAAGGTAGACCCAGATACTTTAGGGTGGGTCGAGAGAGATGCCGATGTGGCAGACAGACACACTGAGGAAAACACAATTGTGTTGTCTTTAGATGTCGTGTGTACCAAGAACCCTAATGCACCAAAGAACCTGACCAACCCTAAGGAGCTCTACCGTAACGCACATGTTTATGCCAGAGACCTTAAGTTTGAGCCTCAGGGACAACAAATGGAAAAGTACAAGAACAACCCTATCGTGCCCTGCGATCCAGACATTTTGTTGGCCAAATTAAGACCTGGTCAAGAGATTTCATTGAAGGCCCACTGTGTTTTGGGTTTGGGAAGTGACCACGCCAAGTTCTCACCTGTCGCCACTGCGCTGTACAGATTGATGCCTGTAATCGACATTTTAGAACCAATTAGAGGTGCTGAAGCAGTCAAATTCCAAAAATGCTTCCCATCAGGAGTTGTTGAAATCGTCAACGACGAAGCTAAAGTGAAAGACCCAAGAAAAGATACCGTATCCAGAGAAGTGTTGAGGCACGAGGAATTCAATGGAAAGGTTAAATTGGGAAGAAAAAGAGACCATTTCATTTTCAACGTGGAATCAGTGGGTGCCATGGGCCCAGAAGAGATCTTTTTCAAGTCGGTAAGGGTATTGAAGAATAAGATTGAGTACTTGAGAAACTGCCCTATTTCTCAATAGAAACAGTATGTAACTTGTTAAAAACTTGTATAATGAATAGAATAACTCCACCATGTGGATTAAGGAAAGAAAATTGAGTAAAATGTCATTAGTCAATGTTACTTTTCAACGTTAGTTGAAATGTAATGTTAATAATGATATCATACAAGTGATGAAAATCAATGAAAAGTGTTCCGTAAGTTTAAAGTGTCGTTGGGAGTTTATCTTAGAAGATATGAATTTTACTACCTGAGTTACATTCTCCTTTTAAAGTATTTAGTTACTCAACGGTTATAACATTCTTTAGAGATTTTTAAAAATTTGGCTGCAAATTTTACCAATATTAAAAAAATCATCGACTTCAGTTATATCATTGGATTACTTCAACTACAGCTCATTCTCATTAAGAGATAAACAATCAAAATTAAAAAATCAAGATTAATAGATAACCAAAAAGTAATGGAATCAATTAATTTCTATTATTAAACTGTTTCATCCACTTCGTTTCAAGAAATGGAACATTCATTCCATTCTAATTCATTAATACAAGAAAAAATTGAAGAGTACCTTTAATATTATACTAGTTAATATGAATTACGTTCATAATAATGTAAAGAAGATGACCATGAATTTCATAATTCCATACTCCGACCTTCAAGGGGTGTTGACATTGCAAAGTGTATAGTCAGAGAGTTGATCCATGGCAAGTTAATCCAGTACAATAACCACCCAAAATGCATTAAACACACAGTAATACCATTTTCTCTCACTCCTTTATGCACCTCCTACACAGTCTCAGTTCACCTCCTCTTCACTGGGTGGATTCAATTGTCGTGCAAAAAACGTTATCAAGTCATCTCCATCATCGCGATTTGATGAGGATGCGAATTAATTTTAAAGGGATTTTTTCAAAACCAAAGAGTGTAACTAATGAACACAAACCGATTGCATTGAACCCTCCTTTGTCATAAAAGCCCAGTCAACTATAGATATTATCAGTTGTTCTGTTTCGTTGTACTATATATTGTATTTATACCATGTCGGGTTATTTCACTGATGATGTGACTGACCATTCGTCTGGGGTTCTGAGTCCTTTACATGTTGTCAAGCCTCCTGTTGCCGCATCGTCATCGCATAAGCAGAGGCTGTCACTGATGAACTCGCTTTCGTCATCGCATTCAGTGGTTGTACATCATCTGAGTTCCAACAGTATGCCTAGCGCTGCTCATGTTCCTGTGCATGTACCCAACTTTAGTGTGGCCCATACTCCAACCAACGCAAGGAGCATGTCGATAGTTAGTATGGATCTGCCACTGAACTCCATCGTTTCGATAGACGATAACATGAATAGACCCACTCGCACCAACAGTTGTACTAGTTTGGCCCTGTTGAACAATGGAATGAATACAATGTCCATTCCAACAAGCGTGATCCAGGGACCATCGACTAGTCAAAACGCCGTGCCTGCTTCCTTGGTAGGACATTCCTCCACCCATGGGGTCCAGCATAGCCAATCTAACCACCACACACACGTGCAATCAAACCTGTCATTGCAGGCTCAGGCAGAATCTCAGCCGCAGCCGCAGCACCAGCATCAGCATCAGCAGCCGCAAAATCAGCCGCAGCTTAGCCAGAACCTCACCGATCTTCACGATTATGTCATTTCAAATAAACTGAAAGTATCTAGTGCAATACTATCAGACGACGACTCAGAGCTCGAGTCGTCCACCTCAACTCCTACGCGCACTATATTAAAACCAATCTTCAAATTAAAGAAATCACAGCTACAACACGTCAAGGACAAACAAATTAAACAGGACTTTAAACTCAAGTACAAAGATCTTAATAACAGCGACAACTTTGGGTTCGATACTCCCCCATTGTACCTGCCATTGAGCATGAGCACCGCTTCACAAGTTATAGACATATCAAGTGCACTCGCTGGAAATGACACAGAATCACACACCCCAAGCAAGAAGCTACTCTCTTCAACATTTGGTCCATTGTCACTTAACTTGGATAACAAGAAAAAGAGTAAGCCCTCGGGATCACATCCCAAGATGTACTTGAAAAAGATATACCTGAAGGAACTCCAATTCGAGCTTTTGCATAACGGCAACACGTCACCGGTGTTGGGCCCGTCCTTGGCCCTCGACCACCCCAAATTTGCCGTTCCATCACTTCCTCTGACCTCTTTGCTCAGCGATTCGGAAACGAGCGAAGTGCTGGAGAAGAAACATGACATTACAGAGCAAAACAAACTCATTACAAAGCTCAACCAGAAATGGAACAAATCAATGTTGAAAGAGAAGAAAACTAGATTGACTCCAAAACCAAAAACAAACTTGCCACTGCGCAAAAGATCAAGGGGATACTCCTTTGATGAAGATGATGACGATCTAGAATTTGAAGACAGTTATGAGGATTACAGGGACGATTTTTCTATAGGGTATTAGTATTTATTATTATTATTGGTATGGGTATGAATATTTAATTGAAATTGTAGATTTCTAACCCTTTTTACATCTCTTCTACAACATTACATCATCATCTCCATGGTCGTTCAAATCATGGAAGAACGGAAGCTTCAAGATATCGCCAGCACTCAACCGTCTGTATGGGTCCATGACAAAGCATCCGTTTAACAACTCAATCAAGTGCTTGTGGTCCCTGTAGTTTTCCAACTCGGTCTTGTATGTTTCGTAGTCGGTTTCCAGTTCGGTTGGCTTTATTAATCTTTCTCCAGTATCGAACAACTTGAGTGTGTCCTTGACAGCAGAGTCTGGAGGAAAGCAATCGTTGGCCATTTCATATTCCAAAAACTCGTACACTATCTTGTTCAAGTTGCCATTGTACACACTGGCGTTCCCAGTTTTGGCTCCACTCAAGTTTATCTCGAGCCCACATCCATGAAGTTCTGCACACTTTTTGAGCTTTTCGATCCCAAAGAGACTCGATATTTCAATGAGCGCATCTGTGTCATCAGGCGAGTTGAACAATGGGAACTTTCTTAAGAGAAGTGAGAACCCAATGATCCCTGCAGACCAGATGTCGATCTTTGTGCTTTGATTCGTGCATTTGAACAATACCTCTGGAGCACGGAACCCTCTTGTTCCTGCTCTATTGGCTCTACGAGGTGGTCTCTGATCTTGTTTTGGGTACGCTTTGATTTGGAGACGCTTTAGTTTTGAAGATGCTGTTGTGGTACTGGTTGGAGGGTTGCTACATGGACATCCTGTCTTGTTGCTGCTGGTGCTGGTACTGCTAGCAGAGTACTTTTCAGCCAACCCAAAGTCAACTAAAACACCCTTGCCCTTGAAAGGGTCGTAGAGGAAGTTGGTGGGTTTCAAGTCTCTGTGCATCACTTCTTTACAGTGTATGAAATCGAGAGCTTGAAACATTTCCCACAAGTACTTCTTGATCCCCTTCACAGGCAAGTCTCTATAAAAGTCCCTGAAATCGGAGTGCTGGTAGTATGGTAATATTGCCAATACTTGGTCTTGGTATCGTAAAACATCTAGTAGTGGTGCAACGTGAGAGTTCCCAGAAAGCATATAAAGCAAATTCAATTCGTTGTGGATTCTGTTTGGTGATGAAGTCACGTATATTTGTTTGAGGGCTACTATGGGGTTCTTTTTGTTTTCATTTGTTGGTTTTCTCTTCTTCTTTAAAGGTGGTGATTTCCATATATCTGAACCAAGTTTGACTATCCCGTTCAAGGCTTCTGCCTTGTATACAGTGGAAAATGTCCCCTCTCCGATTTTATCCAAAAGACGGTAGTCTGTTGCTAATATGGGGAAACATTCTTCTAATTTGTGCATGTCCTCAAGGACTTCTAGTGTCACTTCATCGTCTTCATCTTCTGTTTGTAGGGTTTTTAGTTTAGTTGATTTAGGTTGTGTTGGTTGTACGTATGTTGCTGGTTGTGCTTGTGTTGATGGTTGTGCTGACTGAGCAGGAGTTGTTGAATCAACAGATGAAGGTGTTGGTACTGCAGTGGTTGTTTTCCCTGACGAAACACTAGGCGCCTTGGCTTCGCTTGCTTGTTTATCTGACGAGTCCTTCAATAGGATCGTTCTATTTGCTCCGTGATCACTAGAAGTAACATGGTCGATGCGTGTATTGAAATTGACAGACTTAGCCCCCATCAGTTTTGATAAGTTATGGTTTCTAATGAATGTATCATGCAGCTGGTCATCATGAGAGTCATTAAAAGGATCGTCTTCAGGGATAGTCCGGTGCATAACTCCATTTGAAGAATCTACTGATGATGTATGTGTATTATGTGACCCACCTCCAATAGGCGTGATCTTCTCTTTTAACATGCGTATAAGCTCTGTACGATCTGACATTGTAATACAGAGGACCAAATGCAAAGTAGACGCGTTTTATCGTTAGTCTTGAACTCCAGTTACTTTAACTTCCCCCCTTCTTGCTCTATTTCAGGTTACAGCGGTTAGCGTTTAAATGTTGTTACTAGTAATCTAATGTACTGCACAAAACATAGTTGATATTGGTACATTTTTTTTTTGATTGTCCGGGTAAATTTATTATGGAGCGAGCAGGTTTGAAAATTTTTAGAAACGAATATAAATTTGACAATAGCAGAGTCGACAACCATGTCAACTGTTCAGAGACATGCATTGCGTTATATGAGGAAGTTGGCGTATCCTCCGTATCCAGCGGAGGTGCCCAAGCCTAAAAGTAAAAAGGACCATTCATCGTACTTTAACCGAGCAATTCAAGGGTTCTTGGGACCTAAGAATGCCCGTGGAGAGTACTATAGAAATGCCTACTACTATCCACCACAACAGCACAGACCCAACTATATAATACCCAACGGCCAGACAGTAGTGGATCTGAAGTATAAGGGTGCGAACATGGTATCTCCAGGTAGATCCGCGCACCCACGCAGAAACCCACTGTTGCATCCATTCCCACAAAATGTTGCCTGTCAAACAGCATATGTGATTCCACACCAATTGAAAAAGGATATTGTGAGTGACAGCAAGAGCATGACATCGCAACAGGTTGCACAGAAATACGGCATCAAGATGGCCAGAGTCGAGGCTATAGTGAAATTGAACAGCATCGAATCGAGCTGGAACAACAAGGTATGTACACTAATTTTTAATTGAACCACCAACACCCCTTTCTAGTGATGAGTTAAAAAAATCGATTAGTCTTGAAGACAAAATACATGGTTAGAACATTTTATTGAATCTGACAGAATTGGGATTACTCTAATTTATTGAATATCTTACTAACAACAAAAACAGAACTTAGTGACAAAGGACTTGGCCAAGTTTTCCGAAACCATGTACCAAATGTTCCCACTCTTTGAAAGAAACAACAAGGATAACTTAACTGAAATCCCAACACCACAAAAGACCTTACAACAACGGTTCTTGAGTATCGCAGAGTCGGAACCTTTTGGTCCTATAGAAGCAGCAAAGGTCTTGGACTTGCCTGTTGCCGCAGACACATTAAAACTGTTGACTGAACACCACGTAGGAGACTCTGAACAGAAAACTAGAACCAACGACGTCATTGTTGGTACCGTAAAAGAAGGTGACAGAACAACATTCAAGTTCACCAAGAAGGTGCTGGGTCACGTTGGTCACCGTTACGGTGCTTCCAGAAGAGACACCAAGAAGGACAGACTGATTGGTTTCGACGCTGAAGGAAAAATGGTCTACATTTAGGAGTATTCATGTACATAGAATAAACTATCATTGTTAATATACACCCCACAAGCATTCAAGCGCTTGATCACTGTGAATTGAGTTTTTCTGTAGTTTACTTTTGTGCACTTTAGATTTGAAATTTGAAAAATAAATTTGATGAGTTCAAATGCCCGATTAATGGACATTAAAAGCTCCAAAAAGATGGTCTGAAAGTCAAATTAACTCTCAGATATAAGAAACCCACGCCGGGAGTCGAACCCGGAATCTTTTGATGTCTTTTAAAGGCTTTTGAAGTCTTTTTAGATAGAAGTCAAACGCGTTAACCATTACGCTACGCAGGCTGTTTCTTGTTGTTATGAAAGTATGTGCCGATCACTACATGATCCACCAACCTAATGGTTGTCTTCCTGAGCTTGTAGGGCTTCAATTGAGCTAGTAACGACAATTCTTTTTATGTCCAGGCACCTAAACTGTGCCTCGAAAAATGCCGCATTTTAGACCAATTTTTCTGTCGAATTTTGGATTATTTTAACAAGGCGTACGTGTTGTTTTGTATCTGAATCATTAGTCAATTACAGATTAAGAGTGCGTTCAATTGTGCAGTGGGGTTCAAGGTAGGTGAGTTAGTGAATGTTTGAGAATAATGAGGATGTTGTGGTGAGAGAGAGATGGTAATCTACTAATATAATGGTGGAGAGGAGGTGAAGAGGTGGTGGAGTTGGTAAGAAATGAGCTACAGAAGGTAAGTACATATAGACGTATATTATGATATGGATTTGGCCAAGTAACTTTGTTAGAATATACACAACCACTATTCATTTTCTTCCTTAGCTATATAATTGCTCATTTGTGTAGTGTGTTCGAAGTTCTCAGGTAACATCAAGTAGTGAAACTTCAAGTCGTGGTTATATATAATTCTTACTGACTCTCCATTGACAAAACAATTGAGTAATTGAGACTTGAAGGTTTTCGAGTTTGAAAAGAGTTTGAAAAAGTTTGTAAAGATTTCATTGTACCCCAACGACTTGTTGGAAAGCTTAAGGTAGTTGGCTGAGTTGTAACTCGACAAGTACCTAAACTTAATTCCTCCTTGCAATCTGTTGGAGTTCTTCAACTTGAGGAGAAGCATGAACAACGGGGTGAAGTTGACAACAATCTGTAGGTTTTCAAAGAAGTTACTCGTGAGTAAAATCAGCATCCTCAAAACGAAAAACATAAAGTAGAATGCAAAAACCGTGGGGAGGAGAAAGATAACTATCATGAACAATAAGGTACCCAAAAGCAACTGGTCGATTTCAAAAGAGGAATCGGAGTCTGATGTCGGCATCTTCTTGTCTGTTATCTCTATATAGTTGTTCAAGTTATCGATTCTGTTTCTCAAGATATTATATTTCTTACCTCTGAACAATTGGAACAACGACTTTAAGACTTGAGTTTGACGCATGAATATCTTTGTCGAGGTGAAGTAGAAGCAGGAAACATGAATAGTCAAGTACTGAATGAGATCGTTGATGAATGCCAACAAGAAACTGACCCCCCCACCATAGCACATGACCTTGAATGCTCCCTGGAGTACTCGTATGCATTCACTCTTGACAGATGCACTCAATTTTATCTCAAAGATGTCATTAATGAGGAACTTCCAATAGTGAAGTGACCAAATGTACAAGTCACCCATGAAACTCCCCAACTCGTTGTTCAACTTGAAACCAGCCGGATGGTTTTTAGATACCCAGGTGATCAAGATCAAAAGATCGGAGAATAAGTACCTGTGTATGATTTGCTTGTGGATGAATTCAACCACAACGTCGTGCCTTTCTACCAAAATATTGTATGCTGTTATCCCAAGCAAAATATCATTAAAAATAAGCCAGAAGGAGTTATGCAAGTTGATGTAGTTTGAGTTGTTGAAGTTCAAGTTTGAGTTGAATATTGGAAGTTTCAAGTCTTGGACAAACTCTGAGTTGTGGTTTTGTAAGAATCCCTTGTCGTAGTAGAATAAAAACTGAACAGGAAAGTAATTGATTTGTCTGAGTCTAAGGTCTAGTTGTCTAAATGTGTTGAAAGACGAAACTAGACTCAAGTTGCGATAAAACTTGTAGTTGAGACATTTAATCAATGTGATGCATACTTGCTGGAGTAGTATCACTATTGACACCAAGAGGTGAGCAAAGTGATACTTTATCAGCTTGAAAACTTTCAGGAGAGGTTTCTTGTGGATACCTGTCCATTTCTTGTAGTCGATTCTATTCTTTAAAACCAGGTTGATTTTATTTATAATGACGTCTTCTGATATGGAGTATTTGTTGAGTGGCTTGATTTCTGATGCATGTTCTGATTCCATCAACATATCTACCCATTTATCAGTTTTGGATGGTGATGTGGATGTGCCCATCGATTGAAGTAAAATAGGATGCACTGAAAAGTATTCGAGGTTTTTGAAGTTTGGAGGGTCAAAGAATACTATCGAGTATTGTTTGGTGCTATTGATGTATGGTAATCTCTTTGATGGATTGTAATGCATGTATAAGTTTCCAGTCTTGTCTTGTTTGTTCCCACGACCAATAGTACCAACAATCAGTAGCTCCTTCAAATTTGGAGGAAGCAAATCACAATTCACTTCATTTTCAAGTAATTGAACTAGAATGTAAATGGAATCTAGTTTATACCCCAATAGATAGTACAACTCCCAGTCAGTTCGCCTTAAAACTCTGTTGAAATCATTGGGGAAATATATTTGTGAGGCTACGTCAGCGACAGCACTACTCATTGGGATGTTACGCTATCTCGTCTCAAGTACTGTGAACTGTTGTTAAGGTTCTTATAAAACGTCTTATGATCGAGGTACGAAATACTAGGAGTATCACTCAAGTAATCGATGGATGTATCTGCCGACTGTTGTAAGATGTCGCGTTCAAAAGAATAATCAAAATTCGGTGTTATTAACGGTGTAGGCAGACTGTGTGTAAAGTCTGAATAGATATCCAAATCAGCAGTCTGTTGAGGTTTAGAGTCTAGTGGAACGACTTTGCCTATATCCTTTCCAGGTCTATCGTCGGGCCGCAACTTCCTATAAGGCTTCTCCACAAGTAAATCAACTAAATATACCACTACCAGGTAGAAAGTGGTAGCAATGCCAACAACAAGTAAAAGACGAAAAATAACACTTAAAAACCGAAACGCTCCTATTCGTAAGCTCTCAAGTACAAGTGAATCCATAAGCAATGATATATACAAAAACTTATATCATTTCTCTCGTTATCCGCTTGTCGCTTCTATGATTGTGATCGTCACTCGGCTTTTTTCTAGGCGTTTGTGAAATTTCGGTATATTATCTGCACAATAGCGATGCTTGTGCCAAAATAAGGAGTGAGTATCGTCTAGTTTAAGGAAGGATGTTAAGGTTGAGTTGTACGGAAGGTGTACTGTTATGTCAGAGTAGGTATTTAAAATAAGCTGTAAAAATTAAGATTTGAAATTGATTGAAAACGTTCACTCAAGATCCACGTTCACACCAAGAGATCATTGTGTGGGGTACAACGCTATTAAAAATGCAGAGGAAATTTACGGTATTATAGATAAATCTATTAAGACGGCCAATATTCTATGATTGGCTGATTGGACATAAGACCCAATGATGAAGATGTAAAGAGATATTCAGTGGCACCATTTAAAGGGTGGTCTCTGATGAGGCTTATCCTTTTTTTTTTTTTTTTTTTTGTTTTAATAATCTTTAAAAATTCTATGATCATGACGCATTTAATTTACTGAAGTTGAACTTCTACGTTCATGTTCAGTAATACCACTACTTCCTCTTCGTAAAATACTGATTCTGGACCCTTTGTCTGCTCTGACAGATTCGTAACTTCCTGTGAGTCTGTTCAAACCTAAGATCAGCTTGATGTAAATAATAAAGGCAGCACACCCCACGTAAATCAAAGCACACATTAAAAGTGGCAATCCAGGAATCTTCAACGTGTTCAAAGAAAACTTGTAGAATGACAAGAGAACAATTGGGGTTATAATCCCAAGGATATTCTTCAAGAATGCCATTCCTCCATATACTTCGCCCACCTTGTTTTCAGGGTAATATTTGATCACAGCCGAGGCCATGGTTGGAATAGCAAGGGTTCCAAACGAACCAAACGCCAACAGAGCCATGAAAAAAGGAGTGGACTGGGAAAGGAAAGCTCCGATAAAGGCGAATACCTCAATCAGGAACCCAGTCACACAGATTGAAAAATCAATCATATCAAGCAGATAAGAAAGTGTTTTGAACTTGAGTCGTTGCTGCAAAAACTTATGGTTGAAGATTGGAGACACAATTATTAAAGCAAAGGCTCTTGTTGCACAAGCAAGTGCCATGAATTGACCCAAATCTTTCTGGTTCCAACCAAATCGTAAGAACCCATAAAGAGTAACGATTTCTGCTGCTACGTTACCAATGGCAACAAGCAAACAATCTGCAAAAACTAAAAACAAAACCGTGATTCTGTAGCTCACAATCTTGGTAGGATCCAAGTTTCTAGGAAGCATTTCGGGAGTCAACCAGAATAAGTTCTTCAATGGTTTATAGATATTAATCGACTGCAAGATGGTTTGCCTCAATGGTGGTTTATTGTTTGTTTCTTCTTGGAGAGCAGCATTGAATGATAACGACCTTGACAATCTTCTAGACCTTTCTGATCTTGATTCTGGAAGAAGGAAAATGGAATACAAACATATGACAAACATAAGCACCAACAGAAATTTAATTGGAGCGAACTCACTTGCTGCAACAGATTGGAAAATCGTTGATGGTGAGCTGCTTGTTGTTGGTTTCAGTGCGTACTCAAGTACAGCATTACCCATCAAGGGTCCCAAACTCATTCCGACAAACATAGAGGCGATTCCCACACCAAGAGAGTAGATTCTCTCATGAGGCTCTACAACATCTGAAATGTAACAGTTACACACGGCGATAAGGCACACAATCCCACCTGCCAGATTCATGATAATCTCAGCCAATACCATAAGTCCAAAGTGCAAGTCATCCCAGGAAGACATGATCGCGTATCTTACAGAAGTACCCACAAAGATACTAACCAAACATCCAACGATAAACTTCTTTCTTCCATATCTATCAGATAAGGAACCTACTTTTGCCAGGGCAAACATCATGATCGAGTTGGACAGAAAAGTATAAGCCATGTGTAAATTCGAAGCCACCAATTGGACTTGAGTGGGGTCACATCTCTGGCCTGTTTCCAGTGCCAACTTGTTGCAAGCCAATTTAAGTGTGATTATCTGTTGTGCGGACATACCACTGGAATAACCCATAGCTAAAAGGAAAAGAACAAAACTAACCTTCAACATAGACGGTCTCTTCAACCAGTCAAGTCCTTTATGAGCTACACGTTCCTGCCTCAACCAAAAAGCATCTGAATCATGATCTTCATTGGAAAAATCGTCGTCAGCTTCAATTATAGCTTCATATACATCATTTGCGGCCGTTTTCAATGTGGAATCTGGCTCAAGAAGTGGCCCTGCAGTCCTGGTACTTGAATAATTAGGAAAACTTGTATAGTTGTCGTCCTCACCCAGCACCTTCGATCCCTTAAGGGGATCTGTTTCCTCAACTTGTGACATAAAGAGGTGGGTTTTAGATAAAGCAATCAGAAAACTTTTATCATCTAGTATATTTAATAAACACAAAGGGCTTAGAGAGAAGTGCCATAGTAAGGAAGGCTCTAATTCTTTAATTTAACGGACTTTGCGGATAATGCAGACAATAAAGTCAACCTTAAAGAAGCACCTTGTACATGGGGGGCTTACCCTTCAGGTTACAATTTGTCATTGTTGATGTGGCTCTTATACGGAATCCTTATTTGGTTATCTTTCCCGAGTCCGCATCACATGTAATGTCACATGATGTGTCACTCGATGTGGAATGAGTTAATCGAATCATTAAAGGTTAATAAATAATAACGAAACAGAGCAATGATTCCACGTCAGAGAATACGTGCTGGAGCACCTCTGATGCTCCGGTATATATCAAATAAAGCTAAGGTAGAAAAAGAGAATGTTGTGTTGGCTGATGCATTGAATTTATTGTCACCAGCTCAAACATCCAAGCCTTACAAGCCATCGTTAATTTCGAATTTAACTAAAGGTTCTGCTACTGAGCAATATACAGTTGATGATATGATCAATGTGAGCCTTCCAAGTGATGCCAATAAAGATACTACACAGACGTACTTTAATAATTTGTTTTATGGATTGGCTGAGTTACTGTCTCCTCAAGCAAAGAAGAACCAAGTATTACAGATGAGTGACCGTGAATTGCACACCTTTGTTAAAACCTTGAAAAGTGAAGACAAAATTATTGAAACTCTTCAAATGTTATACTACCAACAAAGATTAACACCCAAGTTACTCATCGAACTCACATTAAATAAGCATTTACTTCGTATCCCTTCAAAAGAAGCTTTATCCTTCAGTTTGTTGGACTTGAAGTCCTCAGACATGCATTGGTCCAATCCTTTGAGTTATGTCCATTATAATATTATCTTGCTCAAGAAATTCCACGACTTGAAGAAACCACTAATGATTATTAAGAACTTGAAGGATAACTTTAACAGATACTATTACCCTTTGGTGAAATCAGGTCGGTTGTCTGCATTCTACGAACGTATAATCTGGAAATTCTACTTTGAATACATCAAACAGTACAATGAGGTGTACTATATCGACAAGTTAAACTCGCTCAAGTCTACATTTTTGATTTGGGAATCATCACATAAAAATAGTAACAAGATATCCAAACACATTGCACAACAGAAATTGAACCAACTACATCTGCTATTCTTCAAGATCTGTTGTAATGATGTTATACAGAATAACATTGAAACAGAGTTGACTAAAGACTCATCACAACTCTTATCCAACTTGAAACAAATATCTATAAAGTATAAGTTGTACGAATTGAAAGAGGCTCCAACAGATGAATCAACTCGTTTAGTTTACTACTCATTAATTAATTCATTGGAAAACATAGTATCAAACCAAGTCGAATCTTCCGATACTTCATTAACTGACTTGTTGGTGGAGTTGAAAAATTATAAGGAATCCAAATTAATGAACTTGCATAAGGAGAATGTGGAGGAGAAATGGATGCGAAAGGGGTTCTTTTCATTTACCAAGTAGTCCCATAGATTGGTTTCTACTTTTGTTTGGCCACTATTCAAGCTTCCGTTCAACAACTCGCTGGGACAACCTTCTATTGCATTCAATATTTATTTTCTCCAAAAGCATCAAGTGAGTGTACTCAGGATAACTTAAAAAAAGATTTTCCCCAATACTATTTGCGAGTCGATATGGATCTTGCTTGGGATAATCTGTAATGTGATATTTTTTATGGTTTTGAACTGCAAACATCTCCTTCAAATAGTCCACAACTTCATATGTATCAATACTACATAAGAAATCGAAAGCAAACAACTCCTCAAGCTCGCCGTAAGTTGTTCGTTTAAAAGTGATTTGAGTTGGCGCATATTCCATTTCAAACGTTGGGTCACTAGGCATAAGCTTAAAAACTGAACCCTTTGGAATACTACTAATTGTGGTCTTGTGAGGAATAGTAAACACAATACAGTTAGTTTCACGTTCATACGTTACCCCAATTGTTGAACTGACATCCAATTTCATAGCACTTTTGGGTACTTGTTGGTCTTGAAGAAACCAAAGACCAGTAATATCAAAGCAGTAGTCAAATGCCAATGAATTTGACCTTTTAGTAGATACAAGGTTTAAACTAGTAGGGATTTGGGGAGTGTTTTTCATTGAATTGGATAGGATGTGTGTGTTTAGAAATACAAATTCAAACACTTATATAAAGTGGTATTTTTTGTGTAACTATTATAAACACACACATTTAAACACATTTGCACACATTCAAACACACACATCGGTGACGTTTCATCGAGTTGTATTAACGACTCTGAAAAGTAATGAGTAGTTAGCATAGGAAAGGATACCTAAAAGTGTATAGCATTTCAAGATCTTCCATTATTTATTATATTATATCACATCAATTGCTATGAATACACCAGTTTATAACTAAAATAAATACCTTGTAATCTCCTTAATGCTTCAGAGCTAGTCAATTCTTCCAGGTTTTATTCAATATCTGATGTATAATCAGGAATAGTTAAAGTTGGTGATAGTATACTAAAATGAGACAAGCGGACTTCGGCCTTCTAAATACTATATAATGCACAGAGTAATTGGATACAACTTTCATAAAAATGATTGAATGTTTGATTCGAATATATCTAGACTATTTGAATGTAGATGTAGAGATTATAATCAGATCGTCATATTAAATCAATTGATGTCAACATTTATCATATACTTCTCCCTCATACTTGAGTGAAAATTAAAATAATCCATGAACAATGAAAGTGGTATCAGACAAACAAATTGAACATTACTTAACGAATAACCTTAATAAAGAATCGATTCTCAATCAATTCCAACCAGTGTTACTTGCTAGTTTACAAGAATATCAAAAGTCGCCTGATGCAATAGTACCTATTAGAACAGTGCAAGCTTCAAATAACCCCGAAACCGACACTGTACACTTGTTCATGCCATGTATTGCACCAAATGAAGTTGGAATCAAGGTTATCAGTGGAGGAGAGCAGAACAATAAGAAGGGACTTGGATTCCAAGGATGTGTTTTGGTAATGGACGAGTTGACTGGTGCATTGAATGGAGTCTTGAGTGCCAATACGTTGACTGCTTTCCGCACGGCTTTAGCCACTACCTTGGGACTTACAAAAGTTATTGACGTGAACAATGCCGAAATTTTACCAGAGTTAACTGTGTTTGGAGTAGGCCGTCAAGCATACTGGCATGTTAAGTTGGCACTTGAGTTGTACAAAGGGAAAATCCATACAGTTAATGTTGTCAACAGAAGCATAGGGAACGCAGAGAAATTCGCGCAAGAGCTCAAACAACAGTACTCCAGCTTAAATGTTAACAGCTTCCTGTACCTTGAACCATTGAACTTGAAAGATCATGTTCAACAAAGTTCAATTATTTTCGGATGCCTCCCAACCACCGAAGCAACTATTAAACGTGAATACATAAACCAAGACCCAAAGTACCCGAAATTCATCTCCCTTATTGGTTCATACAAACCACACATGTATGAACTTGACTTGGACTTCATTAAAGACGAAATCAAGGGTAAAGTCAGTATTATTGTTGACTCTAGACATCATACGCTCGCGGAAGCTGGAGAGTTGATCCAAACAGGAATCAAGAGCGACGAGTTGGTTGAGTTAGTAGATTTGTATTCGGGCCATGCCAACGTTGTCAATGACAAGAATGTGACTGTCCAAAAGATATGTGGATTGTCGATAATGGATTTATCGGTTGGGAAATTTATTTTAGAGAAAACAGAAGGAGTTGAAGTAGACTTTTAATTGAATTTATATAGAATATATTTCTTAATCAAACTTGTATTCATCATTGTCGAAAGTAACATAATGGCTCCAGGGTTGTATTCAAGTTATTTCTTTCCAATGAAGATTGAAGTAAAGTATATAAGTCAGTCATTAAACTGATCATTGAATAAATGAAAAGTAACAAGATTGGATTATAGAGTAACATGTTGAGTGTCGAGGTTCATTTAAAATAGTTTGAGTTGACAGAACTGTTGAATTAGCACCCAATTGAAAAGTTCTCCAAACAAGGATTAGGTACAAGTAGCTGCAACCGTGATTGACCAAATAACGAAAAAGCCTAGTAAGTTAAGGGTATACTTATACACCCAGTGAGAACAAATTAATCTCAACCTGTTTGAAAGATCATGAGATACTTCCCAAACCTGCTTATCTATAGCTAAGCACCTTTTTGGCTGCAAAATTTACCACAAAAGGAAATTACATAGTGAGCTCACCTGTTAACGAGACTAACTTTGAGCTCCTGTTGAGTTTTGAACTGATGGATAAACAAATGGTAGTCGCCTTATATTAATACTCTTTATACTCTATAATTCAATTCTTATTAAAGTGAATGATCAACAACTTTTAATTCTTTCTAGTATCTCTGGTTGCTCATTATTGTTAAAACTACATTAATAAAGGACAAAGGAGAGACAAAGAAGTAGCATATGTATTCCAAACTGGTAACAAATATCCCAAGAACATTGTTATCCGTGAAGCTACTACTTATTCGCCGTTTTAGAATAGCAGTTACCTAAAAAGCGAATTGTCAATTGGAAGACCTATTAAGTGCAAGTTCTCAAGACTTCACATTGGTCATAATCCACTGCATAGATTTGAATACCATTCAAGTGCATACACCATGAGTGTAAAACTACAAATAAACAGTTGCAAGTACCTTTGGACAATTTACTACCACTGGACTTTGATACTAGTTTCCAAACAAGGCTATACCATTCGCATACATTTATATAAATAACCACCCATGATCACTACCCTTGAACCCAAATTAACAACCACTTCAATCGAGATCTACTAACTTTAATGTATCCTTCGATTATTCTTTACCATGAGAGATATTGAATCTCGTTGTATATACACCATTCTAAAATTAGCATCGAAGATAATTCACCCGGGTGGAGTCAAATAAAAGAGATTTTGAATACTCTACAGTCTTACTAGCATCAACTAATCTACTCCTCACTTCTAAGATCCTTTACATTTCCACCCCTCACGTATCACCTATTGTACTCACTCGTCTTGAAGTTGTGTTTATCGCATTTTCGGCAAGAGCGCGATATTTAAACCCTGGACAACATTATTCCTTTCATCAAGCACCGCCATGACTGAAAGTGAGCCTCTCTTGGGAGGCACTTCCTTCTACAACAAGAAGCCTTCTAGGTCATCTATCATTGCACGTTCACTTCACTTGATTACTATTGGTCTTTTACTTTATCTTACATTCTTCGGAACACGGTCTAGCGAAGCGGCACCTCCAAAGTTGGACGTCCACAAGAAGAAGAATGTTATCTTTATGGTAACTGACGGTATGGGACCAGCTTCCTTGTCACTTGCTAGGTCTTTTAGACAGCATAGAGATAAATTAACGATTGACGATATTCTTAGTATTGATAAGTATTTGATTGGCTCGTCAAGAACTAGGTCGAGCAATTCATTGGTGACCGATTCTGCAGCTGGAGCCACAGCCTTTTCGTGTGCGCTCAAGTCTTACAATGGAGCAATTGGTGTGACCCCCGCAAAGACTCCTTGTGGTACTGTGTTGGAGGCACTCAAGTTACAGGGTTACTTGACCGGGTTGGTTGTGACCACCAGAATCACCGACGCGACACCTGCCGCATTCAGTTCGCACGTAGACTTTAGATTCCAAGAAGACTTGATTGCACAACACCAATTGGGAGAGTACTCTTTGGGAAGAAGCGTTGACTTGATTCTCGGTGGAGGTAGAACTCACTTTTACCCAAGAGGAAAGGGCGGAAGCCGTGCCGACGATAGAAACTTGATTAAGGAAGCTGAGGCTAACGGATGGAGCTACGTAGGAGACAGAAAAAGCTTTGATGCATTGAATGGTGGAGAGAATGTATCGTTGCCATTGCTTGGTTTATTAGCGGACTACGATATTCCTTACGATATTGACCGTGATCCAAAGGAGTACCCTAGTTTAGCCGAAGAAGTTAAGGTTGCATTGACTGCATTGACCAAGGCCACTGAAGACTCAGAGCATGGGTTCTTTTTGTTGATTGAAGGTAGCAGAATCGACCATGCCGGCCACCACAATGACCCAGCAGCTCAAGTTAGAGAAGTTTTGGCTTACGACGAAGCCTTTGCAGAGGTGATCAAGTTCATTGATGAATCCGATGTAGAGACTGTTGCCATTTCGACTTCAGACCACGAAACCGGAGGATTAGTCACTGCAAGACAAGTGTCTCCAAACTATCCAGACTACTTGTGGTACCCACAAGTTTTGTTGGACGCAAAACACTCTGGTGACTTCTTATCCAAGAAGATTGTTGAGTATGCTAAATCCAGCAGCAACGCAGAGGTGTCCAAGTTCATCAAGAAGGAAATTTTCAGTAAGGACTTGGGATTTGCCGAGTTCACTGATGAAGAAGTTGAGTTGGTGACCAAGGCATCAAGCAACAGAGAAGCATTATTGTATACTTTGAACAACTTGGTTTCGCTTAGATCTCAAACTGGCTGGACCACACACGGCCATTCGGCAGTCGATGTGAACATTTACGCTCACACCAACTCTGAGTCTATTGGAAACAAGTTGTTTTCGCGTGGTGCGTACGAGGGGTTGTTGGGTAACCACGAGAACATTGAGATTGGTGCTTTCATTGAATCCATTACAGGATCTGATTTGAAGGAAGTTTCCAAGTTGATCAAGGATATTGACCACACTCCTGTTTCTGCGAACCTGTTTGAAGCTGACGAGAAGGACATGCACTACAATAGTTACAAGCAACTTTAAATTTAGACCATCTTTTAAAGTCTCAAAAATCACAACTTAACGTTGTATAGAAATATGAAGAATAAGATTCAGTAGAAGGTTAGCGTAGAGAATGTAGAGAGGCAGCCCTACAAAGTTCGAGGTGTTATAATACTCACGAACTTACAAAACATTAGCGCATACTTTTAAGTTTTGTATGGCTGCAAATTTAAATTTAATTAGGAGCATAAAATAGCAAACAGCCAAGCAGACTAGGAAGTAATATTCATTGTTACTTAATAAATAACACCCCCAGGTGCGGTAAAAGTATGCTGATTATCTATTTTAAGTAGGCGAGAGACCGCCAAGTGAAGGTGTGAGCACCCCGAGGTATGCATTAGAAGCTGGGCTGCTAGTTTTTGTGTGCAAGATTTATAGGGAGGATGGCTGCGCTAATTCGTTCCATCTAACTTGGAGGAGTTGCAAGGCGGAGAATAGAATGAGGCAATCGTATTGTTAGTTCACCTGGTTTCTTAATCTTCTACTTCCTTCATTCATTTTGTACTTAGTGCTGATTCCATCTTTATCCATTGTATGAAGAATATTAGATCTGCAATTTTTTTTTAGCACATTCCTGAGCCATGGTGGATATTAATATTAATCCATTAAGGGAAGAGATTGTATGCAATAGGTAACCCCAAAGATCCACGTCAAGGCATTTATTAAAATCTTCGTCTCGATACAAATCTTGCGTGACACTTGGCTTCACGCAAGCTCTGCTTATTGCAGAACTCTTGTACCATCATAACATATTGAAACATTCTTTCAATATCGTGGTTGAAACTGCGTCTTACTTTCTTCATTTACGTCTCTCACAATTCCGGCCACGTCCCTGTGTTTTTGCCTTTGTATCTTCAAGGGGGGTTCCAGGAGTGTATCCCCTATGCTTCTCGCAGCCCATTCTTGGTTGATACGAGTATTAAGTGACTCAAAAGTAAATTGTGTCACTCGATGGCATCGTTCGTGCCAGCACCCCTGCCTGGTCTCGCCTTACATGTTGACTCCTGTAGATGCGAAAAAATTTATTGTCTATTTCTATAAAGTACAATGTTTCCATGTACTGCTTGTAGTACGATAAGTAAGTTCCATTTGTAGATTGTTAAAGAAACTCTCAAGTCCTGCTTTCAGTTATCGTTCTCAATTTCCCTGTGTTTCCTGTAGCCTTAGCTCTTCCTATATTTGAGCTGGTTGGGTTTGTTAGACGCATGTAAAGTCCAACTTTTTAGGTTTGATCTTCATTTGACGTGTAGTCAATTTGACGACTCTTCTATCCCCAGTTTTGTTGTTCATGTATTCCATGTGTGTTGCGTAGTTAATTTTTGGTTTCGAATCTTCTACAATTGGTTGGTTGAAGATATCGTCTTCTTCATCTCTGAATGGGTTTTTAGGCTGGTTCTTTTTGCTGGCTGCTTTCATTGCTTCTACGAGGAATGGGTTAACCATTCTTGGCCTTGTGTTGATGATTTCAGTTTCGGATTCTTCATCTGATGAGTATGTGTTGTTGAAGGATTTCCCGTACCAGTGAGATACTAAATCATCATTGATCATTTGTTTGGTTGGTGTCAGTGGGAGGAATGCTGGAGACAGATCGAGGCCCAAATCGATGGACTCGGTGTCTGCATCCGAATCATCCTCAAGTAATACACCAGGTGGGGTATTTGTAGGTGTCAACTTATTGGTCATTCGTTTAGGTTGGCTTGGAACCAGTTTGGTTCCATTCATCTTCCTACCCGATCCTACGCTCGAGGAAGCAGGTAAGAGAGCACCGCCAAATGAAAGTTTATCATCATCAGAGACTTGCAGAGTGCTCGTCTTGAAGAGAAACTCAGATGTAAAGATTCTTCTCTTTCTAATTGTAGAAGGTTTAGGCAAGCTTGCAACCACAGCAGGTGCAGAGTCCGTAGGAGTAGATGTGATGGACGGAGTAGCTGCAGTGACTGAAGAAACAGTAGAATGGAAAGTACTTACACCAGAAACCAGAGCCTTTGCTTTTCTCTGTGGGGTGAATTCTGGCGTTATAGGCAAGAGACCAGTTTTGGTTGCAATATTAAGTACCGGATTCTTTAGTATGGAACTAGGAGTTCTAAAGGATGAAGCACCCAGATCCTTCTTGGTAGAACTACCCAAAACATCTGACCCCTTGGAAGATTTAGACTTAGAATTAGTATGAGGGGTCATCAACATACCAACTTTAGGAGTCGATGGGGTCTGATACCCAGTAGGATTAGACAACTTATCCAACTTGGAAGCATTCTTAGCTTTGGTAGGTCTAGGCGGAGTAGAAGGACAAACAACAGAAGACATAGTTATTACCAATAAGGATATAGTTAAGTAATTAATTCTAAAACCAAAAATTAAGAGGACCTTGATCCAGTTATAAGCCAGCCAGCCAGATCAAAAAAGTCAAAAATATCGACTATTCAACAGACAATATTATTTAATAACGAGGTCAAATAAGAGGCGAGAGGCACGTTAATTATTATTGTTAGATGTGCTGGCTCACCTTAAGCTTTTGTGCATGCAAGTAGTTTGTGCTGCTTTGTTTGCTAGGAATAATAGGTTTGTGATTTTGCCGGATCAGGTGTTGTAATTGACAAGATGAGATCTTTATTAAACCTTAATACTAAGGTTGGTACACAAGACTGTTGCAAAGAAGGGGAATGTAGTGAGGGTGAGTTTGGTTGTGTTTTTGAGTTTTTGCCTGCATTTTTGCTACACTCTTGTACATTTCCGATGCATGTTTGCGACGCGTTGACTAGAGATCACAGGCGTAAAGTGGAGATGTTAAAGAATGGTGGATGGTTCCCATCAATTTGTCAATGGTTAGAGACGTGTTGGAGGTCAAAAAAAAATTGGTGTCCTTTGTAGATCTTAATAGATTAAGGTTACAGATCTTGTATGGTTATGTTGATCAATTCAGCCTTGCTCTCGTATACTAACCGAATGCCGAACGACTCTTACAATCTTCAACTGAAATTGGATAATGGATATACCTCTTTTGGATCTAGTGTACCACGTATATTCTATCGTTTTTAGGATCTTGTCCGTCTCGTATTCATCTTCGTTTCATTCTTTGTTTGTAACTCCTTGCTTGCGCTACCTCTCAAAGAACGTACACTTTTAATGTACTTATCGTAGGTGTACTTCTTCCAATCTCTAGCCTGCGATACCTCCTATCTTATTGAAACTCCATTATCATGTATCCTCTACGATTACTCATATACATGTGCATACATCTTATTGTTAATAGCGAAATGTATTTATCTATTCTAGGCTTACATTGTTCTAGTCTTTATATTGTAATCACTACCAATGAAACGTTCTGAAGGAACATCAAACAATCAAAACTGATGCAGTACATTTACATTGAATTTACGATTCGCCTTGACTCCTAGGTGTTCTTCTAATGAATCATAAAACTCACCAACATACTTTCTAGTCTCGACAGAGTTGGTTTGGTTCTTCAATATTAAATTTCCGGATAAATCCAAGCACTTTAGTTTTGACATATGCACAGATGTTCTTGTACCTAGGAACAGCAACCCCTGGATGTAGTTTTCTCGGAGATTGAGGCTTCGTAAGTTATCATGATCAATGAGCCCCTTAGGAATCAGGAGCGTGTCTGCTATGAGGTTTTCTGAAATGAGTAAGACGCGTAAGCTGCATGGCACCGAGATGTTTGCGTCTATTGTTCTGATCGAGTTTTGCGACAAGTTCAAAAATGTAAGTCCATGTGTTGAGTATTCTTGGCTGAAAAGGGACATGGAGAGTGCAGAGACCTGTGTGATTTTGTTAAGGCGTAGATCTAATCTTTTCAAGTTAGCTGGCACAGCCCATGAACGGAGCGAAGAAAGTGAATTCGAAAAGAGATCCAATTCTTCGAGATCTTGGAGCTGTCTCCAGCTAGTTGTTGGAGAGTCGTATGTGTTGAGATCATCTATATGGTTACCAGAAAGTGCCAATCGTTTGAGTCCGTTAGGGAACTCAAAGTATCCTAGACTTTTAATTCTGCATTCAGTTAGGTCCAAGTCAGTTAAGAAGAGGGGGAACTTGATACGGTGCCATTCAGAGTATGTTAACTTCTTACAGCTCTCTAACCGTAAGATCTTCAACATTGCTGGGAACTCATACAATTTACCATTTTCATTCACCAAAGTGGTGATTTGAGTTGATGACAAGTTGAGGAACTTCAAATTGGCCGGCAAGTTGAACAAGTTCTGCAATTTAGTGAAGGGGTTGTTATCCAAGATTAAGTTTTCTAAACTTTCGGGCCATCCTATTGTTGAAAGCCCATGCAAGAGTTCGTTGTTCATGTGGTTCAGAGTGAATAATAAAGACTTCATGGATTCCGGCCATCCAAGTCCTGCTGAATCTTCAATGTTACTTATTTGGTTTTTGGATAAGTCCAAGATTTCCAATGTACGTGGAAGTTGTGCTATATCTATTGAGTTGAGTTTGTTATATGTCAACAGCAAAGTTTTGAGGTGTAGTGGTAATTTAATTTGGGCGAATATGGGGTCGCTGATGTTTGCCATGTTCCAGTATACTTCTTTTGTGGATTGTGGGACGCTAATTGTACGAACATCAATTAATTGAGTCCAAGAAATATCGAGTAATTTGATCTGAGGGAACTTAACATGAGACCAATTGGAGATTCCATGACCTAACAATATCATTTCTTCCAAGCATGGGTGAGATTGGAATTCTTGGTTATTGTTGAGGACCTTTTTACAGTTGATCAACTTTGATGAGCAATGGAGTTTGCGTAAGTTACGGAACAGTAGAAGGAACAGTAAATCTGTACCTGCCATTGGACTTCCGCTTTCAAGAGTAATATCCAAATGATCGATACTTTCAAATCTATCACGATACGTTTCCATTAACTCTTGTAAAGTATTGAAATCACCACCACTGATGAGTAATAGCTTGCGTGGGTTAACATCCAGATTACTATCCAAAAAGTCTTTAATTTCAAAATACGTTTTGAATGTGATATATGGTCGTTTATGTTGAGGCACTGTCGAATAATAAGGTCGTCTTGTAGGCGATACTATGAAGTGGAGTTCTTTCATATAATATTCATTAAGAATGATACTACGAACAGTCCGACCATTCTCGGTCAATTTGTTCTTAAGAAAAAAATCAATAACATGATCTAATGGTAATTGATCCGTTATCTTAAGTACTATATGATCTGGTAGTAATGGTAAATACTTATCAATTAATCTGTATACCTCCAACTCCAGCTCCTCCATATTTGACTTGACTTTTTCTCAACCTTTTTCGAACCTTTTTTTTTTTTTTGTTTTTGGTTGTTTATCTGTGATTACGTGATTTCTCGTTGCAACCTTTCCTTCATTAGAAGGGACTAGTTTCAATTAAGGCGTATTGCGATGAGATCACAAAATTATCCAACAATTATAGGCCCCTCTCCCAATGCGTTAGCAATACGATCAAGTCTGACAAAAAAAAAAGTCAATTTGGAACAATGAAGCCGTGTACTACCAAATTGACTATCCCAATTAGTGATAATATAATATGGTACATCTTAAAAGGGGTTAATTCATATACCAAAAGGTGTCAAAAAAACAACAACAACAACCTCTACTATTCATCCAGTCTTCTTGATTACCCTACAACTAACTAATCTAGGTTTAAGTTTACACCTTCATCACATCCTTGACACCTTACTTTGACTCAAACTCACAAAACTTTATAGTGTTCTTAATCTTTCCCATTTAAGAGACAACATCACGTGCACAGATTGAAGAAGATTAGCATCTTTTTTTTTTTTTTTTTTTTTGGGGGGGGGGGGGGGGGGGGGA